>UESW01002323.1:143721-217403 GCA_900491605.1 Calamus simplicifolius
ATATTTTTAACCAAAAAAAACTTTATGGATTATTTCCTTATCCAATAAGAAAATGTAACAATTTAATTACTTGTCACAATTTAAATTACGAATTTAAATTTTCTCAAAATTAAACTCGAATCTAAATGACAACTAATTATTATTTGTAATTTAAAATAATCTCATCATTTTAAATTATATAGAGAGTAACAAATCGTAACCATTATTGTCCGTTCTTAGTGTGCGACCCTATAGGTTCAATTAACGTTGGCAGTAGGCCTAAATCACATTTTGAACCTACAAGTCATAAGCGGCCTCTAGCAAGACATTATGACTACCCAAGTTAAATGAAAAGCTCATGTTCCGAGACAACCTTAAAGTAGCTATTAACATAATCCTTTTGTCACATGATATCTTGATAGAATATAAGGCATGGATAAAGTCAACCTTATATCTCTCTATCTTTAATTTCTCGAAACCCAATTAGACTGACTAAACAAATGATATTGATCTCCATCAATTCATTTGAGCATGGCCATGCATTTCTCAGTCTCAATCATCGAGGGGCCCAGAGATATCTCTCTTATAATAAGAGGGACAAATTCCATCTTAATCACTCACATCTCACTACATGATTCTTATGTTCAATCATAATCTTTATAATCATCCGGTTAAAGACAACGTTTGATTATGTCAAAACATAATATTCCTCATGTTGAGAACTATGGCAATCTCAGGTCTAAGGATTTAATGACACAACTACTAGAGATTAACTTATGACTTTGATCCATGTATTAATCTCAAGGCGGGTCTTGTCCAATATTTGTTCTCAACAAATACATATAAATTTGATTTGTATCTCATACACATATTCATCCCATGAATATCAATCAAATTTCATACTAATCTTAATTTATTGTTATTCCCACAACAATAACCGATTAGGGACATTTAGAATAATTCATAATATTATTCAAGGATATTATTATATAATAAACATGCAAATTATGATAATAGTAAATGTTCATAAATATTTAAAATACCATGTCCATACAATAGGCCCAGGGCACTATTACTAACAAAGGTGTCTCAATGGATCCTAAAAATGTTAGGTCGATCGTAGAATGGTCAGTACCCATGAATGTCCACGATGTATGCAGCTTCCATAGCCTAGCAACCTTTTATAGGAGATTCATTAGGGGATTTAGCACCATCTCGCACCCATCACAGATTGTATTAGGAAGGGTAATTTCGAGTGGACTAAGTCAGCTAATAAGGCCTTCCTAGAGCTTAAGGATAGGATGACTCATGTACTCGTACTTAGACTTTCAGACTTTTCTAAGGTATTTGAGGTTGCATGCGATGCGTCGAGAGTAGGCATAGGTGGAGTGTTAAGCGAAGAAAATTACCCCATAGCTTTCTTTAGTGAAAAACTAAATGAAGCTAAACTTAGATATTCCACCTATGATAAGGAATTCTATGCGGTAGTACAGGCCCTTAAGTATTGGAGACATTACTTATTGCCATAGGAGTTTGTCTTATTTTTTGATCATGAGGCACTAAGATTCCTGAACTCCCAAAAGAATCTTAATTCTAGACACGGCAAATGGGTTGAATACATCCAGGCATATACTTTTGTCCTGAAACACCGTACCTGGATAGAAAATAAGGTAGCAGACGCCCTAAGCTGTAAGTCTTTATTGTTGAGTACTGTTAGCAGCAAAGTTATAGGGTTCAACTGGATAAAATATGAATATGAGACCTGCCCTGACTTAAGTGAAATTCATAAGACCCTTCAGCTGGGACCATCCAGTACCAGTGGTGATTATACCATCCAGGATGGTTACCTTTTTAGGGGCAATAGACTTTGTGTTCCTAGGACGTCACTTAGAGAGTTCCTAGTCTGAGAAATGCATGCTAAGGAATTAGCTGGTCATTTTGGAAGAGATGAGACCATTCTAGCGATAGAGGACCAATTTTATAGGCCATGATTAAAAAGGCTTGTTGCCCTGATAGTGGCTCGATGTCGAACTTGTGTTGTTGCAAAACAGCAAAAGTAGAACACCGGTCTATATACTCCTTTGCCAATGCCTGATCATCCTTGGCAAGATCTCAGTATGGACTTCATTCTAGGATTACCTAAGACCTAGAAGAAGCACGACTCCATCTTTGTAGTGGTCGATAGGTTCTCTAAGATGGCCCATTTCATCCCTTGTTCGCAAACCTTTGACGCTTTTAGGGTAGCCCAACTTTTCTTAGATAGTGTGGTCAAGCTCCATGGCCTACCCAAGACCATTATTTCTGATAGAGATGTTAGGTTCACCAGCTACTTTTGTAAAATACTATGGCATCTGTTAGGGATCAAACTTAATTTTTCTACAGCCTTTAACCCCCAAAGGGATGGACAAACTGAAGTGGTGAACCATAGTCTAAGAAACCTTCTTAGGTGCTTTATAGGCGAACACCTAGGGACATAGGATCTATTACTGCCTTGCGCAGAGTTTGCCTACAACAGCTCAATGAATAGGTCCACGGGCAAGAGTCCATTTGAGATAGTCCACATGTACAAGCTTAATCGTCCACTTGATTTAATTCCTTTACCCCTCCACACATGAGTCTCAGAGTCCTCACAAGTATTTGCATAGCATATCAGAGACTTACATAAGGATATTAGCCAGAAAATAAATCTAAGTAATGAAACTTATAAAAGATTGGCTAACTTTCGAAGAAGAGCTAAAGAGTTCGGTGTAGGGGATTCTATCATGGTTAGGCTTAGGCCTGAACGGTTCCCGCCAGGGACCGTTAAGAAACTTCACGCTCGTGAAGCTGGCCCCTTTAAAGTGATAGAGAAGGTAGGACCCAATGCCTATGTGCTAGATCTGCCCTCGAATTGGGGCATTAGCTCTACCTTAATATTATAGACCTAGTAGAGTATAGGGAACCGGCAGAGATTCCTAGTGAGTAATTTGGACCTAACCCTTCTTTTATTAGCGAACCTACCCAGGAGTGTCCACCACCAATTTTACCTGAGCGAGAGAGTAGATTGAGCGTATCCTGGATGATCAAGCCATTACGACCCTGAACAACGGTTACTAATACTACCTGGTCCGATGGCAAGGTCGCCCCTAATCCAATGATTTATGGATTACTTGAAAGGACTTGCAATGCCTCGACCCAGACCTCCTAGAGAGCTACTAGAGCTAGAGCGACCCATACTCGATGGGGTCGAGTTCCTCCCACCCCGAAAAAATTGGTGCGGGCACTAGAATCCGGCAGATGATTCTTAATCCTCTATGGATATCTAATTAGGTTTGTAGGGTTTGATTCAGTTGGAAAACTAGGTTTAGTTTATTTTATTTTAATTTGGATCCAATTTTATTTTTGTTTGGGCATTTGAGTCCTATCTTTTGAGTTGGTACTCGTTATTAGGGTTTGGGTCATATTGAGTTAGCTCATTATGAGCTTGGGTAAATTTGAGTCATGTCCAGTCCAGTTGGTCTTATATGTGTCCTGTCCAATCTAGTTGGTATTGTATTAAGTTCATTCAGCTTACAAGAGGAGACACCAGTATTGGAGCAGAAGACAAGGCCATCACAGTCAAATAGAGCGGCTGCTAAATTCAAGTTGGCGCCATACCTACATAAGAAGTCATATGCCAGCTACACACCTACCACCCTCCAGCACAAGAAAAGCAAGTAGGTCAACAAGATAACCCTCAATCTCCCAAATCATGCAACCCTATTTGAAAGAATTCTTGCCCAAAAAAGTAGGCATTCCACACACTACCTAGCAGAGCAAGCAAGTCAACAGGATAAGCCTCAATTCCCCAATTCATGCAACCCTGTTTAAAAGAATTCCAACCCAAAGAAGCTACAAAGGGACACCCTTTATTTCCACCCATAAATTACCTTTTTTGAAAGGGATTTGTATGGCATAAAGTTTTTTTTCATGTAATCTAATCCACACTTTAGGAAGAAAGTGGGTGCCCCTTTTCTTTCCATATATGTATTTACTTGGGCCCTAAGTCTCTTGCTCTATAAAAGAGACCCTCTTGTATAAATTATGCATCTTTTAATATTAATCAATCAATCTAGTTTTGAGTTATTGTGAGTTTTATTATTTGATTCTCTGGTGCTCTTGATTCTCTTCTCCTCTGCGTGCCAACATCCCAGTCTCCAGGAGAAATACTGGCCGCCGCCCTTGTTTTCCTCTAGTGGATGCCTAAGAGCCTCTTGGCCACCCCTCCTTCTCTACTTCTTTCTTGTCTCTTTGCCTCTAATCTAACTTTTCTCTCTTGTTCTTTAACCCTTGAATGGTGTTCTTGCAGGTCCCTTAGTAACTGCGAATCTAGGATTCAAGGTGATCGCTATCCAGGTCAGCAGATACTTAGCCACAGATCCATGGGCTTGGGGCTTGGTCATTCAGGGCGCATCCACCAGGCAGAACGACCCCTTCAGCATCTCGATCTTCTTATCCTGCTAGGTACACCCCCTCTAATCTGCTAGTAGCTTTATTGTGAGAGAGCAAGCCCTACTAGGGCTTCTTAGCCTCGGCGGTCATTCTTCTCAAATTTTCTATGAAACTGTTTCGCGTACTGAAAATTATTGCGAGTTTTTCTGAACCCCTCTTAGGCCCTTACTTCAAAAAATTAATCAACTAAAAATCATAAATCCTCTAAAATCCACTTTCATGCGATATTAGTCCTACATCAGTGACCGCCTAGGAGACGGGGCTGCCTAGGGGCTGCTTATGAGTTGGGGCCCCCTTGAGGCCACTTATGAACTGGGGCCACCTAGAAGCTGGGGCCGCCTAGAGGCTGCTTATGAGTTGAGGCTACCTTGGGGCCACTTATGAACTAGGGCCACCTAGGAGCTGCTTATGAGTTGGGGCCTCCTTGAGGCTGCCTAGGAGTTGCTTATGAGTTGAGGCCGCCTTGGGGCCACCTAGGAGCTGTCGGCATCCTAATAACTCCCACCGTTGGATAGTTTTGGCCGTTAGCCCCCACGTGGCTTTTACCAGCCACATCATATGCCTCCCTGCTCCTAAGTCTTGGCACTGATGCATGCAGCACTTGCCAAGAGAAAGGAGCACAAAATCTCTTGCCTTTGGCGGGTCTCGTGCACCATATATTAGCAGAGGCGGGCGTGTGTCCTCGAGGAGGTAAAGTCTCTTCGAAGTCTTCTTATCATTTAAGGAATGGCACCGAAAGCGATGTGATCTATGAAGAGATTGGGAAAAATATTCCTCGAGCAATGAAAAAGATGGAGCACGTACCATTATTGGATTATTCTTATCTGTGTCCCATCATTGGGCGCGGATCGCACCCTTCAAGCGCTATCGAGGCATTGTACCTCGAACAACGAAGAGTTTGTAGACAGCTAGATAGTACCTCCATTCATGAATCTTCGTGTGGCACTGTAGTGGGCGGGACATTCAAAAATTATGTATAAAGACTGCTCCGCTCGCCCCTTCAAGCCTTTCATGCCTCCATTACCTTCCTTGTGTCTTCTTCACCTCCATTACCTTTCATGACTCCCGTAGAAAAAGTTAAGAGCCCTATGGTCAAACCCTCCAGGAAGGAGATCCTCTAGGCACAGCGTCGGGCTTCTGGTGGCATCTCCATTCGCGACCATCCGGCGACTACGGCCCAAACATCACCTAGGGCTTCTCCTCCACCACCTAGGGCCTCTTCTCCTCTGCCTTCTAGGGCTTCTCCTTCATCCCCTAGGATTTCCTCTTGATCATCTAGTCATCATGCATCTCCTTCGGTTACCCTCTCTGAGTCCGTAGGTCTGGAGGGGATAGCTTCTACCATGACCGCCCAAGACATAAAGAACCTTAAGGCTCAATATGAGATTTTTGATAGTGTTTGCATCTCTGCCCCCTGCTCTGGTGATAAGGTAACCTTCAGCCAGTTTGGTGGGATTGCCTTGTATGAAAAATTTTTTAGGAGTGGGCTTCGTCTTCCTTTTTATCCCTTCTTTCTGAACCTCCTAGATAGGTATGACCTTATTTGGGCGCAGTTAACTCCGAATTTCATTCAAATTATCTGTGCCTTCATTGTTCTCTGCTATTTTCATGGCATTCATGCTCGAGTTTCTTTATTCTAGGCCTTGTACAAACTCCATAATCCCAATAAAGCCGGATGGTGGAGTTTTGCCTTTAGACCCAAAAGAACCCTTAAGCTTGACCTGTCCTCCAAAATCAAGGGATGGATATTCCGATTTTTCTATATCTATTTGGATGGGGTGAAGATGGGCTAGGGCGATCCCGACACCAGCCCTACTAAGAATTCAACAAAAAATGAGGAAGATCGAGAGATTTTTGATGCGCTGTTATCATCTGATCTTCCTCCTTGCTGGGAACTACTGTCAGAGGACAACCTCCGTGACATCGGCATAGCACCAGTGGTCGGTGCAGCACCGGTGTCGCCAATACCAGCACCCGGTGAGCACCATATCCCCTTAGTTATCATTCATTTTCATTCCATTCATTTCATTTTTCATCATTTTTTTGTCGGATCTTTGACTTTGGTCTTTGTTCCTTTGTGCAGCAATGAAATTTTCTCCTGACTTTCTGGTGGCAGGACTTCGAAAGAGGAAAAAGGCCACCAACAACATGGCAAAGGCGATGCCTAAGAAGCCTCACCGAGAAGAATAGGGCGGGTCATCCCGGCCGCCCACAGCTCCTTCCATGGCTCCCAAGGCTGCCCCGGTGGAAGTGCCGAGAAGGAAGGATCCCCTTACCAAAGTACCAACAGCATGGGTTCCTCCTATTGAAACCGAGGCAAGGTCATCTAGGGGAGAGCCCTTGGCCACTGCCGAACCCGAAGGTGAGGGTTGGGATGCCTTCGGTGGTGAAAGTTGAGGATGATGCCCCACCGGCCACCCAACCGATGCCGGAGGAAGGAGGGGTGCCCCCTACCGGTGAACCCAGGAGTCGGCTATCCTGGGTGATTGTGATGAACCATAGTCAGCTTGCGGAGCATGAACTGAGGCAATCCAGCCTCCCAGGCTTCCAAGCTGAGCTCCACCATTTTCCCATTGCGGATTCTCTTGATACTCTCTTTATCGCTTCCCTTTAGGTACATCTGTTGACTTTGTTTCCCCTTTGTATTGGAATTACTCATAATTTTTAACTGATTACTTCGCACAGATATCTAAGGACCTCTTTGTTCTTTGAGACGTCTATGTTGGGGCTGCCAAAACCCGGGCCGACGCCTTGGCTAAGGAATTGGCCGAGGTGCGAGCTTGGAAGGCGAAGGCATCCAGCGAGCTCCGAGTCACCCAGGAGGGGAACCACTTTTTGAAGGTCTAGGTAGAGGAAGCCGAGCATAAGGCCAGATTCGCTGAGGCCAAGTTGGTGGATGCCATGATGAGGCTTAGGCCATCTGAGGAGAGGCTAGAAGATGCTCTCCTCAAATTGAAACATGTTGAGGAGAGGGCCGACAAGGGTGAGTCCGAAGCCCAGGCTGATATGGAGAAGCATGCTCTTGCCGTGGTGGATGCTCGGACCTTCTGGAAGAAGAAGACCATTGCCGAGACTGAAGCTTGAGAGGCAACAGAAAAATTGGCTGCTGCCGAGGCCAAGCTACAAAGAAGGTGGCTGCCGCCGAGGCCATGATGCGGAGAAGGTGGCTACCGCCAAAGCCCAAGCTTGGAAGGCCGTGGAGCAGTGCAAAGGCTCCACTGACTTTTCTGCGGAGTTGAGTGAAGCAGCCATGGATGCCTTCTCCCACGGCTTTGAGAGGTGTAAAGAGAGGATCTCACGGATCTTCAAAATAAGTGGCCTTGAACACCTTTGGCCTAAGGATGGAGAGGGGGATATGGAGAGCAGCGACGCCAAAGACGGGCAGGAACCCTCCAAACCTTAGAGTTTATTTCTTTTCTCTTTTTCAAACACTTTGTAATCCGACTAATGTCGGTCTTTTGTATGACAATGCTATGAAATTAATAAAAGAAATATTTTGTTCAATCATGGTGACCTTATCTTTTTGTAGGGTGTTGGCCTAGATGGCAACCCAAGAGGAGGGGGGGTGAATTGGGTTCTTTAAAAATTTAAACCTTTTGAAAATGATTAGCTTTAAGTTAAATGAGATTAAATGCAAGGCAAATATAAAGCACAAACAAGGAGATAGAGATAGAGATAATGGAAGCATGACAAACACAATGATTTTATAGTGATTCGGTGTATCCAACACCTATGTCCACTCCCAAGATTCACTTGGGTCCACACTATAATCGACTAGATTACAGCCGAGTTGTTTTACAAGATCACAACTCAAAACTTGTTGTTTTCCCCTGGGATCACAACGAACCCAGCCAGTTTTCCGGGCTCACCAGCACAAAACCCTAAACTCAAGCTTATCTAGCTTGACCCGAGGTATACAACCTCCACTAGTTCAATCCCCTAGATTGAACCAGCACAAACAAGAATAAAAAGTGTTTTTCAATAATATAAAGCTCCTCAAATGAGCAAATATTCAAAATGAATAAATAAGTTTAGAAAAGCCTGTTTGAAGTAGATTGGAGCTGAGCTTTTCTTCTTTTCTTCTTTTCCTTTTCTCTTTGGAGATGTTGAATCAGGCCTCAGCTTTGATTCATTGCAAATGTTGCAGATAAGAAGTTGGAAAATCTTCAAAATAGAGTTTCTTCTTCCCCTTTGAGAATCCTTCGATTTTTTAAAGATTGAATGCCTTGGATTCTTCTTTGAGCTTTGTGGAGTGGAAGGATTTGAATTTGAGTGCTTTTCTCTTGAGATTCAGGCTCAGGCTTTCTCGGATTTTTAATTTGAGATTTTTCTATTTTTCCATCCTCTTTTCAAACGGGTGTTTTCCCCTTTTTATAGATTTTTTTTAATCCGTTTTGGGAAGAAAACTAGCTATTGGAATGTACCTGGAAACAAAATATATCCGTTAGAAATTAGGTAAAAAGGAAATATTACCGTTAGAGCTGATCTGGCAATTTAAATATTTATCCTAGACAGGTTGGAGTTGGCTCCAACTTTTCAGGTGTCGGCTCCAAGTCGTTTTTCCAAAAATAGAAAGTTCTGAGTTCATCGAGGAGTCAGCTCCGAAAAAGTTAGGTGTCGGCTCGCCATCGTCAGGTGTCGGCTCCTGAATACTATAGGTGTCGGCTCCAAGATGCTCAAAAATCAACATTCTGTCCCCGCATCAGAGTCGGCTCCAGACATTGTAAGTGTCGACTCCGAAACTCTGGGTGTCGGCTCCGAAACTCTAGGTGTCAGCTCCAGACCGTATCAAAAATCAGAAGAAAATTTGAATGGCTATGGGGTCGGCTCCAGGAATTCTAGGTGTTGACTCCAGGTTCAGAAACTTTGAAATTGATGTTTTGCAATTGATTCAAAATACATTTCTTAATTTATTTAAATTGATCAAATATTTTGAGTCCTGAAATACTTGTCAAATCCATTAGTAATCAAATAAATATACTCAATTCCTTTATTAATCATCAAAATCAATAGTTGGGTCAACATAGGGCCTTAGTCTTTTGGTGATCATGTCATGGCTTTAGCCTTCAGGCTTGACAAGATGTACCTTTGATCTTTTGAGTATATTTGGAAAGTCGGCAATTTGATGTATAGGCTTCATAGGAACATTTAGACTTGCCTTTGTCTCTTAGGTTCTTGCTGAAGCGTTCCTTGAATGCTGGTGCCGACCATCGCTCCGGCCATCGAACGATCACGGGGCCATCGGGGTCCTTTTGAAAACTACCATGGGGGTATCTCGGTGTCGGACCGGGAGTTTGACTCGAGGTCATCGAGATCTTAGGACTTGAACCACCTCGGAGATTTTTTGGTGCTAGCCCAGGAGTGTCCTTATGATCACGGGACCATCGAGGTCCTTTTGAAAACTACCACAGGAGTTTCTCGATGCTGGTCCGGGAGTTTGACTCAGGGCCATCGAGACCGTAGGACTTAAACTACCTTAGGGGTTTCTCGGTGCTAGTCTGAGGGTGTCCTTACAATCATGGGGCCGCTGAGGTCCTTTTGAAAACTACCATGGGAGTTCTAGGTGCCGGCACGTGAGTTTGACTCGAGGCCGCCGAGACTGTAGGACTTGAACCACCTCGAAGGTTTCTCGATGCCGGCCTGGGGGTGTCCTTACGATCACAGGGCCGTCAAGGTCCTTTTAAAAACTACTATGGGGGTTTCTCGGTGCCGGCCCGGGAGTTTAACTCGGGGCTGCCGAGATCACAGGACTTGATCTGCCTCGGAGGTTTCTCGGTGCCGGCCTGAGGGTGTCCTTACGATCACGGGGCCACCGAGGTCCTTTTGAAAACTATCACAGGATTTTCTCGATGTTGGCCCGGGAGTTTGACTCAGGGCCATCGAGACTGTAGGACTTGAATCATCTTGGAGGTTTCTCGGTGTCGGCTCGAGGGTATCCTTATGATCACGGGGCTGCCAAGGTCCTTTCAAAAACTACCATGAGGGTTTCTCGGTATCGACCTGGGAGTTTGACTTGGGGTTGCCAAGACTGTAGAACTTGAACCGCCTCAAAGGTTTCTTGGTGCTGGCTCAGGGGTGTCCTTACGATCACGAAGCTGCCGAGGTCCTTTTAAAAACTACCTCAGGAGTTTCTCGGTGCTGGCCCGAAGTTTGACTTGGGACTGCCAAGACCGTAGGACTTGAACCGCCTTGGGGGTTTCTCGGTGCTGGCCCGGGGGTGTCCTTACAATCATAGGGCCACCGAGGTCCTTTTGAAAACTACCATGGGGGTTTCTCGATGCCGGCCTAGGAGTTTGACTCGGGGCCGCCGAGATCGTAAGACTTGAACCACCTCGGGGTTTCTCGGTGCCAGCCCGGGGTGTCCTTATGATCCCAGGGCCGCCAAGGTCCTTTTGAAAACTACCATGGATTTTTTTGATGCTGGTTCGAGAGTTTGACTCAAAGCCACCAAGACCGTAGGACTTAAACCACCTCAAAGGTTTTTCGGTGCCGGTCTGGGAGTTTGACTCGGGGCCACCGAGACCGTAGGACTTAAATCGCCTTGGAGGTTTCTCAATGTCGGCCCGGGGGTGTCCTTACGATCACGGGGCTGTCGAGGTCCTTTTGATATTTTTCAAACCAAATAGAAGGATGAAATTGAAATTTTTTCGTATATTCATTGGCTAAGTACATTCACTATTGATAATACCGATGAAGGTTGTCCGCATTCCAAGTACGTGGGATTATTTGCCCGTTGAGCTCCTCGAGTCGGTATGCTCCTTGGCGAAGTCCTTCGGTAACTCGGTAGGGCCTCTCCCAATTTGGAGATAGCTTGCCTCCTTCAGTTGGATTGGATACCTCGGCCCTTCTAACGATTAAATCTCCTGAGCGGAACGTCTTGAGGCGGACTCGGGCATTGTAATATTTTGCTTCTCGCTGGCGAAAGATAGCCATCTTGAATCGTGCCTGGTCCCGAATCTCATCGATGAAGTCGAAGTTGGCCTTTAGTTGATCAGGATTATCTTCTTCATTATATGATTCCACCCAGGGGCTTGGAAGACCAATCTCCACCAGGATGACCGCTTCAGATCCGAAGATGAGACTAAAAGGAGTTTCCCCTATGGGGATCCTTGGAGTCGTGTGATATGCCCACAATACACTAGGGAGTTCCTACATCCATTTGCCTTTGAACTCAACCAATCAGGTTCTAAGTCCTCGAAGGATGATCTGATTCATGACTTCTGCTTCTCCATCGGTTTGTGAATGTCTGACATAAGTAAAACGATGGCCGATACCCAACTCAATGCTAAAAGCCTTGAATGCAGCATTATCGAATTGTCAACCATTGTTGGTAATGATAATATGAGGTAGGCCAAATCGTTAGATAATAGACTTCCAGAAAAATGCCTTCACCTTGCTCTCGATAATTTTGGCTAATGCCTCAACTTCAACCCATTTGGTGAAGTAGTCGATGGCGATAAGTAAGAATCTTCATTGCCCTAAAGCTGGGGGGAATGGTCCAAGGATATCCATTCCCCATTGAGCAAAGGACCACGGAGTAGAGAGCCTCAGCTAAGAGGCTGGCTGTCGCTGGACATTAGAATATCGCTGGCAGCTGTCGCACTTTTGGACTAGCTCAGCAGTATCCTTTCGCATGGTAAGCCAATAATATCCTTGATGGAGAGCCTTATAAGCAAGTGATCTGCCCTCTAGGTGGTTCCCATAGATGCCCTCATGAATCTCCCTGAGAATATAGTTGACATATGTAGGATCAACACATTTGAGGAGGGGATAAGAGAAAGACTTCTTGTATAACTGTCCATTCAGTAATACAAACTTAGGGGCCCTTCACTTGAGTAGCCTAGCTTCTACAAGATCAGTGGGGAGAGAGCCTTCAGTAAGATAGTGAATGTAAGCATCCATCCATGTTGACTCTTGTGCCACTGGTAGAACCTCTTCAGCTGTGTCAATACTCGAGAGCTCCAGATGCTCAATATATGTTCTTCCTAATATGTTATCCGTCGAAGTAGCCAACGGTGACAAGGTGTTAGCTCTAGCATTTTTGCCTCTAGGAATATAACTGATAGTGATATAAGCCAATGAGAAGGTCAGTGACTTGACCTTATTTAGATATCAAGACATAATGGGGTCTCGAGCTTTATACTCTCCAGTAATCTATTTGGAGATAAGTTATGAGTCGGTGAAGGCCCTAAGGTGCTTTATTCTGAACTCCCATGCAAGCTTAATTCCGACCAATAAGACCTCATATTCGGCTTGGTTATTTGTAGCTTTAAAGAGAAATTGGAGAGCGTACTCCACGACAACGCCCTCCGGATTTTCAAGAATATGACCAGCCCCGCTTCCTTGAGAATTGGAGGCGCCATCAATATGAAGAATCCAAGTTTCCGCCATATCCTCACCAGCATCTGAACATATCATTGGAAAGTCTTTAGGTTGCTCTTTTGTCTAGGTGCACTCAACTAGAAAGTCCACATATTAGGATTGAAATGAAAGATCAAATTCTTCCAATTTGATTGTCCATTTAGCCAACTAACCAGAAGTGTCAAGGCAAGCCATAATAGCTCTAAGAGGCTGGTCTGTGAGTATCATGATCGGATGGGCTTAGAAGTATGGCCTGAGACAATGAGCGGAGATGATTAAAGCAAAAATAATTTTTTTTGGTTTTGGAGTGCCTGACCTCCGTATCATGGAGCACTTTACTAGTGTAATGATGGACTTTTGTTCTCCATCGAGAACGAGGCATACTAGAACAGAGCTCATTGCCTTCGGAGAAGTAGCAAGATAAAGGAAGAGCCTTTCCCCTTCTCTTGGCTTCGATAGTAGTGGCGGTGTGGATAGAAATTTCTTTAGCTCCTCGAAGGCTTTCTGACAGCTTTCAGTCCATTTGAAGTCGTTCGCCTTTTGTAGAGCTTTGAAGAAGGGTAAGCATCTTTCTACTGATCTTGATAAGAACTGGCTTAGAGTGGCCACTCTTTCGAAGAGCCGCTATACTTTTTTATTAATTGGTTGCCTCATGTCAAGAATTGCTTATATTTTATTTAGGTTTGCTTCAATCCCTCGCTGGATCACCAGAAAGCCCAGGAATTTCCCGGCAGTGATCACGAATGCACATTTGCAAGGATTGAGCTTCATTTGGTGGTGCTAGAGATTATTGAATGTTTCTTCTAGATCAGCAATATGGTTAGCGATGCAGGTGCTCTTGGTTAGCATATCATCCATATACACCTTCATATTGTGCCCAATTTGATCTTTGAAGACCTTATTCATTAATCTCTGGTAAGTGGCCCCTGCATTTTTTAACCCAAAGGGCATCACTTTGTAGCAGTAGATGCCCTTCTTTGTGATGAAAGAAGTATTTTCTTCATCCGTTGGGTCCATTCTTATTTGGTTGTATCCAGAGAAGGCATCCATAAAGCTGAGGACCTCATGGCTAGATGTGGAGTCCACCAATTGGTCAATCCGCGGCAATGGAAAGCTATCTTTAGGACATGCTTTATTGAGATAAGTAAAGTACTCACCAGCTTCTGCTTGCCTTTCGGACCATCACCACATTGGCTAGCCAATCTGGGTATTGTGCTTCCTGGATATGGCCAGTAGTAAGCAGCTTGTTGACCTCCTCGTCGATGGCTCTTTATCGCTTGGGGGCAAAACTTCTCTTCTTTTGTCGAACAGGCCGGTACTTTGGGTCAATATTAAGCTTGTGAGTGATTACCTCCGAAGGGATGCCAGGCATGTCCGAAACTGACCAGGCGAAGACATCTGAGTTTGCCCACAAGAAAGTAAGGAGCTAATTCTTCATCTCCAGAGGAAGAAGCTCGTCGATTTGTATAGTCTTCTCAGGGTTGTCTCCCATTGGGTAGGACAGCAAATGCTTGGCTGGCTCTCCCTTCTTTCAGATACTCTAGGATCGAGCAGCACTGAGGTTGGTAGGATCATCGCCTCTTGAGGGTTGGGGGCCATATGATAGCATAGTTGCACTGGATTTTTCTCCCCACGCATCTCACCAATTCCCCCACTGATAGAAAATCTCATGAGCAGGCATTTAGTAGATATCACCGCATTCAAGAGGTTTAAGCCTGGCCAACTGAATATGGCGTTATAAACCAAGGGCACTCGGGCCACCAAAAATTTTATTAGGACAGTGCTCTGGCATGGCGACGATCCTGCCGTGATCGGCAGGGTAATTTCACCCTTAACTTTCACTGAGTCTTCCATAAAATCGATGAGGGGTATTGTCACTCGTTGGAGAGACCTGGGAGATAAGTTCATCTAAACAAAGGCATCATAAGTGAGGATGTCAGCAGAGCTTCCACTATCCACCAGAATTCTCTTTACAGGATGTTTAACGATTGTCATGGAGACAACAATGTTATCATCATTCATATTGCCCCCTCTGCTAACTCCCCTTCAGAAAAAGGATTACATTTTCTATTCCCTCCTCATCCCTCAATCTTTTGGAAGGCGTAGCTGCCTCCCAAGAAATCATGCCTACGGTGCATTCTGTTAAAGCATTATCAACATTGGCCTGAGCAGACAGAGGTCCCATTAGAGCTGGGATGGCCGAAGGTCCTCTCTTCTGGATAAATTTTGAGGTAGCCCTGCTGGATGAGCTCATCAATGGCATGCTTCAGATTATGGTAATCTTTAGTATCATGGACATAATCTCTATGGAAGCGGAGTAACGACTCCGATCGCGAGAGACATCTGTCCTCAATGGGGGAGGACGCTGGAGATAAGGCTCGCTTTCAATCTCCATAAGGATATGAGACCTAGGGGCAAGGAAAGGCGTGAAGTTCTTTTCTCTAGGGATGAAGTTTCGATGCCGATTATCTAATCGGTGCGGGAGCTCAGACTTCTTGGGAGGAGGTCTGCTTGGCTCCACACTGACTAGTTTCTTATTGGATCCTCTTTCAGTGTCCCTCAGAGTGAAATCAGCTTCGTCAGCATGAATATATTTCTGCGCATGACTTAGAAGTTCAGCATAAGAACTGGAAGGTCTTTTGTCTAAAGAATAGGTAAAGCGAGAGGGATGAAGTCCTCGCTTTAGGGCCAGAGTGGCCATAGCATCATCGAGGTGATAGACCTCAAGGGCTGCCGTCTTGAACCGGGCCATAAAATCCTTCAAAGGTTCTCCTTCCTTCTGCTGAATGGAGAATAAACTATCTGCTACCCAGGGGATCTTTCGACAGGCATCAAAATGCGCTAAGAAGATTTTTTTCAACTATCGGAAGGAGTCAATGCTGCGCGGAAGTAGATGAGAATACCAAGAACGTGCAGCCTTCTGAAGGGTAGCAGGAAAAGCAATATATAGGAGGGCATCATTCATCCCCTAAACTTGCATGAGAGCTTTATAACTTTCCAGATGATCAAGTGGATCCGTGATGCCATCATAAGGATCCAGCTGGGGAAGACGAAACCTGTAAGGAATAGGCTCTTTGATAATCCAATGGGTGAGGGGCGGATGAGTGTCATAATCCATCCCTGGTTGGTTATTGAGCTTCTGACTGAGCTCTTTCAATCGCCAGTCCTGCTCCTCCAACTGCCTTTCCATCTGGTGATTGAGGTCCTTGCTCGTTGATTCAGAAGACGAGGAGGGGGACCAATGGCACTGGTGGTGTCGTGCCCGCCTGGGCTCCTTCTCTGTCGATGTTTGGAAGAGGGGCTACTCAAGCAGTGGATAAGAGACCGCAACCTTTTGTAGGTTTCCTGATGGTGATGCCTGGATGGAGCATGATGATGGTGATGCTCCTTCGGAGAGGGTCTTCTATAAATGGATTGTTGACTGGCCGGGGCAGCTATTGCAAATGGTATGGGATGCCCGGGTAGCTATTGAACAGCCGCCGTTGTTGCCCTTGCAACTCACGGACAGCTCCAACAAGAGCTTGGACTTACTGGGTGAGAGTGGTCAATTGATCATATGGAGTAGACAAAACTAGTGGCAAGGAAAGAACAGGGCGATTAACCTATGGATGCTTAGCATGATAGGAATGCCCTCCAGTATAACTAGCAGAAGCCTTCTGAATAAGTGTCACCATCATTGTTGTTCAAGAGAGAGTGAGCTTGTAGCTCAGAGTTATAGAGCTATCCTTCTACAGCCCTCCCCTACCTGGCGCACCAATCTGATGATGCCTGATCACCATGAGCTGACGTCCTTGAGTGTCAGTGGATGTGCCGTCAGTTTGCTGAAGAAGCTTCACCTCAATGCCGAGATCTGCAAGAAGTCCTAGGGATCGGATATTCTGACGGGGACCCTTTGACGCTCAAGTTAGTAATCAGAATCACAGCCTTGAGCTTGAGGAAGCTCGAGAGAGAGAGAGAGTTAGAGATGAAGATGGATATTTTTTTGAGTGCTTGAGTGTTCATACCTCGGTCAGGGGTCCCTCTTACCCGTTTTATTGATGCTTGGGGTCTATGTTACTTGCTTCGAAAGCTTTGGAATCTCATGATGAACAATGAATTCTTAAATGAAATATCAGAATTAGAGGGATTTATCTCATCTGAGCTAGATGATTGGTACTTCATGGCAGATGATCACCTATTGGGGGTTTATCCCATTTGAGCTAGGTGATTGGTACTTCGTAGCAGATGATCATCTTTTGGGGGCTCATCTTGTCAGAATCATTAAAGCTTCATGATGGATGATGACTTTTGGGGCTTATCGAATCAGAGTCATTAATACTTCATGATGGATTATGACTTCTTGAGCTTGTGCTAGAACTAATGGAGTTTGTCTTATTAGACATGCATGAATCAGAGATGACTAGTGAGCTTGGCCTTGTCAGAAGTGAAGGCTTGCTTGGGAAGCTGAAGTTAATCTTAAAAATAAAATAAAATAAAATAAAATAAGGCCTGGGGTCGCCTAGGAGTTGGAGCTGCTAATGAGTTGGGCCGCCTTGGAGCCGCTTATGAGCTGAGGCCGCCTAGGAGCTGAGGCCACCTAGGGGCTACTTATGAGTTGGGGCTGCCTTAGGGCCACTTATGAATTGGGGCTGCCTAGGAGCCGGGGCTACCTAGAGGCTGCTTATGAGTTTGGGCTGCCTAGGAGCCGGGGCCGCCTAGGTGCCGGGGCTGCCTAGGAGCCGCTTATGAGTTGGGGCCGCTTAGGAGCCGAGGCCGCCTAGGAGCTACTTATGAGTTGGGGCCTCCTTGGGGCCGCCTAGGAGCCGGGGCCACCTAGGAGCTAGCATCCTGATGAATTTTATCGTTGGATAATTTTGGCCGTTAGCCCCCATGTGGCTTTTACCAGCTACATCAAAGGCAAGAGATTTTGCGCTTTTTTTTTTGGCAAGTGCTGCGTGCATGAGCGCCAAGACTCAGGAGCGGGGGTGCATATGATATGGCTGATAAAATCCACATGGGGGCTAACGGCCAAAATTACACAACAACGAGTGTCATTAGGATGCCGGCAGCTCCTAGGTGGCCTCGGCTCCTAGGCAGTCCCAGTTCATAGGTGGCCCAAAGGTGGCCCCAACTCATAAGCAGCTCCTAGGTAGCCCCAGCTCCAAGGCGGCCCCAACTCATAAGTAGCTCCTAGGCAACCCCAGTTCATAAGTGGCCCCAAGGCGGCCCTAACTCATAAGCAGCCTCTAGGTGGCCTCAGCTCTTAGGCGGTCTCAGTTCATAAGCAGCCCCAAGGCGGTTCCAACTCATAAGCAACCCCTAGGCGGCCCCAGCTCTTAGGTGGCCCTAGTTCATAAGCAGCTCCAACTCATAAGCAGCTCCAACTCCTAGGCGGCCTCATGCCTTATTTTATTTTATTTTCAAGATTAACTTCAACTTCCCAAGCAAACCTTCACTTATGACAAGGCCAGGCCCACTAGTCATCTCTGATTCATGCATGTCTAATAAAACAAACTCCATCGGTTCTAGTACAAGCTCAAGAAGTCATAATCCATTATGAAGCATTAATGACACTGATCCGATAAGCCCCAAAAGTCATCATCCATCATAAAGCTTTAATGATTCTGGCCAGATGAGCCCTCAAAAGGCGATCATCTACTACGAAATACTAATCACCTAGCTCAGATGGGATAAACCCTCAAAAGGCGATCATCTACTATGAAGTACCAATCACCCAACTCATATGGAATAAACCCCCAAAAGGTGATCATCTGCAAGGAAGTACCAATCACCTAGCTCATATGGGATAAGTCCCACTAATTCTGACATTCCATTCAAGAAGTCGCTGTTCATCATGAGATTCCAAAGCTTTCGAAGCAAGTAACATAGACCCCAAGCATCAATAAATAGGTAAGAGGATCCCTGACCAAGGTATGAACACTCAAGCACTCAAAAAAGTATCCATCTCCATCTCTAACTCTCTCTCTCTTGAGCTTCCTCAAGCTTACGGCTGTAATTCTGATTACTAACTTGAGCATCGAAGGGTTTCCGTCGAAATATCCGGTCCCCGAGAAGGATACTTTAGAGCCGACTCATGCAGAGAATTAGAGCCGACTCCAATTAACAAATAGAGACTAGTTTTTTGGGACAAAATTAGAGCCGACTCCCACATTTGTTAGAGCCAACTCCAGCACTCGATGTGTCGACCTCATGAAAAGTTAGAGATGACTCCACAATGGATGGATATTACTATTTTGAGCATCCTGACTTAGAGCTAACTCCAGGCCAGATTAGAGCCAACTCTAATCTGTTAGAGGTAAATTTCAAAAGTATCAAAGGTGACTCCAAAAATTATCTTTTTTTCAATACAGCTCAATGGCTCTTTTCTCTTTTGTGCTAAACACATCCATAAGTATATTTAACGGCTAGTTTTTATCTGAAGATGGATTAAGAGGATATTATAAAAGGAAGCTTCCAATCGTTTGAAAAAGAAATATAGAGAAGAAAAAAATAAAAGAGAAAAAGTTTATATTTGAAATCCCAAGTATTCAAAAAGAGTTCAAAGAAATCCAATGCATTCAAAAGCCAACTTTGAAAGCCAACTTTGAAGGATTTTCATCAAATCAAAAAGAAAAGCAAAGAGCCCTAGTTTTTCAACATCCTCTACATCAACGAATCTTCCAAAGCTTTAATCCTATCTTGAGAAAGATCATCCAAGAGGAAAGGAAGAAAAGAAGAAAAGCCTAACTTCAGAAATCTTCTAAATCAGGTTCTTCTATTTCTATCTTGTTCATATTGCTTATTTTCTCATTTGAAGAGCTTTCTATCTATTGTAACCTTACTTTTATTATATTTGGTTACTGATTCAATCAGATGATTGAATCAGGTAAGGCAGATTAGCCTCACGCAAGCTAGGATAGCTTGTGATAAGTTGTGTGCTAGTGAACCTATGAAAACTAGCTGGGTTCATTGTGATCCCATTGTAAAACAATAAGTTTGGGTTATGAGCTTGTAAAACAACTCGACTGTAATCAGGTTGATTATAGTATGGGCCCAAGAGTTGTTTGGAAGTGGATGTAGGTGTAGCTAACACCGAACCACTATAAATCTTTGTGTTTGTCATTCTTGTCTCTCTTTCTCTCTATTCTATCTTGCATACTCTGTTTTGCATTCTTGCATTACACTCATTGCATTTATCCTTGTGCACTTTCACTTTGTGAAACTAATTTTAAGCACCAAATTTTTTAAGAACCCAATTCACCCCCCCCCCTCTTGGGTTGCCATCTAGGCCAACAATTGATATCAGAGCTAGTGCTCATCCTTCCTTGATCTAACAATCAAGAGCTAAAGATCCAAATGGCAGCTCAAGCTGTTCTTCTTTTTCTGAGGGATAATTACAAATCGTTCACCTTTGTTTAATGACACAAATTATTCATATTGAAAAGCTAGAATGAGGATATTCATTCAAGCTTTAGACTATGATTTATGGGGTATCATTATCAATGGTCCTAGCACTCCCACACATTTAGTTGATGGATCCATTATTCCTAAACCTGAAAGGGATTAGAATGAGAATGATCAAAAAATGGCCCAACTCAATGCCAAGGCCATGAATGTCCTATACTGCTCCTTGGATGCAAACGAATTCAACATAATATTCACTTGCATCTTAGCCAATGAGATATGGGATCGGTTGGAAGTTACTCATGAGGATACCAACCAGGTTAAAGAGTCCAAGATTAACATTCTTGTGCATAAATATGAACTCTTTAACATGGATCAAAATGAGTCCATCACTTGCATGTACACTAGATTTACTGATATAGTGACTGGATTGAAAATAATGAAAAGTCTTGGAAAGACCTATACTAATTCTGAACTTATTTAAAAAATCCTTAGGTCCCTTCCAAGAGCATGGGAAGCTAAAGTGACAGCAATCCAAGAAGCCAAAGATCTCAACACCTTACCTTTGGAGGAGGTTCTTGGATCACTCATGACCCATGAACTCATAATGAAGCAACATCAAGAGGAATATGTGAAGAAGAAAAGGACAATTGCACTAAAGGCTGCTGAAAAGAAAATGAGCAGTGAAGAAGATGAAGACGACGATGACACCGCTCTCCTTGCAAGAAAGTTCAAAAAATTCATGCAAAGGATGATGCCATTTCACAAAAGAAAACTTGGTGTCAAAATGAAAGGAGATAAAGAGAGATAAAGATAAAGAGAAAGATCCCGTGATATGCTATGAATGCAAGAAGCCCGAACATTACAAATCTGAATGTCCTCAGCTCAAAAAGAGATTTAGAAAGAAAAAGAAAGCATACATTGCAACTTTGAGCGATAGTGATGAATCTTCATCCGAAGATGAACAACAAGAAGTTGCCAACATATGTCTTATGACAAATGAAGAAGAAGAGGTAAGTTCTGAAACACCTATTTATGATTTCACTTTTGATGAACTTTATGATGCTTTAACGAATTGCTTAGTGATTTCAAAGTTATTTTTAAGTAACATGATTCTGATTCTATATGCATAATGAACTTATTTAAGATTATTTTCTCAACCTTTTATGATTTTGCAATGGTAATATCATTGTCTATCATCAAAATATTTCTATGACCAATTATGAGGACTAGAAGGCTAGGTCAAGTCATTTATTATTCACCTTATTATAAACTTAGCCTTGAAAAATAATAAGCCTATTAAACCCACTAATAATGTTTCCACTATGGATAAGGCCTATTTGATTAGATTGAGGATTTTCTTAAGGCCATTGGTAGAAAATTTTGTCTGATTTAATAAAGTTGAAAAGGTAATTTTCTGAGATTGTTCATTTCTACCCTGGTAGAGTGTATGAACTTATTATGAAACTTACTACTTTAATAATCTGAAATTTCTGAATTTGACTAGTTCTAGAGCCATTTTCATCTTAATTTAATACTTTAAAGACCTAATATAAAGCTTAGAAAGAGGAATAGAATTAAAGTAAGAGTGGAGCATATAAAATTGATTAGGTTCTCTTGAGTTTTTAACATGTCTCCTCTATTAGAGGAAATTTGTTTTATGTTTCCCCTTAGATCAAATATAGCTTACTCCCTTGAGATTGTTGGTGTTGGCCCTAAACATAGAGGAGTGGTTGAAAATTCTTCAATGTTGTAGTATAGACATTTGAGACATATCTTTAGGCAGAGGTTGGAAAGATTGATTAAGGAGAGTATTATATATGGATTAAAGTAATATTTTAGGCAATTATGTCTCAAATTTAATGAGAAAACATCTTCTTTGTTTTAAAAAGAAAGTTATTGACCAATGCATATATATATATATATATATAAGAGTGAGTTCATTTTTTTTTTGTACTATACATATTGATTGCAAAAAATAACATTGCTCTTCTAAATGAGACAAAGTAGTTGTTACTATATCACTTTGACATAAAGGATCTTGATTGTGCTTCTTTTGTTATTAGGAATGCAGATCTATTTTGATAAGTCCTATGATATATTTGGCTTGTCTCAAAAGATCAATATTAAGAGAGGTTTTAAGAAGTTTAAAATGTAGTCTTGCTCATTTAATAGTATTAATTTTGAAATGTGAGATATTTTCATAGACTCAATATCCTGAGGAAATAATCCCATGTGCATCAGTTTTAAATATCTTGATGTGTATTTAAGTATGTACATATTGTTGACCCAATTATTGATTTTGATGATTAATAAAAGACATGAGTATATTCATTTTGTTACTAATAAATTTAACTAGTGTTTTAGGGCTTAAAAATCTTTGATCAATCAAAAGGCATAAAGAAACATATTTTGAATCAAATGCCTAAAGTAAGTTTCAAAATTCAAAGCATGGAGTCGACACCCAGATGGTCTGGAGCCGACCCCATGGCCAATCAAATATCTTTCTGATTTTTGGCATGGTTTGGAGTTGACACCCAATGTTTCAGAGCCGACACCCAGAGTTTCGGAGTCGACACTTACAGTGTCTGGAGCCGACTCCAATGCGAGAACAGAACGCATGTTTTTGGACTTCTCTGGAGTTGACACTTACAGTTTTTCGGAGCCGACTCCTGAATGCGGTGAGCCGACAATCAACTTTTTCGGAGCCGACTCCTCAATGAACTTTGTACTTTCTATTTTTGGTTATCCGACTTGGAGCCGACACCTAAAAAGTTGGAGCCGACTCCAACCTATTAGGAATGGATTTTTAAAATGCCAGATCAGCTCAAACGGTAATATTTTCTTTACCTAACTTCTAACGGCTATATTTTCTGTATGGATAATCTATCCAGGTACATTCGAACGGCTATATTTCACTTATGGATCTATAAAAAGAGGGATTCGTCCATTTGAAACAAATGAACGAAAAAGGAGATGAAAAATAGAGAAGAATCAAATTGAAAAATCCAAAAAGTCTTGAGCCTAAAATCAAAGAGGAAAGAGTCAAAGTTCAAATCCATCAACTCCAGAAAGCTCAAAGAGAAATCCAAGGCATTCAAAGTCAAAAATCGAAGGATTTCCCAAAAAGAAGAAAAAGGAGCCAAATGCTCTATTCTGTGATTTTCCAACTTCTCATCTGCAACATTTGTAAAGAATCCGAGCTGAGGCCTGATTCAACATCTCAAAGGAGAAGAGGAAAAGAAGAAAAGAAGAAAAGCTCAAATCCAATCTGCTTCAAACAGGCTTTTCTAACCTTGTTTATTTACATTGAATAATTGCTCATTTAAGGGGTTGTTTGTTATTGTAAACTCTATTGTTATTTGTTTTTGCTAATTCAATCAGGGGGATTGAATTAGTGGAGGTAGTATATCTCGGGTCCAGCTAGATTAGCTTGAGGTTTGGGTTTTGTACTGGTGAGCCCGAGAAAACCAGCTGGGTTCGTTGTGATCCCATGGGAAACAACAAGTTTTGAGTTGTGAGCTTGTAAAACAACTCGACTGTAATCTAGTTGATTATAGTGTGGACCCAAGTGGAACTTCGGAGTGGACGTAGGTGTTGGATACACTGAACCACTATAAAATCCTTGTGTTTGCCGTGCTTCGATTGTCTCACTCTATTTCTTTGTTTGTGGCTATTATTTATCCTGCACTTAATCTTGTTGATTCCAAAGCCAATCATTTTAAAAGGTTAAATCTTTTTTTAAGAACCAATTCACCCCCCCCCCCCTCTTGGGTTGCAATCTGGGCCAACAATTGGTATCAGAGCAAGTGCTCATTTGATTTTGGTCTAACGATCAAGAGCTAAAGATCCAAATGGCAGCTCAAGCTAGTTCATCTTATTTAAAAGTTCAATCCACTAATCGACCTCCTTTGTTTAATGGAGCTAATTATGGTTATTGGAAAGCTAGGATGAAAATTTTTATTCAAGCACTTGACTATGATCTATGGAGCATTATAGTCAATGGACCACACACACCCACTGCTAGAATTAATGGCATGAAGATTCCTAAACCGGAAACGGAATGGGATGAACATGATAAGAAGTTGGCTCAGCTCAATGTTAAAGCCATGAATGTTTTATATTGTTCATTAGATGCAAATGAATTTAATCAAATTTCTACATGTATTTCTGCAAAAGAAATTTGGGATAGATTAGAAGTTACCCATGAGGGTACTAATCAAGTAAAGGAATCCAAAATCAATATTCTAGTGCACAAGTATGAATTGTTTAGCATGGAATAAACTGAAACCATCACATGCATGTACACTAGATTTACTGATATTGTAAATGGTCTAAAAAGTCTTGGCAAGACCTACACTAACTCTGAACTTGTGCGTAAAATTCTTAGGTCACTTCCAAGATCATGGGAAGCGAAGGTGACTGCAATCCAAGAAGCCAAGGACTTAAATGTTTTACCTTTGGAAGAGCTACTTGGATCCTTGATGACTCATGAGCTAACCATGAAACAACATCAAGAGGAGGAAGTCAAGAAGAAGAAGACAATTGCTCTTAAAGCTGCAAAAAGTGAGAGAGCTGCAGTGATAGTGATGAGGATGAAGAAACTGCACTCCTTGCTAGAAAATTTAAGAAATTCATGCAAAGAAGGAGACCCTTCCACAAGAAAAAATCTGGAACAAAAATGGAAGGAGAAAAAGAGAAAGAGAAGGACAAAGAAAAGAAAAAAAAGCCCTTAATTTGTTATGAGTGCAAGAAACCAGGGCATTTCAGATATGACTGTCCTCAATTAAAGAAAGTCTACAAGAAAAAGAAGAAGGCTTATGTTGCAACCTGGAGTGATAGTGAAGAATCCTCTTCCGAGGAGGAACAAAAGGAAGTTGCCAACATTTGCTTTATGGCGAACGACGACGAGGTAAGTACCAAAACCCTCAATGATAAATTTACATTTGATGAATTATATGAGGCTTTCAATGAATTAGTCAATGATTTTAAAATTCTAAAAAAGAAAAATAAGTTTTTGAAAAATGAAAACTTAAATCTGTGTAAAGAGAAAAATGACTTAACACTTAAAGTTAAGGATTTAAAAGACAATCTTACTCATGAAGTTGAAATATTGAAATCAGAAAATGAAGCTTTGATTGAAGAAAAAGGATCAATTTCCAATGAAAATGATAGATTAAAGAAGGAAGTTGATAAATATAAAAGTATAGTTGATAAATTTATATATAGTTCTGAAAAACTTAATTTATTGTTGAGTAATCAAAGAGCTATATTTGATAAGGCAGGATTAGGTTATAGGCCTAACATAAAACAAAAGTATGTCAAAAACTTCTTCAAAAAGAACAAGATAAAAATGAAGTTTTATGTCATTATTGTAACAAAAAGGGACACAAAGCCTTTGAATGTAATTTTAAGAAAATTAACAAGAATTTAAGTAGTAAAGGAAGAAAAATATGGGTTTCAAAAGGAACAATCTTATTGCTACTAACCATGAAGGACCCAAGAAGGCTTGGGTACCTAAATATAAGACTTGATCATTTTTGCAGGAGTGTCTTGCGGCCAAAAGATCTCATTTTTGCAGGAGTGTCTTGCGGCCAAAAGATCAAAGCGAAAGTGATATCTCGATAGTGGCTGCTCAAGACACATGATGGGTGACAAGGATTAATTCATCACCCTTGAAAGCAAAAGAGGAGGAGTTGTTACATTTGGTGACAATGGCAAAGGCCAGATCATGGGATTTGGTAAAATTCAAATAACTCCCTCCACATTTATTAAAATGTATTATTATTAATGGTTTAAAGCATAATCTGATTAGTATTAGCCAATTGTATGATAAAGGTTTCAAAGTATCATTTGAAGCTTCTATTTGCACTGTTTCTAATCCCATTGATAATAGCATTGTATTTATTGGAAATAGAAATGGCAATGTGTACTTGATTGATTTAGACAATTTGTCTACTAGTAATCATTGCTTAGTTGCTAATAATGCTAATATAAATGAGATTGGATGGTTATGGCATCGTAGATTAGGTCATGCAAGCACACACCTAATTTCAAAATTAATCAGAATGGATTTAGTAAAAGGCCTTCCACAACTAGATTTTGAAAATAACAAAATCTGTTATGCATGTCAATTTGGAAAACAAACTAGAAACTCTTTCAAAACTAAAAACATTGTTTCCATTTCTAGGCCACTTGAACTACTTCACATGGATCTCTTCGGACCTACTAGAACCACTAGTCTAGGAGGAAAGAAATATGGTCTTGTGATAGTAGATGATTATTCTAGATACACTTGGGTATTATTTTTAGCTCATAAAGATGAGACCTTTCCATATTTTTGAAATTCTTCAAGAAGGTCACAAATGAGAAAACAACACCATAGTGTCTCTTAGAAGTGATCATGGCACTAAATTTAAAAATTATTTATTTAAAAACGTTTGCATTAAAAATGGCATCCATCATAATTTCTCTGCACCTAGAACACCACAACAAAATGGAGTAGTAGAAAGAAAAAATAGAACTTTAGAAGACATGGCCCGTACCATGCTATGTGAAAGCAACCTACCAAAGTACTTTTGGGCGGAAGCTATAAACACGGCATGTTACATTCTTAATAGAGCTTTAATTAGGCCAATCCTTAAGAAAACTCTTATGAACTATGGAACAATAGAAAACCAAACATAAGTTATTTTCATGCATTTGATTGTAAATGTTTTATTCATAATAATGGTAAAGATAATCTAGGAAAATTTGATGCAAAATCAGATGAAGGCATATTCTTAGGATATTCAACATCTAGTAAAGCCTATAGAGTGTTTAACAAGAGAAACTTAATTGTAGAAGAATCTATTCATGTAGTTTTTGATGAATCTTTAGCATCGAGTTCAGGAAAGATTGATGATGAAGAAGATACAAACATATTAGAAAGGGACATTGAAAAATTGAATATAGATGTATATTCAGATCATGAACAAGGAGCTAAAGATGATGATTCTCCTAGTGTTGATGTTGTTGATGCAAATCATGATGATGTAGATCTTCCTAGAGATTGGAGATATGCCTATGGTCATCCAAAAGAATTAATTATAGGTGATCCATCTCAAGGAGTAAGAACTAGATCATCAATGAGAAACATCAATAATCATCTTGCATTTGTATCTCAAATTGAACCTAAAACTATTGAAGAGGCTGAAAAAGATAATAATTGGATGTTAGCTATGCAAGAGGAATTAAATTAATTTACTAGGAATAATGTCTGGACCCTTGTAGATAGACCTAAAGATCATTCTGTTATAGGATCAAAATGGGTATTTAGAAATAAATTAGATGAAAATGGCATAGTAATTAGAAACAAAGCTAGATTAGTCGCAAAAGGATATAATCAAGAAGAAGGAATTGATTTTGATGAAACTTTTGCACCTGTAGCTAGATTAGAAGCAATTAGATTATTACTCGCATTTGCATGTCATATGCATATCAATTTATTTCAAATGGATGTTAAAAGTGCATTTTTAAATGGATTTATAAATGAGAAAGTTTTTGTTGAACAACCACCTGGTTTTGAAGATCATGAATTTCCAAATCATGTTTTTAAATTGCACAAAGCACTATATGGTTTAAAACAAGCACCTAGAGCTTGGTATGAAAGATTAAGTAAATTTCTGATTGAAAATGATTTTACAAGAGGAAATGTTGATAAAACACTATTTTTGAAAAGAAAAGACAAGGATTTATTAGTAGTACAAATATATATTGATGATATTGTATTCGGTGCTACTAACAATCTTTTGTGTCAAGAATTTGCTAAGTTAATGCAGGGTGAATTCGAAATGAGCATGATGGGAGAACTCAACTTCTTCCTAGGACTTCAAATCAAGCAAAGCAAAGAGGGGATTTTCATCAATCAAGCAAAATACACAAAGGAACTTCTCAAGAAGTTTGGAATGGAGTCAATTAAACCCCTTGGAACACCTATGAGTCCTTCATGCAAATTAGACAAAGATGAAGATGGTAAGAAAGTAGATCAAAAATATTATAGAGGTATGATCGGATCTCTTCTTTACTTAACAGCTAGTAGACCAGATATCATGTTTGCTGTTTGTCTATGTGCTAGATTTCAATATGATCCTAAAGAATCTCACTTAATTGCTGTGAAAAGAATCTTAAGATATCTAAGTGGAACTAAAAATGTAGGATTATGGTATTCTAGAGACTCAACACTAAACTTAATTGTATATTCTGACTCTGACTATGCTGGATGTAAACTAGATAGAAAAAGTACAAGTGTGCATGTCAATTCTTAGGAAGTAACTTAATCTCTTGGTTTAGAAAAAAGCAAAATTCGGTTGCATTATCAACTGTTGAAGCAGAATATGTTGCAGCTGGAAGTTGCTGTGCTCAAATCCTTTGGATTAAGCGACAACTTGAAGATTATGGCATAACACTTGATAAAACTCCTATTAGATGTGATAATACAAGTGCAATAAATTTAACTAAAAATCCAATTCAACATTCAAGAACAAAACACATTGAAATTAGATATCACTTTATAAGAGAACATGTGGCTAATAATAAAATTTGTCTTGATTATGTTAATACTGAAGAACAATTAGCTGATATATTTACAAAACCTTTGAGTGAAGAGAGATTTTGTTATCTTTGAGGTGAATTAGGGATTTGTGACCCTTTGGAATGATTTTGAAACTTTAAGGAATGACTATCTAGATTTCTATTAATTTCTTGAAATTCCTTTCATAATTTTAAGGACAATTTATCTAGTCATTTATGCAATTTGATTCTTCATATTCCAAAGATTTTTTAAAATTTATTGACCCTATTTTGACAAGTTTCGGATGTTTGAAACTTATCTTTTTTTCTGAAACTGTCAGTGGAGTCGACACCTTAGTTTGAGGAGTCGACACCTCTTCTGTGTCGCTCTCGGTCCTTGACCTTGGAGCCGACACCCGTATAAGTGGAGCCGACTCCAGTTCGAGCGCTAACTATGTTAGCGACTTGGAGTCGACACCCGACTTTGCGGGAGTCGACACCTGGATCCCAAGTTGACTTTATTAGGGCAGAGTCGACACCTCCGTCATTTCAATCATTCTCAATCCCTTTCCAAACTTTCTCCAAACTCTCTCAAAACCTTCCAAGCCAAATTCTCCTCAAATCGAACATTCTCAAGGATTTTCATGGCACCTAAGCGGAGAGGATCAGTTCTTGGAGCTCCTGACCATGGAAAGTGTACGGCGAGGCGTCCCGTCGCGAGCCATCTCCAAGCATGATGATTCCTCAACCCATTCGGATAATCCTGGTCCCTCATCTCCTCAGGTAGACACCTTAGCCGGAAAGTTATTACTATGGGTAGAAAGGTTGATTTTGATTTCTTTGAGTCGGAAGGTTTTTCAATTGGAAGACAAATCAAAGAGCTTGGATGGGACAAGGTCTGTTCATTGGATGTTCCCACCTATCCCCTAGTCAAGGAATTCTATTTCAATTTATCGAGGGGTGACGGTGGGATTGTAAGCTCTGTTAGAGAAAAAAGAGTCCACCTTACATTTCAAAAGTTAGGAAATCTTCTGAGCATTCCTGTCACTGGATTAGTAGCTGATATTCATAGTGAGAGGTCTGATGCACTATCAAGGATGTTAGGTAGAGAAGTTTCTAAATTTGAAGAAGTTAGGGCTAATCAGTTGCCCTTGGAACTTAGATTGCTTCACAACATGCAGTAGAATCTTATTCCCTAAGACTGGCCGCTTTGAGTATGTCTCGGAGCGAGACATTGTGGTGATGGACAGTGTTCTGACTGGTCAGCCTATTAACCTTGCTGCGATGATGATTTTCTATATGGCTGAGGCTGGGGCAAAAGGAGATCTTCACTGCCCTATGGTATGATCTTGACTATGGTTTTCAGAAGCCAAGGAATTGTGATTTCTGACAGTGAGCCTTCAAAGAACCTTAGGCATACTGACTACTATAGTTTGGCTACTGTGCACCGGATGGCTTTGTTAAAATAAATGACAATGGGAGAGGAAAGGCAATCTGGATGAGAGAGCCACTGAGATTAGATCTTCTGCACCATCTGAGGCTGGTCCTTCAGCGAGGCATCCTTCACCAGAGCCTAGCAGATCTTCACCACCTCCTGCTCCTGCTCCTGCTCCAGTTCCTGTACCGCCACCTATGTCATCTGTCGGATTTTTGATATTCAGTTAGAGCAACTCAAAAGCTTATTTGCTGCTCAAAAAGAAGAAATGAAGACAGAGTTTGATAATCAGTTTATGAATTTGAAAGAAACCCTTTACTCTTTGGATGATCGCATTGGTAAGATTGAGTCCACTCTTGGTTCCTCTGCTGAATCCTTAAGGAATGATCTCAAGAACATATTTGAAGAACTTAAGGATATTGGTGGAGACTCATAGACATATTCCAAATGCAATGCTGAGCTTCAAGACAAGATTATGACTGCATGTGCATTTGTTGACAGAAGGTTAAAAGAATTTGTTAGGACTCAAAGTGAAGGGATGGGAAAGATTGTAGAAGAATTGCAAAGACTTCTTAGAACTCATTTTTGATTATCTTGTAATGAAGTGTCTTTGATAATTAGTCTAGTTTGATTTATCTTGAAGTTTCAATGTAATGGAGTATAGTTTAACGTTTGATACAATGAAGTTTCATTTTGTAACATTTGACTTTTGTTGTAATGAACTTATCTTATACTTAATGAATATCTTTTGGACCTTGAAAAATCTATCAATTTTGTCATTTGACTTAACCCTTCTTGATCTTTTTGTTGATTACAAAAAAGGGGGAGAGTTATGTAAAATCGTATATGCATTGACTGTAAAACAAAAACAAGGGGGAGACAAATAAAGAGGGGAGAAATATTTAGCTTTTGTATATGCATTGGTTTAAATAAGCTTAGTTAAAATTGATATATCTACCTTTATGGTATCAAACACTAAAATTTTTGTTAGAAAGAAGAACAATTGTTAAATTGAACTTCATAGGGGGAGCTACCTTATTCAGGGGGAGCTTACCTGTGAGGATCACATATTTGAAAATTTTGATTTGAGAATTCTATGCATATACTCAATGTTTTTATAATCATCAAAAAGGGGAGATTGTTGACTCAATTATTGATTTTGATGATTAATAAAAGACATGAGTATATTCATTTTGTTACTAATAAATTTAACTAGTGTTTCAGGGCTTAAAAAATCTTTGATCAATCAAAAGGCATAAAGAAACGTATTTTGAATCAAATGCCTAAAGTAAGTTTCAAAATTCAGAGCCTGGAGTCGACACCCAGAAGGTCTGGAGCCGACCCCATGGCCAATCAAATGTCTTTCTAATTTTTGGCACGGTTTGGAGTCGACACCCAGTGTTTCGGAGCCGACACCCAGAGTTTTGGAGTTGACACTTATAGTGTCTAGAGCCGACTCCAATGCAAGAAGAACGCATGTTTTTGGACTTCTCTGGAGCCGACACTTATAGTTTTTCGGAGCCGACTCCCGAATGCGGCGAGCCGACACTCAACTTTTTTGGAGCCGACTCCTCAACGAACTTTGTACTTTCTATTTTTGTTACCTTTGGAGCCGACACCTGAAAAGTTGGAGCCGACTCCAACCTATCAGGAACGGATTTTTAAAATGCCAGATCAGCTCAAACGGTAATATTTTCTTTACCTAACTTCTAACGGCTATATTTTCTGTATGGACAATCTATCCAGGTACATTCCAACGGCTATATTTCACCTATGGATCTATAAAAAGAGGGATTCATCCGTTTGAAAAAATAAATGAAAAAGGAGACAAAAAATAGAGAAGAATCAAATTGAAAAATCCAAAAATCTTGAGCCTGAAATCAAAGAGGAAAGAGTCAAAGTTCAAATCCATCAACTCCAGAAAGCTCAAAGAGAAATCCAAGGCATTCAAAGTCAAAAATCGGAGGATTTCCCAAAAAGAAGAAAAAGGAGCCAAAAGCTCTGTTATGATTTTCCAACTTCTCATCTGCAACATTTGTAAAGAATCTGAGCTGGGGCCTGATTCAACATCTCAAAGGAGAAGAGGAAAAGAAGAAAAGAAGAAAAGCTCAAATCCAATCTGCTTCAAACAGGCTTTTCTAACCTTGTTTATTTACATTGAATATTTGCTCATTTAAGGGGCTTTTGTTATTGTAAACTCTATTGTTATTTGTTTTTGCTAATTCAATCAGGGGGATTGAATTAGTGGAGGTAGTATACCTCGGGTCAAGCTAGATTAGCTTGAGGTTTGGGTTTTGTGCTGGTGAGCCCAGAAAACCAGCTGGGTTCGTTGTGATCCCGTGGGAAAAACAAGTTTTGAGTTGTAGCTTGTAAAATAACTCGGTTGTAATCTAGTTGATTATAGTGTGGACCCAAGTGGAACTTGGGAGTGGACGTAGGTGTTGGATACACCGAACCACTATAAAATCCTTGTGTTTGTCGTGCTTCGATTGTCTCACTCTATTTCTTTGTTTGTGGCTGTTATTTATCCTGCACTTAATCTTATTGATTCCAAAGCCAATCGTTTTAAAAGGTTAAATCTTTTTTTAAGAACCCAATTCACCCCCCCCCCCCCTTTGGGTTGCCATCTGGGCCAACACATATTCTGATATTAATTGTGCAATAAGTATAGTTTTGGAAATACTTAGAGCAGTTTTGGATTGAGTTACTGAAAAGCTGCTAATTAAGTTGTAAGATATTACAAAGCACTAAGGACTATATACCCATTTATAACTAATCCAATCATTTTGAGGTAATTGGACATTCTGATATTGACCATGCAAGTTGTCCAATTGATGATAGATCTATTTTTTGTTATCTATTTTTGATGGCAAGAGGAGTTATTTTGTGGAAGAGTATTGGGCAAACACTTACAGTTACCTCAATTATGGAGGTAGAGTATGTAACATATTGTGAGATTACATATCAAGCTCTATTTTTGCAAATTTTATTTCAAAACTTTTTATTATTTATCTATCTGGAGGTCGCTAACTATATGATTGTTACTCACTAACTAAAGACTTAGTTCCCAAAGTTCTTCAGAAACATGTAACCATATGGGAATGATTTAAGCCTTTTGATGATTTGAAAATCATAGTTGCAATTATGAGACTTATGATTAAATTATTCTAAAGAATATTATGCAATATTGTTTTTGCCATATATTGTTATTATGCAGACACTTATATGTATTTATACTATTATTCTTGGCATTGCGATCTAAGACATTTTGACCCAATCTTAATGGGCTTCATATGAAGCAATGCATCTTGGATGGATGCTTAGACCATTTTGATGGTTTGTATGTTGATCATATTTTATCATATATTCTATACACCACACTCTCATGCTTTGTTTCTTGGTCATGACACTATTGTATTTTGGTATGTATTATATTTTATATCCCTTTCAGATATAATATTTTATCGTTGGGTGCTTATATTCTCATTTTGGATCAATTTTGCTTGAAAAGATGCTTACTAACATTTGACATTCTCTGGTGTGGCCGCATTTCATGTTTTTAATCTAAAAAATATATTTTCTAAAAATCTTGACATATACTATCCAAGTGGGAGACCATTAGAAATTTCTTAATATATGGACTAGCATAGTCATAACCTGAATTATTTGAACATCAAATTAGTGGAGTAATTTTGTTTGAACCCACTGGTTTGTGATTATCATTTGCTTTATTAGGCTATTTGGTATACCTTAAAGCAGTATAGGCTTTTGTAAAGCATGGACTTTGTGAATAAATAGCCTATAATGGGTAGGGCACGTATTAGTGTGAGTTTGTTGTCATAAGGAGAGGTTCTTATTCTCACCCTATAAATATTATGATAGTTTCATTAAGCTGTAATACTTTTGTTGCCTGAAGGATAGATAAAAGTCTTCTCTCCTACTATACACACAAAATCTTAATCAGGTTCGTCATTGTAAGGAATTCATGGATCTTACAAGGAATTTAGGTATAATTTATTTTATATTTGAAAGAGTTGTGCCCTAAAAGCCAATCATAATTTATATTATGATAGGGTTTCTTTTATTCTTTTAAATTATGTATAAACATTTTGGTTATAAATAAAAAGCATTATGTTTTATCATTTACTGCTTCTTATAATTATGATGAACCCCATATATTGGGGCAATAATTATAGGGCTATGATAAGATCATTCCAGTGAGACCTAAAATTTAAAACCCTAATCTAAAATATTTTCAGTCGATGGTATATTGAGTTGGGGATTAATGTTACTGAAAAGACTGACACATCTTATTTATGCTCGATGTAGAGGGTGATTGATCTCACAATCACTTGTGTGAGACACTATTACAAAGATATGGGTGCTTATTAGAAGAATGAGTTCACTGAATTGACCTACCAAGAGAACATCTTATGGATGCTTACTTATTTATCAAAAAATGATTCTCTAAGTGGGAGTTGTGCAAGTGATCCTTAGGCCTGAGATCACCATAGAATCTTATGTACATGAATCCATGTTTTGGTTTACACTCATTCATGACATTAAGTTGTGTATGAGATATTCTGGATATGATGAATTGTGTACAAAGATTATGAGTAGATCAACAAAGAATCAATCACTTCTAATAAGAGAAGACCACATCCTACTTGCTCTAATCTTATGATGATTCAGAAAGTCTTTGATCAAAGCATAATAAAAAATTAGAAAAGGTTTCTAATGTTTCATTAATTGAATTATCATTAGAAAATTAAGAGAGACATGAACAAGTAATTGAGTTTGACATTGATCCATACTCATATACTTATTCGATATGTAGTATGATTGAAGGAATGAATTACACGGTAACTTGCCACTGAAGGGTATATTTGATATGTCCACCAAATTCTATATCTTTCAGATAGACATGATACGTTGCTAGACGTCAATCTTATCTTGTAGGTTTGATTGGATTAAAGAGTTTAATTTGATCAATAATTAAAAAGGGTTCTAATTATTAAGTTTGGGATCACACTGATTGGACCTATAAGGATTAGAAATATTCTAATTATGATAAATCAACTTGCACCCATACCTACTGCTTGCTAGATGCGAAACCCAATGGGTCACACACAAAGAAACTGATCAATGATCTAATTGGATTAGATCATGTTTGTAGGATAGACATTCTAGCACGTGTTGCAACCCTTAGCTCCTGATTCGAATTGGATTCAAATCTGATTTTTGTATTAGGTTAATCTAATATGATTAGATCATAACCTAATGTGGGTTGGCCAAGAGTTGAAACTCAATTGGCTTTATTTGAACCATTGGATGGCTCTTTGGATAATGTATCTAGACCGTTGGTCAATGGCTCGATCTGGACCATTGGATGGCTCCCTAGATGAAGAATTTGGACCATTGGTGATGGTGTCTTAATTTGGACCATTGGATGGTGCCTTAATCTGCACCATTGGATTATCATAAAATAAGTGTGGGTGAGGTTATCAGTGTGAGAAGACTGATGGGACATGAATAAAGCTTATCATATAAGTCTTTTGAGTGGATATATCTTTTCGCTCTCTTAGATGCGCCTCTCCCCTTAGTGCCTCATCATAATGAGGCACTACCCTTAGGACATGCCTCATCATGAGGCGTGTGGATGGGATGCATCCCTTGGTGATGCATTGCTCTGACTCTTATAAATAGGAGTGCATCCTGTGGTTCAGAATGTAGAATAGAATCCATCCAAAGAGAAATCAACTCCCTTTTCTTTCTATTTTTCTTACACATCTTGTCCTAAATCAAGACAAGGAAGTCCTTTTCAGGACAAAGGCTATCTTATCCTAAACCAAGACAAGAAGGTCTTCTTTAGGACAAAAGGCTTTGAAGGGTTTTTTGTAGAGAAAAAAAATTAGAAGGGAAAGAAAGCAAGTCAATCAAATTCTTTGGAAGGATTAAAGTATCAAGGATCAAAGATTTGAAGGAGCTAGAGTCTTGAACCCAGTTCTTGTGTGGATCAATGTTGGAGGGTAAACACTTGGGTACCTTGTGGATATTCCAATATATTGGATTTAGCATTACAGGTACTCTTCTTATCCTACATTTACTATTTATTTATTTGATTGTTATCATTAAGAAGATCTTGGCTATTGAGAATTTTACATAATAGATCTTATTAAGAAATTATAAAATCCATACGCTTTCGCTGCAATATTAGACATGCACAGGAAACCCTAACAATATTGTATGTGAATATATTCTCATGATATTGACATTGTCAATTATGTTTTGGATTTGTGAAATCTATATTTTCTTTAAGATTCTTTTAGGACTGCTGGCTCTAAAAACTTGCCTCGTATAATAAGTCTCTTAGATTGATTCATACCATTTTTTATCCATAATATTTTACATAGTTTCATTAATATTTTTAAGTTAAGGTTATCAAACTGGAGCTCTAATAAACATTGAGGTTTCTTTGCATACTCAACTCCATGTATCTTCTCCAATAAGCATGTACTTTCAGCTTATTTCATTCTTCATTTTCTTATCACACTTATACTTTTCTCCTTTTAAGACTTTCCTTGAGAACATTTCTCAGCATGATGGCTAATTTGATGATGTCCAAGCTATCTTACAAGATTTGAATAACCAGTTCTAACTCCATCTCAACAACCACAAAATCTTCAGTAATTTCAGCTAGCTCCACCAAGGAAGAAGTGACTTCAACCATTCAACTTTCTTGGAATCTTCTAAAGATACTTGTTCTGTAAATGAAGACAATGTTCATGACACCCACTATATTCTTGAAAAGTAGAAAATTCTTTTGGACTTTCTGATGAAGATGTTTCCTATTTGTTCAATATAAAGGATGCTCTTTCAATTGTACCTAGGCAACTAAAAAAATGCTAGAAGGAAGATCTTTGAGGAAGATTTAAAGACTTTGGCCATGACATTTCCAAGTAAGAAAAATGTCCATCAGCACAAGAAGGAAAACTATGCTTTTTAACCCAAACAGCTAGAAGCAAACAAGGAACATGAGGCTGGATTATTGGCTAAGTTGACCACTCTTAAGGAGCAAATCCTCAACCTGAATAAGGAATTCACCTATCTTAAGAAAACTAGGAATTCATCAAAATCAAAGCAAGTTGAGCTAGAAATGATGAAGCATTAAGAGGACAATGGGCATCACTACGGGCAGTGAGAGGGTTATAAGAAGAAATTAATTTATATTGGATCTATAATCATCCATAAGGCCAAGAAAATTCCAGTCTCATTTAATAAGTCCAAAATGTACTTCCGTTGGGATACACATATTCCCTTCTTCGATCAAGCAACCTCCATTCCTAAGAAATACTTAAGGGCTCCTAGGTCTTTGATCTCAAATTCTCTGGCCAAGTTTTCCTTTAACCAATCAATCTCGACACAATCATTTCCTGTTAAGATAATATCATTAATATATACTACCAAAACAATTACCTTCCCATTATCGGAGTGCTTTATAAACATTGTATGATTGGTTTGAGCTTGGCTAGATCCTTGTTGTTTTACTGATTGGGCAAATCTATCAAACTAGGCCCTCGGAGATTGTTTAAGGCCATATAAGGATTTCTTTATTTTGCAAACCTTTGAGCCCAATTTTCCTTCAAAGCCTGGTGGGACATTCATAAACACTTCTTCTAAATCAGCATTGAGAAAAGCATTCTTCACGTCTAGTTGTTGAAGTTGCCAATCAAGATTTACAGCAATCAATAATAGAACTCTAATGGTTTCCATCTTAGCCACTGGAGCAAAGGTTTTGGTATAATCAATTTCATAGTTTGAGTGAATCCTTTGGCAACCAAGCGAGCCTTATACCTTTCAACGGTTTCGTCAACATTGTACTTCACCGTAAATATCTACTTACATCCAATTTTCGTCTTTGCTCTTGGCAAGTCCATCAATGCCCACGTCTGATTCTTCTTTAGAACATCCATCTCTTCAAAGACAACTTCTCTCTATTTTGGGATCTGTAAAGCAACCTGAACATCTTTTGGAATCTCCACAAGAGAAAGTTGTGAGGTAAAACAAAAAAATGATGGTGTGAGTTTGTTATAAGAAACAAATTTAGACATAGGGTATTTTGTACAGGTCCTGACACCTTTTCAAAGAGCAATTGGAACATCTAAATCACTAGAGGAGTTTGATAGAGGACTACCTGGTAAATTCAGATTAGTTTCTAGTTCAACTTCATGGCTTTGCAGGGAATCTGTGGCCTCCAGTTCCTTTTCTGGGTACTTCCTTATGTAAACTTGTCCATAAATTTTTTCTAAGTCTACATTTTTTCCTCCTTTTTTTCATGATTAGAATTTTATGAAGACTTAGAAGGTTTGGTTAGGGTTTTCTCCCTTGAAAAGTTTTGATTTTCAGATCCTAAATATCTATTATTTATTTCAGGGGATTCTTTGTTTAAATTTTTTTAAGTACTTAAATTTGGTGTGCCTTGAAAAAAATTACTATCATCTACCAAAATATGACCAGAATTCAAACTAATATCCAAATTTTTTAAACTATTATTATCCAAATATGCATTCGAATCTTCATCCATCTTCTCCCCCTGAAGATGAAAACCAAAAAAGGATTTATTTTCAAAAAAAGAGACATCTATGGTGGCAAAATATTTTTTTGAAAATGGGATCATAACACCGTTATCCTTTCTGTGTTGGTGCATATCCTAGAAAAACACATTTTGTGGCTCGTGAATCCAGTTTCCCTCAGGTTTTCTCATTGTTATGCACAAACACCACACATTAGAATATCTTGATGGGTAAATTTGATATAAGCCAAGAAGTAGGATATTGCTTATTAAAAACTGTAATGGAGTTTGAAAGTTTAAGATTTTTTAGGGCATTCGGTTAATAAGATAGGTCGTTGTAAGGATTGCATCCTTCCAAAAGTACATCCTACTTCAAGAAGATGTTTATTTTTCTTTCAGTAATCCCATTCTGTTGGAGAGTATCATTACAAGAACTATGATGAATAATCCCCTTTTCAAGAAATTTTTTTTTCAAAATTCTATTGAAATATTCTTTACCGTTATCACTCCAAATCATTTGGATTTTTTTTGAAATTGGATTTGAATCATATTATAAAAATTCTTAAATATTTCTTCTACTTCTGATTTTTTTTCATCAAATATACCCAACTTACCCTATTATGATCATCGATGAATGCAACAAACCATTTTTTTCCTGAAAGTGTGGGAGTCCTTGATGGCCCGCACATGTCACTATGTATAAGAGAGAAAGGTTTGGTTGGTTGATATGGGCGAGGATGATAGGTAGAATGATGTAGTTTAACCAAGGCACAGATTTCATACTAAAATAATGAAGGATTTTTATTTTGAACAAACTTAGAAATAATCGTTTTAAATATAAAAAGTTTGGATGTCCTAATCTGTAATGCCATAATAAAATCTTTTGACCTTGTGAGTCAAATGTAGACTTAAAACAACCTTTTTGAATATTCTTACTTAGTGCTGATCCAGCTTCAAAAAAATAAAGGCCTCCATATTCCCAAGCATTGCCAATCATCTTTCCTGAAACTATTTTCTGAAATTCATAGAATGATGGATAAAAATTAGCTCAACATTCTTGATCATTGGTTAATTTACTTATGAACAATAGATTATAAGATAACTTAGGGACATGAATTAGCGATGCAATAAATCAAAAAATTAAAAAAAATTAATTTTTAATTTAGCGATGCAAATAATGCATCGCAAATTTTTTTTAAAAAAATTATAAAATATAACTAAAAATTAAAAAAAAAAAAAAACATTGCAACATAATGAAATGCGTCACAATTGTTTTAAAAAAAATTAATTTTGGTACATCCGTCGGATCGGTCGTCGGCGATCGGGATTATGGCTTGGATCGATCGTAACCATCGGATCGTCGCGATCGGATTGATCGCAACGGTGCGAGATCGGTCGTCGCCGATCGGGATCGATCAATCGCAACAGTCGGATCGTCGCCGATCGGATCAATCGCAACGGTGCGAGATCGATCGTCGCCGATCGGGATCGATCATGGCTTGGATCGATCGCAACCATCGAATCATCGCCGATCGGATTAATCGCAATGGTCTTAGATCGGTCATCGCCGACCGGGATCGATCATGGCTTGGATCGAAGCAATCGTCGGATCGTTGCCGATCGGATTGATCGCAACGGTGCGAGATCGATCGTTGCCGACCGGGATCGATCATGGCTTGGATTGATCGCAACCGCCAGATCATCACCGATCGGATCGATCGCAACGGTCTTAGATTGGTCGTCGCCGATCGGGATCGATCATGGCTTGGATCGATCGCAACCGTCGGATCGTCGCCGATCGGATCGATCGCAACGGTGCGAGATCGGTCGTCACCGATCGGAATCGATAATGGCTTGGATCGATCGCAACGTCGGATCATCGCCGATCAATCGATCGCAACGGTCTTATATCGGTCATCGCCGATCGGGATCGATCATGGCTTGGATCGATCGCTACCATCGGATCGTCACCGATCGATCGATCGCCATGGTCTTAGATCGGTCGTTGCCGACCGGGATTGATCATGGCTTCGATCAATCGCAACCGTCGAATCGTCACTGATCGGATCGATTGCATCGGTTCGAGATCGGTCGTTGCCACCGAGATCGATCATGGCTTGGATCGATCGCAACCGTCGGATCATCACCGATTGGATCGATCACAATGGTCTTAGATTGGTCATCATCGATCGGGATCGATCATAGCTTGGATCGATCGCAACCATCGGATCGTTGCCGATCGAATCGATCACAACGATTGGTCGGGGATCGATCATGGCTTGGATCGATTGCAACCATGGATCGTCGCCGATCGGATCGATCACCATGGTCTTAGATCGGTCATCGCTGATCGGATCGATCATGGCTTCAATCGACCAACCGTCGGATCGTCATCGATCGGATCGATTGCAACGGTCTGAGATCGGTTGTCGCCGACGGGATCGATCATGGCTTGGATCGATCGCAACTGTCGGATCATCGCCGATCGGATCGATCGCAACGGTCTTAGATCGATCGTCGCCGATCGAGATCGATCATGGCTTGGATCGATCGCAACCATCAGATCATCGCCGATCGGATCGATCGCAATGGTCTTAGATTGGTCATCGCCGACCAGGATCGATCATGGCTTGGATCGATCACAACCATCGGATCGTTGCCGATCGGATCGATCACAACGGTGCGAGATCGGTCATCGCGACCGGAATCGATCATGGCTTGGATCAATCGCAACCGTCAGATCATCTCCGATCGGATCGATCGCAACGGTCTTAGATCGTCATCGCCGACCGGGATCGATCATGGCTTGAATCGATCGCAACCGTTGGATCATCGCCGATCGGATCGATTGCCATGGTCTTAGATCGGTCATCGCCGACCGGGATCGATCAAGGCTTCAATCGATCACAACCGTCGGATCATCGCCGATCAAATCGATTGCAACGTTTCAAGATCGATCATCGCCAATCGGGATCGATCATGGCTTGGATCGATCGCAACCGTCAGATCGTCGCTGATCGGATCAATCGTAACGGTCTTAGATCGTTCATCATCGATCAGGATCATCATGGCTTGGATCGATCACAACCATCGGATCATCGCCGATCGGATCGATTGCCATGGTCTTAGATCGGTTGTCGTTGACCAGGATCGATCATGGCTTGATCGATCACAACCGTCGAATTCGTCGATCGGATCGATTACAACGGTCTGAGATCGGTCGTCGCCGATCGGCATCGATCATGGCTTGGATCGATCGCAATCGTCGGATTGTCGCCGATCATCGATCGCAATGGTCTTAGATCGATCGTCGCCGATCAGGATTGATCATAGCTTAGATCGATCACAACCGTCGGATCGTCGCCTATCGGATCGATCGCAACGGTCTTAGATTGGTCGTCGCCGACCGGGATTGATCATGACTTGGATCGATCACAAATCGGATCATCGCCGATCGAATTGATCACAACGGTGCGATCGGTCATCACCGACCGGGATCGATCATGGCTTGGATCGATCGCAACCATCGGATCGTCGCCGATCGGATCGATTGCAACAGTCCGAGATTGGTCGTCGTCGACCAGGAACGATCATGGCTTGGATCAATTGCAACCGTCGGATCGTCGCTGATCTAATCGATTGCAACGGTTTGAGATTTATCGTCGCCGACCAGAATCGATCATGGCTTGGATCGATTGCAACCGTCGAATCGTCGCCGATCGGATCGATCGCAACAATCTTACATCAGTCGTCGTCGACCGGGATCAATCATGGCTTGGATCAATCGCAACCGTCGGATCGTCGCCGATCGAATCGATCACAATGGTCTTAGATCGGTCATCGTCGATCTGGGATCGATCATGGCTTGGATCGATCACAATCGTCGGATCATCACCGATCGGATCGATCGCAACGGTCTTAGATTGGTCGTCGCTGACCAGGGATCGATCATGGCTTGGATCGATCACAACCGTCGATCTTCGCCGATCGGATCGATCGCAACGGTGCGAGATCGGTCTTCATCGATCGGGATCGATCGTCACAATAAATGTTATAAAAAAAATAAATATTATAAAAACAATTAAAAATAAAATTTACGATGCAACCATTTGCATCACAATTATTTTCAAAAAAAATAATTTTTATCAAATATAATTATCAAATAAATTATTGTGACACAATCAGAGCGTCGCAATTGTTTTAAAAATAAATTATGTTAAATAGCGACGCATTAGCGACGCAATAAACTAGAAAATTAAAAAAAAAAATTTTATTTTGCGACTCATGTATTGCCCCCAATATTTTTTTAAAAAATAAATGTTTTTAAAAAAATTGTAAAATAAAACATTGCGATGCAATGAAATGCTTCGCAATTATTTTCAAAAAAAAAAATTTATCAAATATAATTATCAAATAAAATTATTGCGACGCAAAATCGGAGTGTCGCAATATTTTTAAAAATAAATTATGTTAAATAGTGACGCATTAGTGACGTAATAAAATAAAAAATTAAAAAAAAGTAATATTTAATTTTGTAACGCATGTATTGCATCGTCATATTTTTAAAAAAATAAATGTTCTTAAAAAAAATTGTAAAATAAAACATTGCGACGCAATTACTTGCGTCGCAATTATTTTTTGAAAAAATAAATTTTATCAAATATAATTATCAAATAAAATTATTGCGATGCAAATCGGAGCATTGCAATATTTTTAAAAAATAAATTATGTTAAATAGCGACTCATTAGTGATGCAATAATTAAACCAGAAAATTAAAAAAATAATATTTAATTTTACGATGCATGTATTTCGTCGAAATATTTTTAAAAATTAAATGTTCTAAAAATTTTAAAATAAACATTGTGATACAATTATTTGTGTCACAATTATTTTTTAAAAAATAATTTTTATCAATATAATTATTAAATAAAATTTGCGATGCAAATCGGAGCATCGCAATATTTTTAAAAAATAAATTATGTTAAATAGTACGCATTAGCGATGCAATAAACTAGAAAATTAAAAAAAATTTAATTTTTAATTTGCGATGCATGTATTACATCGCAATATTTTTAAAAAATAAATATTTTTAAAAATTTAAAATAAACATTGCGACACAATTATTTGCGTCGCAATTATTTTTATAAAAAATAATTTTTATCAAATATATCAAATAAAATATTGCTACGCAAATCGAAGCATTGCAATATTTTTAAAAAATAATTATGTTAAATAGCGATGCATTAGCGATGCAATAAACCAAAAAATTAAAAAAAAAATTTAATTTTTAAAATTGCGACGCATGTATTGCGTCGTGATATTTTTTAAAGAAATAAATGTTTTAAAAAATAAAAAATAAAACATTGCGATGCAACCATATGCATCGCAATTATTTTCAGAAAAAATAATTTTTAATAAATATAATTATCAAATAAAAATATTGCAATGAATTAGCGACGCATTTTTCAAGAAAATAAAAAAAATTTTGCCAGATATTGCTGCCAAATTAGCGACTCATTAGCGACGCAATTATTTGCGTCGCTAATTTTCTCAGAAAATAATAAAAAAGCTAAATTAGCGACGGATTATTATGCGTCGCTAATCCATAATAAATTTTTTAAAAAATTAGCGAGAGCTTTGCGACGCAAATTACGTCGCTAATCCCTAATATATAACTGAGTCGCGCCCGCCCCCCTCCCCAGCCTCTTCTTCTACCCTCTTCTTCTTACCCTAACCTGCCGCCGTCCCCTCATCCGGCTCCCCCCGCCCCCTCCCCCAGCGCTTGGAACCATCGGTAGCTTCCCCCTGGCGTCGTCCCCTATCTACCGAGGTAAGCCCCACCTCCCCCCTCCCTCCCCGACCCCCCACGCCTCCTGTTTCCCTGAGGCCACGGCCACGGCAGCGGCCGTGGCCGTCGTCTCAAGCTATGGCCGTGGCCGTGGCCAGGCCTGGCCACGGTGGCCAGGCCACCGTTTAAAAAATAAATTGTCGGGTGGGGTTTTTCCCCCACCCGTGAGGTGTCGGCCATGGCCGTGGCCGTGGCCGTGGCCGGTGCCTCAGGGGTGGCCACGGTGGCCAGGCCACCGTATTTAAAAAACAAAATTTTGGGGTGGGGTTTTGCCATCCATGGTCATGTAATAGCTTCATCTTTGTACTTTAACTTTTTCTTTTTTTTACCTATTTATCATTTGTGTACTTAACTTGGAATGCACCAAAAAGTTTCATTTAAATTTATAAGCTTGATTGGCAGTTGGCTAGGTTTCAAGAGCACCATGATGTCTGACTCCAAAAACTATAATCAATTGTTATAGTAGAAGTAATGACTAATTTCAAGTATTGTATCAGGCTCTTAAGGAACCATAGATAAAATTCTGAGAGGAGCTTAGAATACCAAGAGGAGCATCATTTAAGCAAAATTAAATTACTGCATTAGAAAAAGTTAATAGCTTTTATTTAAATTCAAACTATTCATGGCATCGTTTGATTGGAATTATGTCCAAGTGATGCTTTTACTTTTTAACATTGCTGATTGTGATGCATAATAGAAAAGGCTATCTCCTGTTGCTTTGGCAGGTAATATTAGATGTTTTAAAATTGTTAAGGTTCCACCCATTACATGATCTAGAGCTAAAAGTCTTGTATCATTTTAATTTCATCTCGGTTTTGAATCAGTGAACAGAGGGTCTCCTTCCTTACCCATCACCCATAATGTATACAGTAGGAAAATCTCTTTATGATTGACAATATGTATTAATTCTACAAAGAAAGATCACAATGCAAAGGATGCATAAATTTCTTTAATGTCTTTCTCAAATATGACATAGGAGATTTGTATCTGAAAACCATCAACACTATTTTTTTGTCGCTTGTAAAAACACCAAATTACATCGACTCTCAATATTGACTGATGCCAGCTCTTTGCTTTTGAGATATCAGGCGCCAACTTATGCCATGAAATGACATGAAACACTGTCAATGTTTCGTAATCAAGTTTCTCCAAAGTTTCTTAAAGTCTTGCTTGCAGCTGGGGGCACTATATATGTTGGTATTTGAATTTTGGTCTTCACATGCTAATAGATGAATTATCTTCATTTGGATGATAAAATACATTCTAGTTAAATTATTCGTCTTTGCAAGGAGGAGGAAAAAAAAAAGGTATAAGGGACCAAAGTTTTCCCTCGAAGAAACTTTCCAATGATTATACCAGCCAAAAATGAATGAGAAAATAATTCAAGGATCATAAGATGGGCTATCTAAAATCTAAGCAAGTTTGAGCTTCTAGGTCTCTACCTTCACCCATCCTATTAAGCTGTAACATTTTTGTTGCCTTTAGTGTATAGAGCTTCTCTCCTACCACATACACATAAAATCCTAATTAAATTCTTCATTACAAAAAAGTTATAGATCTTGCAATAAATTCATGTATGATTTATTTTATATTATATGTGCACATATTATTCATGATATTGTGATTATCAATTATGTTTTAGATTTTGGAAATTCATATTTTCTTTCAATTGGTATCAGTGTTGCTTAATCTCATATATGTGTACATGAAAAATTAAATATTATTTTTTATTTTATTTTTGTGAAAGATTAGATCTGATTTGATCTTCAATTTTTGGGGTTATTGTTTTGAGGTTTATTGATCCATAATTTGATGAATTTCATATAAATATATTCTTTTATAGATTTATATTTTGGAAAGAGAAACAATAATTGATTTTTCTTCTTAAAATCTTGGAAACAATAATTGATTTTTCCATTCAAACCCCACAAATTCCTAGAAATATGTCTTTTCTTGAAACATTACTTGTTATTCCTACTATTCTGACTATTTTGGAGTTTATCCCCAGCTATTCCAGCTTTATTCTCATCTCCTTTGGGACCCTGCTTTTGGGTGAACTTTTGTGGCCGATTAGGGGGGTCATGGTCCACTGCTTGGAGTGGCCAATTGGCCGACGTCTATGTCCAATCGACCTCGGCTGTGAGGCGGTTGGTGGCCAATGAGTAGAGGTGAGGTTCGACCATGGAGGCTGAGATCCTCCTTACTGTATTTCAATGGTCGATGAGATAAATTCGGGTACCCTGTTTTGAGAGCACCAACTTTGGCCATCAACTATCTGACAATCAAAGAGGTCTGGTGGGAGGCTTAGATCCTCTCCTTTCTTTTTTCTGGCACCTCAATGTCATGCCCCAGACCCAGGATTGGATCAAGGGTGCCAACCCACTGCATGTAAGTCATGCAAGATATTCAATAATCAAAGCCATTCATAATTAGAAGAATACAAGATAATATATTTCATTTAAATATGACATTATTCTGACTACAATCCAACATAAAACATGTGTCTGAGAATTACAAATATAACTAGAAATTAGAATTCTATCTACGCAGACGAAAGCTCTATTCTACTCCAGTTTCAAGTCACTCTTTTGTCTCTGAAAAGGATCATTGAGAGTTTAATGAGTTCTCACTCAATAAGTGAGCCTAAATAATTATATCATTTTATCTCCAAAATAACATATCATATCATATTTCACAAAAGAAAATTATATGTGTTCTCTTGATGCTAATAATATCATACTTTGAATTATGATGAAAACTTTTGCCATTTTATATTTCAACTTTTATTTCAAAACTTTTGAAGTCATAATGGCAAAATTTGAATAATTATATCATTTTATTTCCAAAATAATGTATCATATCACATTTCAAAAAAGAAAAACATGTGTGTTCCTATGATATTAATAATATCATTCTTGAATTATGTTGGAAACAATTTCTTTTTCAAAACTTTTGAAATCCAACTGGCCAAATTCTTATCATCATTTAGATCATTTTATTACATACACACTGCTGCCTCATGTTATGGCCACATTGATGCCTATGACAGGGCTAAAACAGGACACCACTTAAGGTGTTACCTCCATATATAATTCCTATGTGAAGGAAGGGTCATGATACTAGTTTTATGTCATCATGCCATATTATGTCACATCATATCATCATGTTCTACCATGTCATCATGTCATAATATAGTGAACTGCAGGTGGCATATTTTATATTCAAAAACTTGATTTTCACATGTTATTTAAAACCATTCATAGAATGTTTTAAAAATGAACATAAGTTGCATAATACAAATTAAGTATTTGGCTAATCATAATTTACACATATCATGCATACTTTGCAGAAATTATCTATGTTTAAAATAGTAGTGCTAAATGTTTAAGGCATGTATAGGGTATTGGAAATCAATTTTTTCAAAATATCAATTAAAATTACACATATAAATGAATTATTCAAATGCGATATCAAATAATTATTTAAATAAAATACTAATAAAGGCTTACTTACCTTTTGTTCCTTAGTGCATGCAGCATGAAATATCCCCATAAGATTTTATAATTACAAAGCTTTACAAAGCCCTACTAAGTTTACACATACTTTTCTTGCACAAAAACTCATATTTAGTTTCAAGCTTAGATCTCATTATGTAAAAGTGATGGCTTTCCTTTATTTCTTAGGATTCCATAACCTATAAAACTTCTTGGAATTCTATAACTTCTTCATGATTATTATAACCTTTAGAATTCTATAACTCATGTCATAATGAGTTAGAATTTTGTAACTCATTTATGTTCTATAACTCATAATATTAAATCTCATAAATGATCATTTATAGGTTAAGAGACTTATCGTGTCTTTATAAATTTTTGGGCTTCGCATCTCTTTTCATAGTGAGAGAAATTAAGAGCATGTTACATAAGACCCATTAGGGAAGTCCTTTTTTTGGTAACCATATTTTGATCGAAACAAATCATAAAAAAGCTTGGTGGGTGCAATCATGTCCATCAACAAACTATAGCCTATAACTAAAGAACGTGATTGTTGTGAGCATCTCATAACATAATATTTTATATAATAATTTGCCTATCAATTAATATTCAACATAAGTCAATAGGATTGGACCATTAAAATTTCACTTAGAAAATATTTCTAAATAGGATAAAATCTATTTATATATAAAATAGTTAGTAAAATGCTTTTCTAAATTAATCGACCAAATTTTAGTCCACTATATTAGAGATATAATCTTGAATACTCTCTCTTACTTTGAAAATGATGTCTCAATTTGTATATCTACTAATCTTTATTTATCATATATATAACCCAACATATCTGTATAGAGCTTTTCGATTAAGCATCACTATATATAATATCAAGCTATATAGAATCAACATAGGATTTAGCAATACCCTCAGATTAATAAGGACTTTCTATAATTGTAATTAGAGTATCTCTTTTATAATAATAGTTAGTTCAAGAGTATTTTTATTGGTCAAATTAATATTTGTCGCCTTAGAAACACCAATGTTATAATAGAATATGTCATCCTTTTATATTCTAACATTTTGATTAAATTTTAGACTATAAAGAATTTAGAATATATCATCCTTAATTAATAATCTCAATTATTAACATAATCATCTTACAATATAATCTAAGGAGAAAAATATCATAATTATATTAATTACAATGTATCCATGAATATAATATGCATATTGATAAAACTAATTTTATTATAATAAATATTAACTTTATAGGAAATACAAGTCTTTCAACATGGTCATCCTATAGAATAGGTCAGCCAAACCTGATCACATCACATCACTTGCTCCCACTTTCAGGATCGAGCTCCATGAAATAATTTTTAGTAAACATAATGACAAGTCATATTTGAGAGCAAGGGAAAAAGACCAAAACTAATTGCCTGCTAAGAAGAAAGTTTTATACTCTAATTCTCAAGAGAGACCCAGCTCATTTGGGACTCCCGAGAACTATTATAATTGAGTCCCCATGCAGAAGCATCTGGCTGATGAATTTATCTTTGCTGGTAGGGAGTATTTTTTTCTTGCCTTTTAACTGCTTTTACCATCTATACAAAAAATTTAGAGTCTGAATGTGAGAAAAATAACAACAAAAGCAAAGAGAGAAAAAAAAATTAACTATTTTGAAATCACCTCTATCCACATTCCTTTTAACATTCTCAAGAATCATGCTACAGTGACAATTAGAGGCCCTGACATGATTGAGTAGTTTCCGAAAGATTTTTAAAATTACTGTGCGGGCATCATTGATTATAAACTTTTAATATTTTCAAAACATGGGTTGGTACAAGCCTAAAAAAAGTGCATAATTTATAAAATACTAAACAAAATTTATTTTAATGATTAATATATGTGGGTATATGGTATAGAAGTGTAGAGCCTAATTATTTTGTTTCCTTAATCGAAGAGCTCCTATTTTATTTTATGATTCGATTTTACTTTCATTCTAATTCAATTATAACTCTTACTAGTCTTTTATATAAAGGGTTAGAAGGTTATTAGCCTTACAAACGATAATATAAAGTATGATAAGAAAGAAAAAGAACTAGCGCTATAGATAAGAAGATGGTTCCACTTTAGAAAAGATATGCACTTTTACAAGTTCTTTATACATAACCTGATTTAAACTTAGGTATTTTAATCTTTAATATATGATTATTAAATCTAACAGTTACTGGTTGTTTTGACAATTAATGAGTACCTGAGGCAGCAAGAATTCAATATAAATTAGTTGAATTTGCTAGTTTGATAATAATTTAAGCTGAAAAGCATAAGATGACTTCACACACAGAAATATAAGGTTTTTATTATCATGCTTCGAGCTCTATGGTGCTGTAAATAAAGAAAAGTAAAAAAATATAAAAAAATTGATATAAAGGGCTGAAAGTTTTGAAAGACGCTTTGAGTGGTAGAATTAAAGTTTAATTTTCTAAAAGAATCTTTCTAAACGCACTACATTCTCTGCGATCCGGTAATGTCAGTGCAAAAGCAACATGCTATTAAAGGGCTCCACCATTGGATACATAGGATAATGTGATTTTCTGATTTAAAATAGTCAATTCACCATCTACTAGTGGTTGGCCTTGTGGTTGAATGATGCTAACGTCAATCTAGATTAAATTAAATAATTTGTATAAGCCAAATCATCACCCCCTAGCGCCTTAGTAGAACCAAGGGTTGTTTGTTTGGAAAGAAAATGAGATTGAAAAAATTTCAAAGGAAGAAGAAAAATTATATAGGAAGCCCACGTATTTTTTCTCCTATTTCATCAAAAAAAAAATGTGAGAGATATTGTATTTATTTTTTCATGCTCTTTTGTCATAAAAAAAACCCTGGAGCGCCCGTGACGGAGCCCTCCATGTTCGGTCGCAATGCCCATGTTTTGCGTGCAATGGTTTTTGTGTGGCCAAGGTTGCATCAGCCTCTCTGGTTGGTTTAATGCTGCCTCCTGTCCAGTGCTCCCACTGGAGCGCCCGTGGTGGTGCTGCAGGCCTAACAATCGCCACCTCTTTGTCGCAATGCCCAAAATGCTGAATCTAAAAGTCACCGCATTAATCTATTTCTTTTTCCTACATAAAGTCTATGTTACTTTCTTTTATCTTAGAAAAAGTTTCACTGTACTCTCCTTTGATACAGAAAACACGCATCAAGCGCATCCGTGATGATGCAGAGTCTAGCTTTTCCTTTACCTTTTTGCAAGCCCATAACCAATATCCAAGATAACCCACAGTTGGCTCCCATGTGCTTCTTGCATGATTGCTCTGGCCACTCCCACATGGAAGCAGGTTGCAGCAGGATCGACAAGCAGAGACTCTAGAGTTTGAAATTATGTGAACCTAGCTTGAAGAAAAAGCTGTAACGACCGGGCCCACGGGCCCATTTCGTTACAAAAAGCAAGATGGACAAGGTCCACACCAACTTGAGCCACCACAACTCTAGGGAGCCCGGATATTCTCAAAGATTGATCTCAGTTGGTGTGAACCTTATCCGTCTTGCTTTCTTGTAACAAAACGGGCCCGTGGGCCCGGATCGTTACAAAAGCCATGCCCTAGATTGAGAGAGAGAGAGAGAGAGAGAGATTGAGATCCTTTTCCATGGGTTCACACTATGACTTAGCGTCTTCTCAAAGAACACCAGTAGGGTCACGAGCATGACATGAATAAGGCTGCCAACTTTTTGACCCGCACTGTAGATGATAAGAGAGAGATGTTTCCTGGTCTTTTGGGATCCATGGTAGCTGAAGACGATTTCAGGACCAGATCGTAGTCAGCTACAGTATATTTTGGAATTAATACCTGTCACTGGAGACCAGGCAGCCGAATAAGAGGGTGATCAACTCAGTATAACTACATCCATAATAAATATTAAGATAGAAAAGTTCAAATAAGTCATGTTCGAGCAAAGTGTAAAGGTTTCACCGACAGACCGGGCTTCTGCACCAAAGAAATATTTGTGAGTGACAAGTATTTAGAAATTGGTATTGCAACTCATCTTACTAATTTGACACGTTGAGTAAAACGATAGCCAAGTTTGAGTCGAAAACTTGTACCCTAGCAAGTATTGGACAGGGTCTGCCAATCTGCAGTTTTATGTTGTCCAGTTTGCTGTGCTGCCCGCTATCTCGGACTTTTCCCAGCGTGCCTGATTTGAGCACGGCTGCAAGTGGGGTGTAGTATTTAGAAGGTGAAAAGCATCTCCACTGAACCACTTAATTTCGTTTTGCTCAATCAAAGCTTCTTCCCAATCAACTGGACCATAACTCCTTTTCAATGCCCCAAATAAAAATTTCTCTGAGATTTAAGCTAATGTCTCTCTCTCAACTTTCTTATGACCGAACCCACAAATCTGCAAGCATGGACTGTGTAACTTTCTACCCATATATTAAAATGGACGCTCTTTTATACATGATCAGCAGGGATAGAAATATTTATGTAGGCTAACTTAGTAGAAAAATTGTCTTCTTTTACCATGCATACACATATTCCATGGATACACATGTTGGAGGAAAGAAAAAACCTCTTACTTGGGTGTTATTTTTTACACTCATCATTAAAACAGGGAGGACCTGTTTTGAATATTCCTCTTCCTCTTTCTTTTCCTATAACAAATGTGATGATTTAGTCATAGATGCGTTAACTTATAAACTATGATCGCCATGGAGCTAAAATATAAAATAAGGGCTTGCCTTCCTGTTAACTTTAAGACTACCCATCATTTATCGATGTCTTCTACAACACTGTCAACTGGTGTTCATACTTGCCATTGATGCAAATCAATTGTAGTTAAGTTGGTCTTCTATTCGGGCTGAAAATCTATGCTCCTCACAAGTTACATATTGTACCTGCTTTTAAAGGCACAATAGATGCATTGAATAAATGAAATTTATTTTCCATACTATGTAAAAAATATGCTGATTAAAAGTGGTAAAAAATTTATTTTCCGTTTTACTAGGGACACGGTTAAGGATGTAGGCAGCAGTCAACAGCGCATCTCCCTAAAAACTGATTGGAAGATTGCCTTGCGCCATCATCGACCTAACCATGTCTAGTAAAGTCCTGTTGCGACGCTCGACAACTCCATTCTGTTGCGGTGTCCCAGGAATGGTAAGCTGCCTGCAAATCCCCTTTTTCTCACAAAGCCGCTTGAATTGCTCAGATAGATATTCGCGACCTCTATCAGTCGGAGAGTCTTCAAAGACCTCTCCTTCTGATTTCTACCTCAGCTAAAAATCATCTGAAACAATCCAGCGCTTCATAGCGGTGAGAGATCAGGTACATATACCCGAATCGCGAAAAATCATCTATAAATGTGAAGAAATAGGAAGCGCCATGTCGCGCCTTGACACTCATGGGTCCACAGATGTCAGAGTGAACTAGCTTTAATGGATGAAAGGCCCTAGTAGCCTTACCAAAAGGCTTTCTTGTTGCCTTTCCTGCTAGACAAGACTCATACACAGGTAGACTTATCTTGGTAAGAGGGCCTAATAGCCCAGCTTTAGCCATACGTGACATCCTATATTGGCCCACATGACCAAGTCTGGAATGCCAAAGAAAATTATCATCACAGGCAGGAATAGAAGCACAAGAAAAAGAGGAGTATGGTTTCTTTTGATTTAAACCATAGCTGCAATGTTTATAGTTATTGGGTAGCACTTCTCTTTAAATTAGGAAGTTCTGAAATTTCAGGAAACCCTTATGTTAAATTGTTCTTATTCTCTTTTGAAACTTGTAAATTAACAAAAAGAAATAAAGACATGAGGAACTAAACAAAACCTTGTTAGCAAAATACTAAAGTACCACTGCTATGAAATTGCCTAGTGTCTCCCAAGTGTCTTCTAGATGCTTCTCACATATTAAAAGTATTTTTTGGTCACATGCATTGAGGTATTATCTCTCAGCTGTATCTTGCTTGTATTTCAGAATAGTAGCAGAAATCATCTACCAGTGGTGCTACACTGGCTATTCAAACTTTTTGTATTCTGACTCCTGAACCTGCTTTTCTAGTGCTTTCAAATAATCTAGATTTCTTGAGCTGCCTTTGCTTCGCCATTCCTACACCTGAATCCACTCTTGATTCTAGAGACAATGGTTTGAATCCACTTGCCACATGTTAAAAGTCACCTTCCTTTCTCTCTCATTTAATAAAAATATTTTAATTATTTTCTGCTAATATTGAATTAAGATGAATTTTCTTACCTCCTATGCAAAAGATGTGCTTGAATCCTTTCTTTTCTTAGCTAATAGCACAGGTTTATACCTTTTCTTTCTTTTATCTCTTGAAGAGCATTGTAGTCACAAAATCTTTAGCAAGGGGGTTCTAGCAATCAATGAAACAGCACTTTTAGACTTTGTAGCTTAAATTACTGAATTACCTTTATAGTTTATACCCTTTTTTATATAGCAAAAGTAGACCTGTAAAATCATCTAAAAAAATAATTGTAATATACATGGAAAATGAATATCTAATTTTTTTTTGGTAGGGTGAAAGATTTACCTTCTCTCTTTCTCTCTCTCTTTCTACACACGTGCATGTAACCATGCATGCATGCATACATGTATGTATGGAAGAATACTAGGAAATTATAGCTGAAATTCTTCTGATTAAAAACTATGGTTACTTCTATTGCCACCCCATGTTCTATTGATATACTTCAAGGTGAGCTAAATTGTCTCTAACCGGGTGGTTCAAAACAAACTGAATCAAACTGGCCTGGAACTAGGATAGTTTGGCCTCTTAGTTCAAAATGGGTGGCGAACTTCAATGAACCACCTGTACTAAACCCGAATTATCTGGGTTGGCCTGATTCGGGGTGATTTGGGGTTGTTCATGGTTTGGGGTTTTCTGCTCTATTCGGCTGTACGCTACCGATTTGGTATAGTATTTGTCCTGTGCCAGTTTCTTGTATGGTGAACTTTGATATGGTCCAATCAATTCTAGTTTTGTTAGCCAAGTAGCAAGTTGGCTGTACTTTTTTATACCATGTCTTAAAAAATTTCACATTTCTTTATTGTTGTGGGTTCTTTTACTAACAAGGTGGAAGAACAATGCAACATTTCATGGGATAGGAACTAATCTTTTGAATGAAGATAAGAGGGTTTTTTTTTCCTATGGACAAGGAGCATTTTAGTCCTCAAATCTCAATCCAAGATTATAGTCCTGAGGTGATCTTGAATACCTATCCTCAAGGTGAGTTTAGGATCACTAGATTGAACAGTAATTTTAGAGGTAGGTGTAACTTGGAATGGCTGCCATGTAGGATAACAAAGTTGAGTCGAATGCTGTGATCATATCATCTCTAGTTAGATCATCAGTGATCAAGGTCTGTCTTAGTATTGATACAAGTACCATAACTCATACTGGTACCATACTAGTATAGTGTTGGTACACCCAATACGTGAGTTAGTTTGGCTCTTAATACACATTGATATTGAGTTTTGATTTGATATCGATATGGCATGGTACGTCTAGTATGGGATGGTACATATCGATATAGTATACCATGCTGGTGATCCCAGTGGATCACCCCATACCAAATGCTCCCTAAAGGTTTGCTTAATAAGAGGTCAAAAAATCATATTTTGCATCAATTTAGTGTGGTAGCATATCTTTTTGACATTTGATAAATATTTTGCATCTAACAAATAACTTGTGTATGATTTTTGAGATCTAGGGTATCTAAATTTTTGCAAACATACTCTCTCTCTCTCTCTCTCTCTCTCTCTCTCCCCCCCCAACCTAACACTACAATGCTTTTGAATGTTCTCAAAACTTGCAAAGTCTGACTTCAATCTTCACAAAAACGCTTCATCGTATGCAATGAACTGGAAAAATGACAGTCAAATTGCCCGTGTTTAGTATTTATTTGGTGCCATAAATTAGTCTTACTATAAGTTAAAAATTGACCATGGTTTAACTTTTGGCAGGAAGTCTGAAATCTAAATCTGAGATCTTTGGATTCAGTCTTAAACTTTAAATTCTGGCCCTCATAAAGAAACTAATAAGAAAAACTTGGCTTTATAAATTACATTGGCCAATGATACAACAATCTTTACCAAAATTGTTTTCTATTCTTGCATTTAACAATTTAACAAAATCAATTTAAATCTGATCAATTTTCTTGACTTGAGACTGAACTCAACTAAAATAATTTGTCTAAATCTAACACAAGCATTTGCTTCTCTTTATCTAGCATATTCGACTTTACATAGTGTGGTGGTCTAAGCTACCCTAATTTGACTGAATCAGTTGCATCAACAGCAAGTTACCAAAATTGGCATCTGAAAATCACTCATTTCAAAATGCTTTGTTTCTACTGTAATCTTATTATCCAACTCAAATGTTGGTAAGGATGGCCTAGTTAAGTTATATTGGTTTTAATTCTTTAGATGTCTATACTGTAAATCAACTTTATTAATCTCTTCTGTTTGCTTAATTTGTGATTAGAAGCATTTTATTTGTCCTCTCTACTTTATTTGGTTGAGAATTTTATACTTAAAGAATGTTCTGCAGGTAGATGATAGTGACAATTTTTTTTTCCTTGACACGCAGCACCACCTAACAATCTCTTACTATGTTTAATGGGAATCCCTGAGCATCAGTATCATATGATGGCCTGTGAGGAAAGTTATGGATTGAGCATTTAGAGAGTTTCAAAAGACAAGCTACCCATCTGTCATAGACATGGGAGTGTTCCAAGAAAAGAAAAGTCTAGATTTATTAGTGATCCAAAGAAAAAAGTCTACTGTCAGAAATATAAGTTAAATGTGTTTTCTATGTGCACTTGTTAAATGCTAGTTTTTCAAAATGCAAATTCTGAAATTTCTTGTCATCTTGTGCAGAACTTGCAAACCAGCTCAATGATTTGTTGACAAGGCATCCCAAAAATTTAGATCCCTGCCTTTACTGATGGTTTAAATAGTTACTTATAGTTATCTTTGTATTTCTTGATCAGCTAGAGTTGGCAACCCATATAATAAAGTCAGTTTTAGGAGACCTTCAATCTTCATACTGTCCCATGTTCAGCTTCTTGTCCACGTTGATGACATCCTATGTTCTGCTATATACCATGTATGTTCTGGATGTTGTTTATATTTTAGGGTTTTTTGTTAAAGTTACCTTGCTTGTTTGCATTTATGTTTTCATCTAGCTTGGAATGGATGATGCTGATCCAATGATTTCTTGTGTACTTAATTTAAATTTTGATTAATATTTAATTTTGCAATTTTTGCTAATAAGATTATTGGTTTCTTTCCATTTGTTTTATTAATGTGTTGGTCACCTTTGAAAAGGATTGGCAAAAAGCCAGGAGGGTGGACATCATGAAAGTTTGTTTAAGATATTTTGTGAATCATACTTAAAGGGTTCAATGCGATGGGAGATAACTTGGCTACTTCCTTAAGGGGTCAGGGATAGGACAGGGATACTAATGGGTTAGATGGTGAATGCTTTAACTCAAGTCAATGTGATAGTTATTTTGGTGGAGACAATTTCTTTCTCTCTCTCATCCATAGTGTTGCTAGTAGGGGCCCTTTGTGGGCCTTTTGTTTATTACTTTTCTTTTCTTTTCTTTTCTTTTTTTCATGTGTGTGTGTGTGGTGGGGGGGTGGGGGGGAGGGAGGCGATCGCAAGAAGCAAAGAGTTTGCTGCTTGTAAATGTACACTTTTGCTATTTATGAATTGTTTATGATTTGTCTTTTTCTTTCCCTATTGAGGTTTTAACCTTTGCATCCTTATTGCATTTAATGTGTATAAAACATTGTATAATTATTCATACTTTGGATTATAGCTTATGATTATGAGCTGCTTGTAAATGTACACTTTTGCTATTTATGAATTGTTTATGATTTGTCTTTTTCTTTCCCTATTGAGGTTTTAACCTTTGCATCCTTATTGCATTTAATGTGTATAAAACATTGTATAATTATTCATGCTTTGGATTATAGCTTATGATTATGAGCTTTGTCTGCGCTCTCTTTTTGGTCTTGCATTGTGTGCTTGATCTTTGCAAATCTTAATTCTCAAGAGTTTTTTTCTTACTTTTTATTCTCAAGAATCTGCAATTGCAAGTCTCCAAGAGTGGTTGAATGATGCAGCAATTGGAAACAACCCTACTCTTCGACTTATTGCGGGGATCATTTACATGCATGAACAAAACTATAATGAGGCTCTTAAGCACACCAACTCTGGAGGAATTCTGGAATTGTTAGTCCCAAAACCCCTTATTATCTCTACTAGAAAATATTTTCTTCTAAATTTATATGATTATGTTTGTGTTTGGCAGATTGCATTGGATTTTTTGAGGTTGTAGGATGTGGTGACATAGTTGTGATGATTTCTTTTTAGTAAAAGAATGATTTAATTATTGGCTTCATTCTGGATAAAATAATGAGTATGCTAATCAGAAATCTCTTTCCTAACAATTTCAAATGCCATTGTACTCATGAAAAGGAAATGTTATTATTGAATTGTTCATGTAGAAAAAAATGGACTTGTAGCACTTGTCATTGTAGTCTGATTTGTGCAACTGCTTATTTTGGAAATGATCACCTTCATTGGGTTACAATACAATTGAATAAGGCTTTCATTAGACTAGGACTATAGTTGGATCGTCACAAATATGGATAATAAGGATGCCATTTTGTGTCATATTAACACCTTGAATGTGTGGTAAGACCTTGAGGTTATAACAAGCAGGAAATTGGTCAAGAACAAGTAGCTTGAGCTATGTTCAAACTTTGCCCTGAATCTCAAAGCCCATGCCAGTCTTGGCCAGATTTGGGCTTAACCTTTCTTTTATTTTATTTTTTTTTGGTTTTTGGTAAGGGAAGAAGGGAGCAAGTTCTGTTTGAGGTATAAAGTCAGACTCAGCCCATAAAAGCAGAGGGAGATATTGTCTTGGGGTTGAGGATATGGAATTGGGATGTGATAATGGTGGTGGCAGTGGGAAGATAGGAGAGGTGAGTAAAGAAACCAAGAGATTGGAGCAGGGAGATGGATTTAGAGTTAGATGGTTGGGGCTATAGATAGGTAGTTTTGGCATAGATGATGCTAGATGCTTGTAGCTACCCTTATGGTGCGAAAAATTGGTCACGATTGTGGTCGTGATCCAGGCAAGTTGGGAGCAGAGGAGAGGAGGAAAGAGAGGAGAGTTGAGGGGGAAGGAGAACCGTGAGAAGAGGAGAGAAAAGGAGAGGCCACAAAGTAGGAATCAGCTGAAGCTAATTACTTTTTTCATTTTCTTTTTTAAGCGGATGATATGACCATAAAAACAAAGAACAAGCCAAACACTATCTGCATGTAGCCCTGAGTGTACTGTGGGTCAAAAAGTACAAATCCATTAATCGTCAACTACTAACTTTGCTTGGTCCAAGCCTAGTCTGATTTAGGCCCATTCCAAAACCACCAGCACTGTTTTGAGATCTTGAGATTGCTTTAATTTTCCATTGCAAAGAGAGAGATAATTAAGTATGTCCAATAAATTTGTTAGACAGAAACATTGGCAAGTTGTTTCATGACTGGATATCACTTTAAGTATTAACAGGAACTGTATAATACTAAAATAAGTTGTATTCCCTTGTATGTATAAATGTGTAGGAAGGATACGAAATAAGTTGCATATTTAATCTTTCTGCTGATGCATCTGAAATGATAGTGGTTGGCTTAAAGTATTGCTGCTTTTAGTGGTGAGACTTGGGTGGCATAACTTCAAGGTTGTGTTGTAGTTAATAATTATGACGAAACAACATCACCTTTCTTGGTCTTGCAAAAACAATGCTCATTTTTTCAATCACATGTGTTGTGATTCCTTGTAATTGTGTCGGGATTGCTAATGCGAAACTCTTCCTCACCAATTGGCAGAAGGTGATTATGACTTGGAATTTGTTCTCAGGTCATCTGAAAAGGTGGATATAATGCTATTATTCTACGGAATAAGGTCTTGCCTGTTGGTAACAGTCTGGGATCTATACTTCACCAGTGCTAGGTGTTCTAGGGCTCATTTGCAAAAGTTGCATGCCAGTCTGTATTGATCAATGCTGGTCCATGTTGGGTACTACCTCGGATGTTGAAATTTGATAATTGAACAGGGTTTGATGAAGCTTATTGCTTGAAGCACTTAACCTTTATCGTGCTTTTGTATTATTCTTGCTTTTGTTTAGATATTAATTGTATTTCATCGACTTGTAGAAGGACAAATTGCACCGTGGACCGAACTAAAAGTATCCGTCTTTTCTACAGTTTCTGCAGGATTCCAAAGATGCAGAATCACTTGCCAACATGATTGTACGCAGTCTTCAACTCGGCAAACCTGCAGCTCGATATACGTCAATGCAATTTGAATATAAGGATCTAAATGACATGCATTTCTGATTTGCTTTTTCTAGGCACGAAAGTTTACAAAATTGTCATGTTCAAGCAAGGATCCATACTTTCAATTTTACCAATTCCCATGTAAATTCTTGAGTAAATTTGTCGGCATATGAAATTCCTATGTTTGAAGTGCGATAAATTATTCTCAAATATTTGATTGACACTCAATTTTGGGAATATAAGATTAGCAGGAGGAGAGTTGCTAATCTTTGATTGCCAGGAATCTTTTATTCTCAGGAATAAAGGATTATCATGGAAATTTGATCCCTCCTACTCCAAATAACCTCTAACATAAAATCAACAAAGGTTTTATGTATTGGACTGTAGTAGTCCATATCAAAATTGGTAGAGGCTCAACATGGTACCATTCCGATACATGCTGTTGGTGCTATGCTGACATATCATACTTACCACGTTTAGGTACAGGGGCATACTAGACTGTGCCACACACTTGGTATAGAGATGTATAACCTTGAAATCAATAGTATGTCTTGAGCTTTTACTCTACATTTTTATTCATGGCATTCCTTGTTTACTGACTCTCATGAATTCAGAAAACTAATTTTATTTTTAAAATAATAGAAATGTAAAGAAGACAGGCAAGTTCTTAGAACAAAAATGATAAAAGAAGAAATTTTTGTTAATTTCTGGACAGTTTGTTCTTTTATCATACATATGTTTGTTTTTGTTTTTTTTTTTTTTTGATAAAATATTGATATATATATATATATATATATGTTTGTGTCCATTGATAGGTTTTAACTTGTATGTATTATCTGTTGCATCTCTTTTTCTCTCTCTTGCTGAGTCAGACTCTTATTTCACTCTTGCAATCATGCTAAAAAAAAAGGTTTTATGTATCTGGAAGATGAAATATTTTCAGGTTCCTGCTGCCCATCTTTGAAGTTTGAATGTAACTTGCTTGTCATTGGTAGATTTGTACCTTTAAGATCAAAATGTCATAACATTTTCTTCAAGCTTTGCTTATGTATTTCCAAGTCATTGTAGTTCAGTTGGAAACCAGTATCTTGTAACTAGACATTTGCCGAAGTTCAAGCCAGAATTGTATCTAACAAGACGATATGTCATGTCAGGGAATCTCGTCAGTATCTTCCTATCAGTCAATCTCTTCCTATCAGTCAATCAATTCTCATAGAATCGGATGTGAACATGATACATCTTCCTTGTTTGGTAGAGCCATAATGTTAATCTAGTTCAAAATCTTTGTGGACTTTAACTCCTAATATCTGGTCACCTTTTTTATTTTTTAATATTAAGGCAGTTGGATGAAGCAGGTAAAGTTCAGGGAAAGAGCCGTGAGATTTCATCATGATTAATTTTTTATTTTTATTTTTATTTTTGTATATCTTTAATTTATAAATGAAATTAAGTAATACCAAATTACTAACTTCACTATAATTGTGCTGAAAGTGCTAAGAAATGAAAGTAGTTCTCTGTTGCCGCCGGGATCCGTCCTTCGACTCGGGCGCGGTCGATCTCCAGGAAGAGGGGGGCGGACCTGCACAAGAAGTCCACACGCGGGAGGCGCTTGGGGTGGCCCTCCGCGGAAGACCCTCCGACGCTCAAGTCAGTGGAGAAGGAATCGGCGATCAACTAGATAGTGGGAAGGTGGATCTCTCCGGAAAGCCTCTCCAGGGGCGGCCAATCGGAAGCTCTAGAGGGCAAGAGCACCGACGAGCTGCCGAAGAGAGAGAGCAGCGGGGGTGTGCGTGTAAAAGATGCGTACCGGACGCGTACCTGAGGAAATCTGCGAGTCTAATATTTATAGACTGTCATCTGGATCTTGAGCGTCTTCTGGAAGGTTCAGAGGTTGTTACGATATGGAGGCAGACAGAATCAGGCCGTTGTGGGGCCGTTAGAATCCATACCCCGTTTGTTAAGGGATCGACGGCTGAAAGAGCTCCTTGATGTCTCGAGATCTGGTTGAGTAGACCTGAGGCGGTTATGATAGGTTTTAGGCCATGTCTCGACATGATTCTTTGTCTAGGGTGCTGTTTGGGTAAGTCTGGGCTCTCCCGCGTCAGGTTCCGCGGAGGTAGGTGTTAGGGTGTGGATCGCTTGGTGAAGCCGGGTCATGGAGACTCGAGGGAAAGCGAGCTACGGAGGCTCGAAAAGGCCGAGCTACGGAAGCTCGGTGAGGCCGAGCCAGGGAAGCCCGGAGAGGCCGAGCTACGGAAGCCCGGAGGGGCCGAGCTACGGAAGCCCGGAGAGGTCGAGCTATGGAAGCCCGGAGAGGCCGAGCTAGGGAAGCCCGGAGAGGCCAAGCTACGGAAGCCCGGAGAGGCCGAGCTAGAGAAGCCCGGAGAGGCCGAGCTACGGAAGCCCAGAGAGGCCGAGCTACGGAAGCCCGGAGAGGCCGAGCTAGAGAAGCCCGGAGAGGCCGAGCTAGGGAAGCCCGGAGAGGCCGAGCTACGGAAGCCCGGAGAGGCCGAGCTAGAGAAGCCCGGAGAGACCGAGCTAGGGAAGCCTGGAGGGGCCGAGCTACGGAAGCCCGAAGAGGCCGAGCTACGGAAGCCCGGAGAGGAACAGGTCGACCTTAGCCGCCTCCCACAAATATTGACGTAATGACGATTTTACCCCCCAACACATGCCCTCCACTCCCTAGTTCGAAGCGTAGGTTCGGGCGTAGGGAGTACAAGTTCAAATGGCGCGTCCTGGATGTGACGTCTTGGCTTAGACAGCTTGTGCAATGATGCCCTAATTAATGCGACAGGGTCATCCTGCCTTCGGGGCTAAGGCTCCTCCACGAGCGACGGTTGGGATTATGCCACGCCGCGAATCCCGATCGATGGGGTGTTTATCGAGGCAATTTCGGATGCCTCGGATGAGACGTCCCGCCTCCTCAGGGTGGCTTCCTTGGTTGGGAAGCAAAGCGACAGCCGCATTGCAGTATATATATGCACGCAAGCTCGCGGCGTTCTCTCGTCTTGCTTTCAGAAGAGTTTTGGCCTTTCATCCTCTTTGACGTTCATCGTTTTCTCTTGGTATTTCCCTCGACTGAAATGGCGATGAGCCCCGACGATGTGGTCTCAGAAATCATTGCCAAGGATTTGGGGAGGATTCATCAGAGGTATGGCCTGCCCTTGGATGTAGTCCTGCGGGCGCCGGAACCCGAAGATAGAGTTACTCGGGATTTAGAGTCTGGGGTTTTTATCTACGAAGATAGTTTGAAGGCGGGTCTTCGTTTTCCTCTCCACCCCTTGGTGAAGGAAATCATGACCCACTATAATATCTGCCCGTCAATGGTGGCTCCAAACAGCTGGCGAAACATCATCGGATTCATCTCGATGTGCCACCAGATTCAAATCATTGCCACTCTCCCCCTTTTCTGCACCTGCTACCACTTGACCCCTGGGAGAAAATCGGAGTGGTCCTATATCGGACCCCGGAGATCTTTCAACGTCATTGCGGATAAGCCATCTTCCATCAAGGGGTGGAAGAGTCGGTTCGTTATCGCAGAGGGGAACGTCGGCTCTGGCTTCCCCCGGAGATGGGGGGATTTTGTGAGGGATGCGGAGACGCATCCGGTTTTGTCGGCGCAAGAGGAGAGGGACTTGGACGTCCTTCGTAATGGGCAGGTGTTTTCGGCCAACGACTTGCTATCGGAGGGGCTCTCTTCGCAGCCGGGCTCAGCCCTCTGGACTCGCAAGGTGAGTTCCTTTCTTGCTGTGCCTTTTTCTCGATTAATGTGCTTGGACCTGAGTATGAGTGTTCTGTTCTGACAGCCAAAAGGTTGGCGTTGTTGAACCTCTCCAAGAGGAAGAGAGGAAAGCGCCCAGGGGAAGGTAGTGGCGCGGATAGCGGCCGGCCCGAAAAAAGGGCTCATACTTCCGCAAGAAGCCCGCCGGATGCCGGAGCAGTCACTACAGGAGCGCCGGGGGCGAAGGAGGATCTGGGGATATCAGACAGCTCGAATGAGGCTCCGTTGGTTCGCCCGACCGTGTTCCTCCCGAAAGAGGAACCAGCGATGGATCTAGCGGAGGCGGTCATTTCTGAGGGGCCTACTGTCCCTGCGGGATCACCACCGGCTCCAACAGGAGAGGGGGAGGGGACAGCTGCAGCCGAGGAGGTTCAGGGGGAATCCCCTCTTGGACCTTCCGCAGGGGAGTCTGGTAGTAGTGAGGTCGGGCCGCCCTCGATGGGTCAAGAGGCGGGTCCGACCGAGACTTCGGAGAACCTGCGGAGGAGGTGCAGGTGATGGTAGCCGGGAAGGATGCGTCGGAGGAGGGAGTGCAGCCAGGTGGGAGTCCCATATCGGGGCCCCCTCGAAGAAGATTTTGGGGAGGCTGGCACTTGGGCTGGCCAAACTATCTGAAGAAGCTCAAGCCAAGGCCTTGGTAGAGGAGGCTGGGAGGTTGAAGGCCTCTCAGACAGAGGTCGCCCAGGCCGGTCCCTCAAGCGGGGTTGGCCAACCCAGCAGCTCGGATGCTGGTGTCGAGGAGGCATTTTCCGCCATGATAAGGTCGGCCCTGTATCCGGGCGCAGATCCATCGGCGGACAAGTTTGCCGATCTAGAGTTGGTAGATGCTGCGTTCGGGTAGCAAGGCGTGGCTGAGAGCATTCATCTCCTTCCCAATATCGATAACACGACCCTGATAAGGATGACCCGGGCCTACGCCTCGAGGGTAAGTTGTTAATCCGGGTAGTGGGTTTGCTCTGGTTGACTTAAGTCTTACTCATTCGCTTTTTATCTTACAGAGCATTTTGCTCTCTCGGGCTATATGCTGGCGTCTAAGCTTGGCGACAGGGGCCAGCGTTCAAGCTAGGAGGGATAATGCCGAGCTCCAGTCGCGGCTGAAGGTGTCTGAGAAGTTCGAGGAACTCATGACAATTAGCGACAGGAGCTTGCAAGGGATAAGGGCGGCATATCAGGCTACCATGGCCAAGGTGTCCAAGCAAAAGCGCAGAGTGGAGGAGTTGCAGGAACTCCTGGCGAAGAACGACGACGCGTGCTTGGAGCTGGCCAGAATCGAGTCAAAGCACTCCGTGGAGGTGACAGCGATGCGGCGGGAACACAGTGAAAGTTTGGGTCGACTGGGAAGGGAGGCCGACGATGAAAGAAGGTGCTTGGCGAGAATGCTTGGCGAAGTGGAGGAGAAGTTGAAGCGGCATGATGGCGAAATTACTCACTTGAGGGAGGGTGCTAGGTGGCACCAAGGGACGATAGCTCGGGTAAGTAATGAGTTATCGCAAGCCCGTGGAGAGGTTGAAGCCAGACAGCTGAAGATCAACACTCTGCAGGAGAGAGTTGAGCTGATCGGGGCTGATAGGACGAGAGCCAGGAGCGAGGCTGAAGAGCTGGCCAAAAGGTTGGCCAGGCGAGAGGGGGAGGTATACTCTCGTTTTATTCCCTTTTGTTTTTTTCTACTGGTCTCTTGCGATGCCGACTGATTTTGGCTTTTTCAGATGGCGAAGTTGGAGTCGGAGGTTCGGGCTCTCCAAAGTGAGCTCGTGTCCAACCGCAATAGGAGCTCAGAACTCGAGACGCGGGCTAGCGAGTTCGAGGAGCAAAACGTCATCTTGAAGGCCCAAGTGACTGAGGCTGAGAAGCAAACTGCTGAGGCCAAGACGCAGCTCGCCATACTTAAGGGGAGGCAAGACGCTATCGGCGTTGACGCCTTCCATCATGGGATGGAAGAGTGCAAACAGAGGATACTCAGTGAGCACCCAGAATGGGATCTTTCTTTCCTGAATGCTGAAAATTCCGACGATGGCGAGTTTGAAGAAGAAGATGAAGATGAATATGTCGACGTCTCCGATGCCGAGCTTGGCGCTGCCCCTGGTCCCAGCGAAGCTACAGCTTCTGAGGGACGGTCACAAACTGCCGCAGAGGGGGCAAAAATACTGGAGAAGGGCGAATCTAGTCACGCTTCTGCAGATGTAACTGAGGGCTCTTCCAAAGCTAGTGCGGCTCCCGGTCCTTAGGAGCCGTTCTTGTATCTCGTCTCCCAGATGTTTGTCTGACGTTTCTTAATAAGAGAATTTCCCGTTTTCATTTAAGTGCTTTTCTTGCTTGATCTCATTGTCGTCTAGTCTCGCCTCGAGCGGTGTGTGGCTCACTGATGCTCTTAGGTCATCTTTATTCTGAGATTAGGGAAACATACTGGCTTGAGCCGATGGGCGAAGCAGGTCGGCTAAGACCGACGAGCAAAGTAGGTCGGCTAAGGCCGACAAGCAAAGTAGGTCGGCTGAGGCCGACAAGCAAGGTAGGTCAGCTAGGGCCAACGGGAAGGAATAGGTCGGCTGAGGCCGACAGGTGAAGTAGGTCGGCTGGGGCCGACAGGCAAAGTAGATCAGCTGGGGCCAACGGGTGTAGTAGGTCGGCTGGGGCCGACAGGCAAAGTAGGTCGGCTGGGGCCGACGGGTGAAGTAGGTCGGCTGGGGCCGACAGGCAAAGTAGGTCGGCTGGGGCCAATGGGTGAAGTAGGTCGGCTGGGGCCGACAGGCAAAGTAGGTCGGCTGGGGCCGACGGGTGAAGTAGGTCGGCTGGGGCCGACAGGCAAAGTAGGTCGACTGGGGCCGACGGGTGAAGTAGGTCGGCTGGGCCGACAGGCAAAGTAGGTCGGCTGGGGCCGACGGGTGAAGTAGGTCGGCTGGGGCCGACAGGCAAAGTAGGTCGGCTGGGGCCGATGGGTGAAGTAGGTCGGCTGGGGCTGACGGGTGAAGTAGGTCGGCTGGGGCCGACAGGCAAAGTAGGTCGGCTGGGGCCGACGGGTGAAGTAGGTCGGCTGGGGCCGATAAGCAAGTAGGCCTTTGCACTTTCTGCTATTCTGCCAATGCTCTGCTGTCCCGCAGGCGATTCGGTTTTTATTTCACCAGAATTGATGATACGGTGTCGTGGGGAACATAGGGCTATAGCAGAGCTTTCCGGAAGGTGCTCTTTTCCCATGCAGGTCATTTTGTCGTGCCGTGTACGCAACCATCTACCATTGGAGAACGTCATTTTCTTAGGACGATACTCTGAGCGTGCCAGTTTCCGTAATGTCAGTAGGCGATCCTCCGCATTTAATGGTTGCGATTCGGAATCAAAAGGAGATCATTGTATGCGTCTCGATTTAGGTGGTGGGCTTGGCGCGCAACGGGACATTGCGCCTATCCTGAGGGGCCATGTGGAGGTGCGGGTCAGAAGATTGAATCTCGGGGTTTACAGCTTGGGTAGCCTTTCCCGACTCATTTCTGCCTATAAAAAGGGGAAAGAGGGGTCATGTCTGGTTATCCCCAAAGTGTCTTTTCTATCAAGGTTTCCACTATGCTTATTCTCTGTTGTCGCGAGTAGGAGGAGCGAGCCCTCCTCTCATAGGCTCCTTGCCACCAGATGGCTGGGGGGACGGGGGAGCCGCCAAAGAATGGCTCATCCTTGGGGATGAGTCTCGGAGATCATATGGAGAGCGCACAAGGAGGGCACAGAGATCACACGAAGAGCGCACAATAACTCTTCCAGTGTGACCTTTGCGGTTCCCCTTCGGAGACGTATGGCAGGAAGTGCACGCGGGTCTCTCATGGGTTGTGTGAATTTCGCCTCCTCCCCTGGTTTGGTTCCCTGGGCTCGGCCGCCTGGGGAATCTTTCGCCACATGGGGAGGGGGTGAAAGCGTGCCGCCCGTCGACTCTTTGTCCCTGAGACTCGGCGAGCACGGCGGTACACGCTCGGTTTGGGAGAGCGTTCCGACGCCAGGGTCCGCTGGCCTCCTGCCTGCTCGCCGAGGGGTCCCTCGATTGGGTGGTCTGGGATGGCCATCCAGATATCTCGGTTGGGTCACCGAGATATCGCTACCAACTGAAGCCAGTCGCAACTATTGGTCCATGTCGACCGGCTACTGTCAGCTCGAGCTGACTGGATGCGACTTATCCAGTTCGGCGGTCGGGTGCTGGAGCATCGCAATTGCTTAGGTCTGCTTTGGAGCAGTTGCCCGAGTTTTGTATTTATCCTTATTTTATGCATTTCAATGCTCTTGTAATGCTTGTGGGGCAGTTGTAACTGATCTTGATTGGCAATAAAGAGAGTTCTGTTTTGTTTCTCAATCTCTATCTTTTTTGTGCCGAGCTCGCTGTTATTGTTGTTTGTGGGGTGCAAGGGCGTTCCGCTCGTCCTTAGACGAGGATCCGACGCTGTCCGAACTAATCGAGGTTCGCGCGCGACGATTCAAAGATCATTCGGCGAAACGTGCTCCTTATTTTGGTCAGAAGCTTGATGTTTTTGTGCTTCGCTCTTACCGGAGCTCGAATTATCGTGGGTCGGCTTTGGCCGAAGTTCGGGAAATCTGTACTTTTTCCTGTCATGGTTCAGGGAACCTGTTGCTCGACTCCAACGAGGTTCGGAGAGTGTTTACCTGGCCCTGCCAAGGTTCGAAGGACTGGTCGCTCGGCCCAGCCGAGGTTCGGAGAACATTTTACTTGGCCCTGCCAAGGTTCGGAGAATTGATCGCTCGGCCCAGCCGAGGTTCGGAGAACATTTTACTTGGCCCTGCCAAGGTTCGGAGAATTGGTTCTGAAGGAACAACTTAGTGGTCACTGTGAGCTACGGCGTCAGGCCCACGTGGCGCTTGGTGAGGGGCGCTAGGGCGGAACGGGCGGTATATTATCACGCTTTCTCATTGGTGACGCTACTCTTTTCAAGGGGACGGGTCATTGGCCGAATGTTGGACTCCTTCCCTCTGCGCTTCCCGAGGAAGAGGCCAGCTTTAAGAGGTTTGGGGAAGCGCCGAAAGCATTTATTGCGAGGGCTGACAGATCGAAAAATGTTCTGCTTGGGGAATTCCCGAACAACCTGCTCACGCTTACCGATCTCGCTCGGGATGGGGCGCGACACTTCGGATTTTGCAGGCATTGAAATGGCGACACGTGGCAAGCTCTCATGGGTCGGTGGTTACGGCGCGACCGATTGAGATACCTGCCTGGCGAGTATAAATATGACCAAGTGGTATCGGTTCCAGCCATCCCTCGGTTTAAGTTCAGAAACAATGGCCTATCCAGGGCGATCATCAGGCGAGCTGCATACTTCGCTCGACAGCATGCTGCGCTTGGAGGGGAGGCGCACCTCCGTCACTGTTGATGGTCTGGGCCTGGCGTCGGCCCTTGCGAGTAATCAGCAGCTTGCGAGGGTCACAGAGGAGTACATGGACGTGACGATCAAGGAGGCGGAAGCCTTACACCGGGTGGTGGACCGGCAAAGGGAGGAGATCGCGTCCCTCCATCAGCAAGTGGATGACCTGACGGAGCGCCTGGAGGGGCTGCTAGCCTCCAAGAGCGACTCCGAACCATGACCCGAGGGCCTCCGTTTGTTTTTTGTTTTCTGTCTATGTTTTCTGTCTCTTTGTAACCCCTCTTTTTTAAATGAAAATGGATCTGCTTTAGAATCCTTTTCCTCTCTGTGAATTATTGCCTTGATACGCGTGATAAATTAGGGTGTTGGCTTGGCCCCATCGTCCTGTGCGTCGATACAGATGTTTTGAACGACGGGTTATAGGGGCGTCACCCAAAGACTTTCAGCAGCAGAGGGGAACCTCCTGGCTCTGCTTGGGGCCTTTGGCCGATTACGCGGGGCTCAATGGCCTCTTAAAGTGGTTTGCCAATGGTGGCTTTTCTTCGTGCGCCGATGGTTTTTGTTTAGCGCTCGTTTTCAAACCGAACGAAGTCCTTTGGGGACTATTTGGAATTGCCTGGCTTTAATCGGGGCCTGTATACTTTGGTTTTTCGCTGGGGTTTTAGCCCGAATGATTTTTACCTGGCCCTGCCACGGCTCGGAGGATGTGTTGCTCGGCCCAGCTGAGGTTCGGAGAATATTTTACTTGGCCCTGCCAAGGTTCGGAGATTTGTTGCTCAGCCCAGCCGAGGTTCGGAGAATATTTTACTTGGCCCTGCCAAGGTTCGGAGATTTGTTGCTCGGCCCTGCCGAGGTTCGGAGAATATTTTACTTGGCCCTGCCAAGGTTCGGAGATTTGTTGCTCGGCCCTGCCGAGGTTCGGAGAATATTTTACTTGGCCCTGCCAAGGTTCGGAGATTTGTTGCTCGGCCCAGCCGAGGTTCGGAGAATATTTTACTTGGCCCTGCCAAGGTTCGGAGATTTGTTGCTCGGCCCTGCCGAGGTTCGGAGAAATATTTTACTTGGCCCTGCCAAGGTTCGGAGATTTGTTGCTCGGCCCTGCCGAGGTTCGGAGAAATATTTTACTTGGCCCTGCCAAGGTTCGGAGATTTTGCTTTCGCTTGGCCCTGCCAAGGTTCGGAGATTTGTTGCTCGGCCCTGCCGAGGTTCGGAGAAATATTTTACTTGGCCCTGCCAAGGTTCGGAGATTTCCTGTTCAAGCAGATAACTCGGTTGTACCGAGGATTGGTAAGCAGCATCTATTTCCTTTTTTATGGCAATATGCATAATGATTCGGCAATAGGTTGCGAAAAATAAGAGAAAGTGGCGAAGCGAATAAAGGACATACCCTATTGATAGTATTTGCGGAGGTTGTCCGAGTTCCACGTTCGGGGGACGGATTTCCCATCGAGATCCTGCAGCTTGTAGGTTCCTGGCCCAATGATCTCCGTGATTTGGTACGGGCCTTCCCAGTTCGGCGCCAGCTTTCCTTGCTCCAGCGGTTTGGATACAGAAGCTTTCGGAGGACGAGGTCGCCAGGGTAGGAAGGTTTTCCCCTTGACCCTGGAGGCATGGTACCGAGCCACCCTCTGTTGATAGCGGCCGTCCTGATTCGGGCCTTCTCTCTGACTTCCTCTACCAAGTCGAGGTTGGTGCGGAGTTGCTCGTTGCTGGCTTCCTCCGAATAACTCTCCACCCGCAAAGATGGGAGGCCTACTTCCACAGGGATGACGGCCTCCGTGCCAAAAGCCATTCGGAATGGAGTCTCGCCCGTCGGGATTCTCGGGGTGGTGCGATAGGCCCATAAGACATGGTGCAGCTCATCCGCCCACCTGCCTTGGGCTCTGGAGAGGCGAGCTTTGATTCCTTGGAGGAGAGTCCTGTTGGTCACTTCGGCCGCTCCGTTGGCTTGTGGGTGCCCGACCGAAGTAAGGTGGTGACGGATTCCATGTTCCTCGCAGAATTGGCGGAACTTGGAATTGTCGAACTGCTTGCCGTTATCGGTGATTATGGTGTGGGGAGGCCGAACCGGCAGACGATGGACCTCCACACAAAGTCTCTGGCCCGTGCTTCGGTGATTTGGCAACTGCTTCCGCTTCAACCCACTTGGTGAAGTAGTCAATGGCGACAAATAAGAATTTCCGCTGTCCCGTCGCCAGCGGGAATGGGCCGAGGATGTCCATCCCCCACTTGGCAAAGGGCCAGGCGGAGGATATAGAAACTAGCTCGGCGGAAGGGAGCCTCTGGATGCTTGAATGTCTCTGGCAGGCGTCACAGGCTCGGACTAGATCGTCCGCATCTTTCTGCATGGTCGGCCAGTAATAGCCTTGCCGTAGCACCTTGTGGCATAGGGACCGGCCTCCCAGATGGTTGCCGCAAATCCCTTCATGTACCTCTCGTAGAGCATAGTTCGCCTCGGATGGGCGGAGGCATCTGAGCAGCGGCATAGAAAAAGACCGCTTGTAAAGCTGGTTGTCAATCAATACGTAGTGGGTCGCCTGCAGCTTCAATTTCCTGGCCTCTCTTCGGTCGGATGGGAGCGACCCTTCTTTGAGATAGTTGAGGATAGGGTCGAACCAGGATGGTTCGGTCTCGATTTGCATCACCCGGTCGGCTTCCATGATACTCGGCTTTCCAGAGTCTCCAGATGGAATTTTTGGCATCCATCGTCTCCGCGGTTGCCAATCGGGAGAGTAGGTCGGCACGGGCGTTTTCCGATCTAGGAATTTGAATAATTTCAAACTCGGCAAAAGTGAGGAAGTAGGCCGCGCACCTCTTGGAGATATCGGATCATGTTGGGTTCTCGGGCTTCAAACTCTCCCCGCACATGGCCGGCCACCAGCTGAGAGTCGGTGAAGGCGCTAAGCTTTTCCACCTTCAGGTTGCGGGCGATCCGGAGACCGGCTAACAGGGCTCGTACTCGGCTTCGTTGTTGGAAGCCGGGAAGGAGAATCGGACGCCATATTCGAAGATCATTCCCTCTGGGCTGGTGAGGACTAGACCCGCACCGGAGTGATGGGCATTGGACGACCCATCGACGTGAAGGAGCCACCGAGCTTCAGGCTTTGGTCCTTCGGGATTTTGGGGTAGAGCCGTCTTCTGGGATGGTACACTCGAGGAGGAAATCGGCCAGTACTTGGGCTTTGATGGCCGGGCGAGGTTGAAAATGTATGTCATGCTCGCTTAGTTCGACGGCCCATTTGGTCATTCCCCCGATGTTTCTGGACGGTGGACCACCGCCTTGATGGGTTGATCGGTTAGGACCGTCACTGAATGTGCTTGAAAATAAGGCCGTAGCTTCCGGACTGAGGTGATCAAAGCCAGCACTATTTTCTCAATCCTGGTGTACCTCGTCTCCGCATCGCGGAGCAGCCTACTCACATAGTAGATCGGCCTTTGGATTTTGCCTTCTTCTTTGACTAGCACCGAGCAAACTGCGCCCTCGAAACGGCCAGGTACAGAAACAGAGTCTCCCCTGGGATCGGACTACTAAGAAGTGGAGGCGAGCCGAGGTACTTCTTGAGATCTTGAAATGATTTCTGGCACTCAGGAGTCCACTGGAAATTCTTGGCCGATCGGAGAGTTTTGAAGAAGGGGAGGCATCTCTCGGCTGACCGAGCCACGAAGCGGTTAAGGGCCGCTATCCTCCCGGTCAGGCGCTGGACCTCTTTAATAGACGCTGGGGGCGCCATTTGTTGGAGAGCTTGAATCTTCTGAGGGTTAGCCTCGATACCCGCTGGGAGACCATGAAGCCGAGGAATTTCCCGGAATTGACGCCGAAGGCGCACTTGGTTGGGTTGAGCTTCATTCCATACTTGCGCAGCGTGGCAAAGCTCTCCGAGGTCCTCAACATGCCGCAGCGCTTCCTTGCTTTTGACCAGCATATCATCCACATACACCTCCATGTTCCGGCCGATTTGCTCCTTGAACACCTTGTTGACCAGCGCTGGTAGGTCGCTCCTGCATTTTTAAGACCGAAAGGCATAACTCGGTAACAGTAGGTACCTCGGTCGGTTATGAAGGCGGTCTTTTCTTCATCCTCGGGGGCCATCCGGATCTGATTGTAG
>UESW01002323.1:217453-243751 GCA_900491605.1 Calamus simplicifolius
GGTGGCATCCACAAGCTGGTCGATCCGAGGGAGGGGGAAGCTGTCCTTCGGGCATGCCTTGTTGAGGTCGGTGAAGTCGATGCAGATCCTCCATTTGCCATTCGACTTCTTCACCATGACGACGTTTGACAGCCAACTCGGGTAGTTCACCTCGGACAAAGTTGGCTTTGATGAGTTTGTCGACCTCCTCTTCAATGGCTTTTTGCCGTTCTGGGGCGAAGCTCCTCTTCTTGCTTAACGGGCCTGTGCATCTCGTCCACATTGAGGCGATGGACGAGGACTTCGGGGCTAATCCCTGGCATGTCGGAGGCGGTCCAGGCGAAGATGTCCGCGTTGCTTTGGAGGAATCTGATCAGCTCGCGACGAGGCTTCTCCTTCAGCAGCGACCCGATCCTTATGGTTCGGTCGGGCCGAGCTTCGTCCAGGTACTTCTTCCAGTTCTTCCGCCGGTTCTCCCCGTTGCTCGGCGAAATCCTCACGAGCGTCTAGCCCGTCAACCTCGGGAATTCTGGACTGAAGGCTCGTGACAAAACATTGCCGAGCCATGGCTTGACTTCCCCGAACTACTCCAACTCCTTGCTCGGTGGGGAACTTCATAGACAGATGTGGGATAGAGACAACCGCCTTAGGGACATCAAGCCGGGCCTGCCGAATATGGCATTGTATGGGGACCTGAGGTCGGTCACTAGGAAGTCGGTCTGTACAACGGTTACAAGGGGCCAGGTTCCTGCGCGGACCGTCAGGGTGACGATTCCCTTCTGGGATGATGACGTCGCCGGTGAATCCATCAGGGTGGAATCCACGGCTCGAAGGTTTTCCATGAGCAATTTCATCCTGGCAAACACACCGAGGTACAAAACGTTCACCGAGCTTCCACTATCAACCAGGATTCGGCTTACATCATAATTGTTCAAGTTTAGGGATACAACAAGTGCGTCCTCATGGGGAAGCTGTATCCCAAGAAGATCATCATCAGAAAAGGAAAGCTCGCCCGTGCGCGCCTTCTTTGGCACCGGTGCATCACCATTGCCCGGAGCTCGATCCGCCGGCCTCTTCAATCATGTTGATGCGGCCAACCACGGGCGGATTTGGGAGGAGGGAGTGTGGGAGCTCGGGCTGGCGATCACCTCCTTGTGGCGGCTCAGGTGCTCTTCTGAACTGGTCCAACCGTCCCCGCCGAATCAGTCTCTCGATCTCGTTCTTCAGCTGCCAGCATTCTTCAGTGTCATGGCCATGCTCCCGGTGGTAGCGGCACTTGGCGGGATCTCTCCGGGTTGGGTTCCCTCGGAGAGGTACTGGTCGGGGAAGCTGGCGCTCTATCTCCATGAGGATTTGCGCCCGGGCACAGTCAACGGAGTGTAGCGATCGAATCGCCTAGGGGGACTCCGGGAGCGATTCTTGGCGGCGGAGGGACTCTTTGGCGGCGAGGTGGACTTGGCCGACGGACAGGGCGGTGTCTGTCGGGACTTTGGGCTCTTTCTTCTTGCCTGTTCAGCGCGGGCCATCTCCGCGACTCCTCGACCCGCGTATTTGTCCGCAGGGCCATCATATCAGACAGGGGGGTAGCTGACTTCCATTGCCAAATAGAAGTCGCTCTCCTTTGAAACTCCCCCCGCTAGGGCGGACATAGCCACCTCATGATTAAGGTGGTCCACCTCCAACATGGCCTTGTTGAAACGGCCAAGATAATTTCTCAAGGACTCCCCCTCTCTTTGCTTGACTTCGGAGAGGGAGTCGGATCTCCGTCGGTGGCGGCGGCTGCTGACGAACTGGCCAATAAAAAGGTGGCTCAGCTCGTCGAATGAATCAATGGAACCCGGTTTCAGGGCGTTGAACCAGGTTCGGGCGGATCCTCTGAGGGTGGATGGGAAGGCCCGGCAGAGGATCGCATCAGATGCTCCGTGGAACATCATTATTGACCGGAAGCTGCTGAGATGGTCGTCCGGATCAGTGGAGCCGTGATAGGGCTCGACGGTTGGCAGCTTGACATGGGAGGGAATCACTTCCTCCATGATCCCTTTAGAGAAAGGGATGCCCTGCTCTGCTTGGGCTGAGGCAGGATGGCCTGCTTGGCGGCGTCCAGCTCCTGACGCATTTCTTGGATCTGACGGCGGATCTCCTCCTCACCGGCGAGGAGGAGCCGGGCGAGGAGAACCGCAAGGATGGTGTCGAATCATGGCGAGACGTTGCCGGAGAGAGGGAGCGGGCTCGCCGAGATCTGGAAGATCTCTAACCGGTTCGAGGGACCGGTTTGTCCCCCCTGGGGCGATGTGGGGGATCCGCTGATTCATGCGGATCAGAGGAGGAGGTTGCCGGTGAAAAGGGGTCGCGGCCTCTTCTGGGGGTGGAAGCAGGAGGAGTGCAAGACGCTCCTGGACCAGGTGGGTGAGAGCCTGGACTTGTGGACCAGCGTAGCAAACTGGTCCTGGGTCACCGGAATGGCAGGCGGCGACGGAGTCTCGACAGGTGGGGGTGCGGCGCCGGTCGGATCAGGCCTCTGGGAGGCGACCTGATCGGCATCAGAGGTTGCTCCTCTCTTCCGGTTGGCCATCAGAGAGGTTCTTCTCCGGATCAAGATCCTTGTCTCCTTCTTCAAGTTTTAATGGGACTTGAGGCCCTTCCTCTAGCGCCAATCTGTTGCCGCCGGGATCCGTCCTCCGACTCGGGCGCGGTCGATCTCCGGATGGGGTGGCGGACCTGCAAGAAGCCCTCACGCGGAGGACGCTGGGGGTGGTCCTCCGCGGAAGACCCTCCGACGCTCAAGTCAGTGGGGGAATCGGCGATCAACCAGAAATGAGGAGGTGGATCTCTCCGGGGAGTCCTCTCCAGGGGGGCCAATCGGAGCTCTAAGGCCGAGGCAGAAGGAGAGCTGAGCGGTGAAAGAGAGAGAGTGAGAGTGAGCTGTGTGCGGGGTTGTGCGTACCTGAGGAATCTGCCAGTGTCTTATTATAGACTGTCACCTGAATCTTGAGCGCCTTCTGGAAGGTTCTGAGGTTGTTAAGATACGGGGGTAGACAGAATCAGGCCGTTGTGGGGCCGTTAGAATCCATCTTGTCTGTTAAGGATCGACGGCTGGGAGAGCTCTCGATGTCTTGGGATCTGACTGAGGACCTAGGCCATTATCACAGGTCTTAGGCCACGTCTCGATATAATTTATCGTTTGGGATTCCGTTACACCAGGCTTGGGCTCTCCCGCGCCAGGTTCCGCGGAGGTGCGCATCGAGCTACGGGTTACTCGGGGAAGCCGAGCTATGGGTCGCTCGGGGAGCCGAGCTATGAGTGGCTTGGGTAGGCCGAGCCATGGGTGGCTCGGGGGAGCCAGCCATGGTTGCTCAGGGAAGCCGAGCCATGGGTGGCTCGGGAGAGCCGAGCTATGGGTCGCTCGATCCGCCGGATCATACCAGCTAGCTCGTTCTTCATAGGCGCAGCGTAGTGAATAGGGGCTGGGGCTGACCTTAGCCCGTTCGCACATTTATCAACGCAATGGCCATTTTACCCCTCAACAAGAATCTTCCAGAACATGTCTAGGAAATAACATGAACGATGGTTGAATGATGACAGGCAATACAGGTGGAACATATAAACTGGCTGATCTAAATGTTGAAGCTAATGCATCTGGCGAAGATGAGGATGACATCGACTGGGAGGAAGGTTGATTGAAGTCTTATATGTGCCTTTTATGAACCAGGCGGGGAGCTCCTTTCGCTGCATTTTCTCTATAAATATCAGATATACAACCTTGTCCCTGGGGGATGAAGCTCAATAAGCGATGCTGAAGTATAACCAATGATCTTGCTTGTTACAATCAACTCAGAAGTATTGTTGTATTGACTTCACGCATGCCAAGTTCATGCTTGATATGAATAACTTTGTACCGCTTCTGATTTGAGTTCATATTTGAGTTCATACTTAGTGGATCTTGTGCTGATTTGGAGCTGAAGCAGTTTGAATGAGTCATGAATGACACTCGAATGAAATGGACAACTTCGTTTTGAAGTTCATAATACAAACTGCATTGCTGGTCCAGAAGCGACTCGGCTCCCCAAAGTTAGCGACATAATGTTCTCAGGGAATCGATGCAATTCTCTGAGTCGCAGGTGAGTGCATGGTTGTTAGCTGAGGTTCTTTGAGGAATTTCGTCAATCAAAAGCTACCTATGACGTGCGTGCCAATCTCCCATATCAGCACAATCACATTAAGTTGCAGTTCTGCTCCGATTGAATCGTAAATAAAAATCACATCTACAGACCATACTGAGAGTAAGGTGGCTTAGTGGAAACTTCACTGTTCTATCATTAGATTTCAGTAATTGCCATTTTTAATTTTCAGTTCCTGGCAGTCCTGCCAGTGATATTGGAAGCAATCCTTGTTGGATGCTATAAACCGATAGTCCTCCTCAGAAAATATTAGGATAGTTGCAACTTGCAACCAGGCTCTTGAATTACTATTTTTAAGGCTGTGCACCTGAGCATATTACCGTCTGAAAGAACTTTGGCACCATGTCACTGGAATATGATATCAGTTAGCTATTAGCAATACCATGTCACTGGAATATGATATATGCTCTTTCAATAGACTAAACAAACACAGTGCATGCATGCACAAAGGCAAACATGCTGTTTATGTAGGTCAAAATATTTCAAACATTTTACATTTTTGGTACGTCTAAGAAAACTAACACATGAACTGACAAGGATTCTTTGGAAGAAAGCTGTAAGAAGACCGGCCCCTAGCAATATATCCAGCCATTTATCATTGCATGATCTCAAATGAATAGCGAAAGTCAGTGGACCTCCTTTTGCCTGAATTTTTGGATACTATGTTATCAATTTATCCTTCTTGTGTGCTTTGGATGTTTAGGAAAATTGAATTTCTTTTAGCAGAATTATCTGATGTTATCTGCAACAATCGTAGAGCTTGCATTTTTCCCACAGTATGATGCGAAAGAGAGTTTTTGCCATCTAATTTTTAGGTTCTTAGGGTGAGATATTTCATTCTAGATCCTTATGAAGACATCGGACTCTGGTTTGGACAATGGTGTTAAGGTAGCTACCAGCAATTATAGCTTCAAGAATTCAATAAGAGCAAGAAAGACATAATTCATTGTGACAATAAATTGTGCCATTCCTAGCATGATTGATCAATAAGCTCATATTAGAGACAAAATATGCATTAGCTCTCATCTTAGCACCCATGAAAAAATTATATTTGCATGCACGCATAGCAATCCAAACAGGTATTTGTTATTTGAAACCTAAATGTGGGTGCTTGTGGGTGGATTCTCAACAGCTAATGCAGGTTTTTATTTGGTTCCTTTTGGGTCACCTTTGCTATTTAATCCGAGCAGATGGTATAGATAGCTAGGATGAGAGCATCCTCATGATTGCAATCTAAATGTGCCAATGATGCTTTGATCAGATAATCCAAACTATTGAGACAAGAGCAAGCCTATAATAGCCATATTCATACTACACTGAAGATTTAACCTATCCAGATCCCTCCGTCTAAAGAATTTTCACATATTTATATATAGGCCTATCTCTTTCCAAAATTTGTTTTATTTCACATCATTAGTTCTCTAGTCTACATGCAGAGTTGCTATCTTGGTTTGCAGAACTGTGCATGGTTCAGGTGAAGATTCATGCCCTAATATTTCATATAGCATTACGATGGTAAGAATAGCTTGCAATAATTATAAATCATGGATCTTTTCTCCATGCTAGAGAAGATTAGAAGATATTGTGTTCTTAGCCAGTGCATGCTAGCAGACTTACTCCCGGAGGAGTTTCTCATCAAAATCTGATGAAGCAGCATTCTTTTGCAAGACAAAATTTGAAAATTCAATTTTTATTCTTCACAAGATTCTTTTTTCCTCCTCTTTTTGTTTCTTCTTTTCTTTTTCTTTCTCCGATCAACCAGCAATTTTAACTAGTTATGTGCAAAGAACATTTAGAACATTCATTTTCATTTGTTTTATTGATTTATTTGTCAGCATATATTCTATTTTGTTTTTTGCTATATCCTTCTGCTATAGTTTTGGAAATAAACTCAGGCCATTAATTAAAAATGGCATGCTTCCCGAAACTTTTCTTTTATACACCTTTTTATGATTATTGTTGTACAATATAGTTGAATAGTCTCTACTGCAGGAAAAGATTAAGAAAATAATTAGTTTGAAAATTTTGATGCACAATTTTCTTCCATACGCATAAGCATAACCAAATTATGCGATTTAGATGATCTAGAGCCTACAAGTTTTCACAATAATCAATGGATTGAATATTGAATTAACACAGCAACAAAACCTCAGAACTTAGTAACATGTCATACGTGAAAGATAGCACTAGCCAATCCTGTGGTCTGCACAAAATTTTAACAAAATCTAAAATTTAAGTAAAATCCCAATGGAAGGATAATGCTATAAATCAATGTTTAAAAAATCAGATCAAATAACAAATCGGCTTGACATTTGGGTCGTGGGTTAATCGGTTCGATCGAATAAACTGATTTGATCAAACCGGATGATATCATAATTAATTTTAATTTATTAATATAAAAAAATAATATATAAATATCAATTCAAGTGAAAAATTAAAAATCTAAAAAATTCAACGCTAATTTCATTTATCAAGACTCAACTCAACTCATCTAAGACTTTTTTCAATTACAAAAATATGGTATCTTTGGGGTTCAAACCCATGACACTTGTGTATAAGCTTTCCCCCTTAACCATTCAAATATTCTTTTGGTTTTTTCATTCATCAAAACTAAAAATCTAAAAACCGGAGTTGGACCGGCGGTTCAATGGGTTTTTTTGGTTTTTATCATGTCATATAAAAGTCAACTTTAATAATAAAACTGGACCGAACTGATGACCGGTTTTCGATTGGACCAGTTTGATTGACCGGTCCGGTTTGGTTTTCAAAACCATGCTATAACTAATCAACGTTGCTACAATACTGTTCCTTCTTATGTTGCACTCTACCCTTATATCTATGATTTATGATTATTATTTCCTGATTTTGGGAGAACAAATAGGACAGAGTGCTGAGATGGCAAGACAGTGCTTTGGTTTGGGCTTCTCTGCAATAGAGGTCTTTATTGTTAGGATCATTCTAGAAACTAATGCAACATTCTATACTTCACATCTTATCACTTTTGCATGGTCAATTACGTGAGCATCTAACAGATTCTCATACTTGTCAATCATTGCATTGTAGACAACCTTATGCTTGATTTTCATAATCTTCTCCACCATCACTTCACCTTCCACACCTGGGTGTGCTATCAAGACAGCATTTGCCACTGTGTTTGCCAGCTCACAAGACAACGAGTCCATTAGTCCAATATATATATATATATATATATATATATAGGGGAGTTTGCAAGTACAACACTTCCAGCAAATGAATTCCTCATGAAAAAAACTTAATATATACATCTCTATTGTTACTTACTTTTAACATAATGTCACCACCAAAGCGCTCATTTGCATCTTCAAGCTTTTCCTTTGTAGCAGGATCCTAGGTAGAGAGACATGAACATAGGCAGTGGCACTACATCTAGAAACAATTTCTTCTCCTATAGCAGCGAAAGTAGCATTCTCTCCCTATACACAGAAGCATAGTCTTTCCATTTTTTATTATTCGCTGATCAAATATGTTTTAGATGATTTCATTAAAAAAGAGTGCATTTTATGTGGAAAAAAACTATTGGTCAGAGCCTTCCGTCAATCTTAGCAGGTAGACGCAAAGTTGATTCACAGAAGGCTAACATCATATTTAAAATTAGAGAAGCGAAGCAAACCACGATTATTATACTCTGACTGGCGAGAAGGTGGACATGCCTTCCCAAACCAAGGCCCTATATTAAAGCTTAAATAATGTCTCATTTTGCCAATATATAAAAGGTCTATAAAATTTTATCTAAAAAAGGGGGGAAAAGGTTTTTTTTCTTATGTTTGTCTTGCTCTAGGTATTTTAAGTATTTGTTTCCTGATGGTAAAAATTAAAGTGGTTTAACAAGCAAGAAAGATAGCTACTTAGCACAAATTTGGAATAAATAAATGCTTATATTTGTCTTAGTTTAAGTAGGTATTTTGCATGAGGCATTGTGTCTTTTGTTGTAGCGTGACAATAGAAACAATTCATGCTAACTAAAAGTGAAATCATTTCATTAGCATAGAAGAGAACAAAAACATTTTTTTCTTATGGAACAATATTCATAGCACACCAAACCGAAAGAAGAGACAGCAAGAGTGAGAATGCAAGAGAGATAGAAGAAGATAAAAGAAGCATAATACATTACAACACGTTGGCTGATTGCATAGTTTCTTGTCAATGCTTGTGATTTGCTATTCCCTTGATAGACTTCAGCTTGGCAAACTTTATTGTCAATTCTATATAAATCCAATCATATATTCTGTCGATAAATCGAAGATAAGAAATCCTGATATCCTTTTTGATCATTACCATACCAATAAAACCCCAGAATCCCATCACAAATCCTAATGTTGAGATAGCATAAATCCATATCATCTCATATCCATCTTCATCTGCTTGTTCTTCTTGATGTAGAGGTGCATTTTTAAGACATTCTGGTAGTGGTTGTCCGCAAAGATTATGATTACCAGCATAGATGGAGGCGTCATCCAAGGTTTGAATTTGGTACCCTGATGGAATTCTTCCTGACAAGTTGTTATATGATAAGTTCAAGCGACTTAAGAAATCCAAAGCGGCCATGGTTTCAGGAATTTGGCCAGACAAATTGTTCATTGATAAATCAAGTGATTCCAACTGCGTCATATCACCGATATTTTGTGGTATTTTTCCAGTGAAATGATTCTCAGACAAGTTCAAGAAAAGCAATCCATGAAGTTTTGTTACTTCATTAGGGATCTCTCCAGAAAGATTATTGTTGGACAGGTCAATGCTTGTAACCAGTAAAAGCACGCTAGTGTACTCAAGCGCTATTCCTTTTGTAACCAACAAGAGACTCTCTTTGTAATATGATGTTGCCATATCATCTGAGAACTCCGGTTTTCCTCCTTCCAGTTTCTTAACCATGGTGGTAAAATTTTCAAAGGATGATGGCAGATATCCTGAAAAATTGTTACATGCCAAGTCCAAAACCTGAAGAGAAGAAAGGCTGGATATTTGCATTGGGATATTGCCACCAAAAAAATTTGATCTTAGAGAGAGAACTTTTAGAGATGAGAGATTTTCTCCAATCCATGTGGGTATGTTTCCTGAAAACTTGTTTTCACCAAGATCCAGTACAACCAACCCTTTACAAAGTCTCAAAAAGGAAGGAAATTGGCCGGATAAGTTGTTGTTTCTCATATGCAAAGATCGGAGTTCCATAGGATATGCCTTTGTGCTAAATGAATCTTCTAGTCTTTTATCTTTTGGTACATCAAAGCTTCCTTCTTGTGACTTGCTCCAGCAATCTGGAAATCCTCCAGTTAACTCATTATTGGAGAGGTCAAGAACCTCCAATGAAGTCCCATTACAAAGTGACTGTGGGATACTACCATTTATACGGTTGTGCGACAATGAAAGTACTATAGGAATAACTCCGTCCAAATAGCTTGAGGGAATGGGACCATAAAAAGAGTTGTTGGAAAGAAACATATAATAAGCGTTCATATTAGGTAATGGTCCGAAAAAACTGTTGGAGGTCAAATCAAGTACCTCAATAAAATATCCCCCTCTAGAACTTGGTAGCTGCCCTTGTATACAATTATTGGATAGATTGAGGGTATCTATATTCCTATTCCACAACCATGATGGAATCTTGTCTGAAATTCCAGCTTCAGATAGGCACAATTCATTCAGTTGTATTTGGGTTTGAAGCCAAGTAGGAAAATTTGGGCCCACATAGCAAGAGCACATCGAAATATAAGTTGCATTGAAAGGAGGAATCCAACTGTTACTTATAAGGGTCATATTCAAGGAGTTGTAAGATAGATCCAAGTCATCCAACCTTGTGAGGTTGGAAAAGTGCCCTTCAGTCAAGTACCCAGTAAAGGAGTTCTATGACACATCCAACCTTTTGAGTGCACATAGTTGTCCCAAACTTTCTGGGATCATCCCACTTAAACTATTGTTACTCATGTCTATGTGTGCTAAACTTTGCAAACAGGTTCTCTCATCCAATTTATTATTATTAATGCATTTAGAAAATCCTTCTATAAGACCAGTGATCTCGCCATTAATTCTGTTATTTGATAAGTCCAACCCCTGTAAATTGCAGAGCTTCGATATGTTTTTTGGTATTTGTCCGGTAATGTTATTGCTTGACAAATCTAACCACCGCAAATGAACAAGGTTTTCGATAGCTTCTGGTATCCATCCGCTGATTTGGTTACCGGACAAAGACAATTCCTCCAAGTTGAGCATGCTTCCAAGGTTTGCTGGAATTTCACCACTAATTTGATTGCCATCTAAATTTAAGTACCTCAATTGGCTAAGATTCCCCAATATTTCTGCAGCATGCCCAGTAATTTGGTTAAATGATAAATCTAAATGCTCCATGTGTTTATTAGCCCACGAAGATGGTGAAATTGCTCCGGTAATTTGGTTCCCTGATAAATCCAAATACTGCATGTATTTATTATTCCACAAAGATTGTGAAATTTCTCCGGTAATTTGGTTCCCTGATAAGTCCAAATACTGCATGTATTTATTATTCCACAAAGATTGTGAAATTTCTCCGGTAATTTGGTTCGATGATAAATCTACATACTTCAAACTGTTGAAATTCCCCAGCATATCTACACTTGATAAGTTGCCATGAATGTCACAATAACGGAGATGGAGTTCAACAAGGCTGCTAATATTAAGCAGCCAGTGGGGGATGGCAGACTCGAAAGCATTTCCAGAGAGATCAAGGATGGTGAGAGAAGTGAGGTTTACATACTGTAGGGTTGAAGGAATACCAGGGAGTCCAGTACCAGATAATTTCAAGACTAGCAGAAAAGGGTGCATGTTGATCTCATGAAGCCAATTCGATGCCTTGGAGAGGTCGACAGAGCTCAAGTCAAGGTATCTCAGAGAGGTGATTCCAGAGAGCCATTGAAGGTCATTGACTCGAAAGGAATATTGATAATTAAAAAAAACGTACCATCACCAAGAAATACGGACCCACCCTGAAGATCTAGATAGTGCAGGCTCGAGAGATTTCCAATCCGGCGAGGAATGGTTCCAGTAAACCCAGCAAGGGAGAGGTTAAGGTATTCCAAGTGGATGAGAGAACCAATGAATTCCGGGATTGATGCTCCAGAGAAGTTGTTCATGCTCAGATCCAAATACCTCAAATGCATCAAGCTAGATAAGGAAGGATTTACCTTACTTGGTGGTCCTGTGGATTTTGCAGTACCTTTAATCATATCATTAAGATCATAAGGGTATCTGAGATTGAGATCTAGATAGGCCATGATGAGATGAGAGGTTGCATGAACGCTTCTCATCAGCGTCGTATTTATTGAAGGAGTTCCATGCCCAGTCATCTTGACTCTCAACCAAGTCGTCTTGCCATCGGCGTATATTCTATGGTTCCAAAGGGGTACAGAACATATTTTAATAAACATAATATGTCATCATTTATCTCTAAAATTAAATAATTTATTAATATAATAATAAAATTATTCAACCATAGCTTTCTTTATTTATCTGATATTAAAATAATTCAACCATTCTACTTATAAATATAATCCAATTCTAAGCTATGAAAAGCAACACAATATACGATAAGCCTAACAACTTGGTAAGAATTCCTCTATACACAAACATCCATTAATAAATATAAATAATCATTAACATGCAATCGATCATCATATGCGTACTTTTCAATATAATCAATTTCCGTATCTCTATATCAATACTTTTCAATATAATAATTTTGTCTAGTATAATAGCTAAGGAGATTAAAACTATGCTCGCTATAACATGATCTTCATAAGTAACCTCTTGCTATCAACTAAGACTTCTAGTAACTTGGTAATCTCAAATAACGTGCTTTCAAATGTACAAGTTTCAAATCTCAAAGAACCACAAAGCCGGACTGAAGCTTATTGTAGCAAACCAAATAGATATGGCAAAACGTATGCAGTACTCAAGTAGTCAGGGCTTGGTTTTGTTCCAGTTCTGCTGTAGTTGATTTGTAGTCAACGTCTCACACCCAACATTGCAAATATGTGAAGCAGACTTCATGGAGATAATTTGGATTGAGGTGCAACTTTCTTTCCATTTTTTTCCAACTCCAAAGTGTTGTTCATAAGTGTTCCAAGAATTGTGTTACAATGAACATGTGCTACAACTATGCATGTGAAGTCATGGACCGCCCTGATCATCTGTGATAATATTATAAAAGATGTTGGCACCTTAACTGAGAATATTTCTTTCTCTTTCTTTCTTTCTTTCTTTCTTTTTTTTTTCTTTTTTTTTTTTTGAGAAAAGTAATTGGTCTATGCTCAAGTCAAGTAAATAACGGCAGCCTTAGTGGATCTTGTTGTAAGTCATTATCTTCATGAGTCAAAATGATTGGCCATTATTTTTAATTAATTATGGATCTAGTTGGCCATTTTTTTATGGGTCAAGTAAACCACCGTATGAAGTGGTTGGCTATTATTTTTATGAATCTAGTACGTTGGCTTTTATCTTTATGGCCATGGAGTAGTTGGTCATTATGTTTATGAGTCAAGTAAATCATAGAATTTTGCTGCACATGAAGCTGCTAGGAAGCCTGTAATCATTTGTGCTGCTTGGTAATCAACGTCTTTGAAAAGAAATCCATTGATGGTCCATCTATTCTTTATGGGTCAAGTAAACCTATATATATATATATATATATATATATATATATATATATATATATATATATATATATATATATATATATGAAGTGGTTGGCATTATTTTTATGGATCTAGTGGTTGGCATTATATTCATGAATCTAGTGGTTGGCATTATCTTTATGGATCTAGTGGTTGGCATTATTTTCTTGTCTCATTATCCAAATTATTGATTATATATCAAATCCTACAAGAACACAGAATCATTTAAGGATGCCGATCCAGAAAACTCATGCATATTGATTAGCTTTAACAACAAACGAAGGGGTCATAGACAAGATCCTACACATCTGTTAATGACTGCAATTCATGTAGGGGTATACAAGTGGCATAAAACAATGGAATAACAGATTGAATTGTGGAATGAACAGAGGGCTAGTTTAAATGCTAGCTAACAATGTATGATGGCCAAAGATAAGGTTAGGACAGTGCAAGGAACTTGATCTCCTCATCCGATCTATAATAAGCTAGCGCAAGGAACTTAACTTGTTTGGAATAAGCTAGTTCATCCATTGTTATATAAAACATTCATTTTTCTTGTAATGAGAGTCTACTCATCCTCAAGGCACAATATTGTTGCACCAATTAATGATGCATTCCGTAACTCACAGAAGGCACAAAGAAAATCATATCGAGTAGGAAACGGGTTTAAGCTTTTTAGAAGGCTCTTCACTGGGCAAGCACCGGCCAATTCATGGACAACATAAAAAATAACTGCTGCTGAACTAACTTATTCTTCAATCTCAGTTATGGCATGTCGTTTAGTTATTCCACCGAGCCTCTGCAATAAGGTGGCAATTCCACTTCATAAAGATTGTCCAAATTTCAGAGGGTAGACTAGACAAGATAATTTTAAACCTGGCCCACCAAATTGAAGCTTTAGCTTAACTCAACGTGATCCAACCGTAAACCAATACACCTGTGCCGCGCATTCTCAATCCTATCGATGACTGGGCAAGTCTGTGCTGCATGCTAACGAATGATACCATGACCAAATCGAACCATTCCAAGAATAGGACTTGGCCAAAATTGAGGATAGGGCTCAAAACCCACATGCTAGCCTGTGTCGGGCTTCTCTCATCACAGCTACCTACCTTGTTCATTCGCTCAACATATTTGTCACGCCACCAAACCGACGCTGATGACGCCAAGCCACCGTTCTTAAACGTCGGGGAAGACAGACGTCCTTCTCCTCGAAGTCCTTCAAGAAAGTCCCCAGAGACCGGTGGCGCCGGTGGGGACCCTCCGACGGTCAAGTCAGTTGCTGGGCTCAGACAAGAACCGCTCCAGCCAAGAAGAGCTGAGACGGTTAGGGTTTTTGCTGAGAGGAAGAAGCTCAGAAAAAACCAGAGTTCAGATGCTACTTACCGCCCTAGCTCATGCCCTTATATTTGTCCAAATACCTTCTCTTACCCTCTGAGGAGATCGCCTTCGTACCATGGCTACACGTGTCGGAGAATCCCCGTACCGCTTGTTGACGTGACATCATACGTGTCCAGCGGCCGCGAAGGCATGCAGTGCGCGCCGCCGGCTGACGAGACCGAGCACAGTTGCGAGTGGCAGCGAACCGTACGCCGTAGCAAGGCATGGCCGTTACAGGGACATGCAATGCCCCATACGCCGTTATGAGGTATGGCCCTCCGTAACGGAGGGGGGGCAATCACAGATGTATTGAGAACCACGTGTGAGTACCACACGGCTTGGGGCTGTCGTTTTCGTGGCGGTTAAGTTGCATGCTAATTGCTGACGACTTCCCCACCGAAACCGGAGAGGGTCCCAGGGGAATGCAAGTGTTGGATCACCCCAAGAAATGATGACCCCATCCCCCGACCCCGAGGGGTCCCGGGGGTGGGGAAGTGACAGTGCACCCCGAGGCCGATGGGGGCCTCGGGGTTAAGAAATGATGGCCCCACCCCCCGACCCCGAGGGGGTCCCGGGGGTGGGGAAATGACAGTGCACCCCGAGGCCGGTGGGGGCCTCGGGGTTAAGAAATGATGTCCCCACCCCGCGACCCCGAGGGGGTCCCGGGGGTGGGGAAAATAGCAGTGTACCCGAGACCGGTGGGGGCCTCGGGGTTAAGAAATGACGGCCCCACCCCCCGACCCGAGGGGGTCCCGGGGGTGGGGAAAATGGCAGTGCACCTCGAGACCGGTGGGGGCCTCAGGGTTAAGAAATGACGGCCCCACCCCCCGACCCCGAGGGGGTCCCGGGGGTGGGGAAAATGGCAGTGCACCCCGAGGCCGGTGGGGGCCTCGGGGTTAAGAAATGACGGCCCCACCCCCCGACCCCGAGGGGGTCCCGGGGGTGGGGAAGTAACAGTGCACCCGAGACCGGTGGGGGCCTCGGGGTTAAGAAATGATGGCCCCACCCCCCGACCCCGAGGGGGTCCCGGGGGTGGGAAAATGACAGCGGCTGCCGTTACCTTTTCTGACGACAATGGGATCAGTCATATCAGATGCCCCCTCGCCCCTGGGGCAAAGCGGGTCCCACCGTGAGGCTCAAGGGGCATTCTCCACGTGGCTGATCCTCGGCCTCGCCTTTTATGCGGACAGTGCGGGGAATGTAAGGAGGCGGCCTTCCGTACACTGTCCTAGCCACGATCGCCCTCGAGAATGAGGACTGGCTCTTCAGAGTCCGTGCGAAAAGGCGCATCATCATTTCTTCTCATTATGGCGACGTCAGCTGGGTCCCATCACTGGCTGGGGGCGTGCCGCACAACGCGCTGGGGCGTTCCTGGAGGCGAGCCGGCGTATGGCAAAGAGCCGTGTGGCCGACGAGACATGGCGGGACATTTTGAAAACCCAATAAAGCTAGGTGAGGGGGGGGGGGTGAACTAACGCCACACCGCCTTTGCCGTCGTCTTCTTCCTTGCTTGCTTTCCAATTTCTCCCGCAGTCTGCGAGCCCGCGCCCGGTTTTCTTTGCCCTTCCAGGTTAGCTTTTCCCGTCTTAGACTTTCTCCACTCATGAGTTCACCCTCTTGGACCTCGGAGGATGGTTCTGAGGACCGTCCTCCCTCTGCGAGGCGCCATATTTCTCCCACTCCTTCTCCCCCATTTGAGTGGTCCTCTGACTCAGAGGACCGCGTCCCTCTAGCCCGGCGACGGGTCACCGGTGGAGCCCCATCGAGGGGCCGCCGGCTGGAGGCCGGGACCTCCTCGAGGGCGGAGGAGTCCCCAGAGGCGACGGCCTCCTCAATGATGCGGTCGAACCTGGAAAGGATCCGGGCCCGCTACAGGATCCCCCGGGAGATCGAATTATTCCCGCCAACCCCTGACGACCGGGTCATCTCTTCCCGACCCGGTCGGGTAGCTCTCTACGAGATCTGCCTACAGGCAGGTCTTCGTCCCCCTTTTCATCCTTTTTTTGTCAATCTCCTCGACTTTTACTCCTTGACCCCCTCCCAGCTAGTCCCGAATTCTTGTCGTGTCATTAGTGCTTTCATCATTCTCTGTCACCGTCTAGGTGTCACCCCTAGGATTAGCTTATTTTGTAACTTCTATTCTCTCCGAGCCCAAAAGGGGTGGTGGCTGTTCCATCCCCGACCCAATAGGGTTCTGAAGCTCCTTCTACCTTCATCGATCAAGGGGTGGAAACCCCGCTTCTTCTTCGCCAACGTCGATCAAGTCCGGCCCCAGTGGGGAGACCCCGACCTCCGAGGGAACGCCGTGGCTGTTCAGCCTGGGGACCGGGAGGCGCTGGGGCTGCTGTTGGCCAGTGAAATTCCCCGATACCTTGCTGTTATCGGAGGACAATCTGGAGTCGGCGGGCCTCATCTCTCACCAGGGTAAGCCTTCTCCACACTTAGCCAAAAATTCTGCTCCTTTGCTTCCCTCTTTTTTTTCTCTCTCTCTCTCTTTTTTTTTTTAACTATTCTAAAAATACAACTTGTGCCACGCAGCGATGAAGATTCCGGTCGCAAAGTTGGTGAGAGCCGCCTCCAAGAAAAGGGCCCGGGAAGGGCCATCTAGGGGGCAGCAGGCCCCGGCCCCAAAACGCCCGGTAGTCCGGGCCCCTCCCCCGGCGCCAGTTTCTCCACCCCCGGCTCCGCAACACGTCCCGGCCGCCCCGGAGGTCGAACTCATAGCTGATACTCCACCGGAGGTGGGGGCGACAGTGGGAGCCACCGCCGAAGAGCTAGCAGCGGAGGAGCCCGGGCCAACTGAAGAGCTCCCGGCCCCGGGGAATCGACCCACCAGACGCCGCCAGGGACTGGGGCGAGGGACCATCCTGCCCCGCGAGTCCACTCCCCGAGGGGCCGCTTAGTAGCAGCCCACGCACAGAACCGGGGACATCAGAGATGGCGAAGGGAGGCGGGGGCGCATCCAGGCCGCCCCGAGACTCCTGAGCGACGGTCGTTGGGCCGAGCAGGCCTGGGTCCAGTTTTTGACCCTAGGATCGTTGAGGACCTCAGTCAGTAGGGGGCGGGTGCGTTCTTCCGGGACTCCTACGCCGCCGTCGTTAGGGTAAGCAATCTTCTCGCTTCTTACCCCATTATACATATATACTTTATTTTGCTGACCTGGAGCTTACGCGTGCAGATTGCGCACTCCCTGAAGGCTGCCAGGGAGGTAATCCATGGGGGAAAGAACCTTCTGTGGGAAACGCAGAAGGAGATTGAGGAGGCCCAGCGCCGTACGGAGGCGGTAGAGAAGGCGCTGGAGGCGGTCAAGGACACCTGTGCGAGCGAGGTGAGGGCCGCCATGAGCCGGGCAGAGATGGAGGCCGACCGTACGCGCGCAGTGCTCTCTCAAATGATGGAAGCCGTGAGCGCGGTCATGGCCAGAGATATGCATATCTCTGAGCTGACCTCAACTCTCCGGGAGGCCGAGGACCGGCGGGCGCGGCGGAGGAAGAGGCAAGAGCGGCGAGGGAGGAGGCAAGAGCGGCGAGGAGGAGACTTGCCGGTGCGAGGAGGAGGTAAGCCACGCTCGGGAGGCTGAAAGGATCACGGCGGAGGCCCTTGCTGCAGAAAAGACCCGAGCCGCTGGGCTCGTAGAGGAATATAAGGCGTCTAGGCGTTTTGCAGACGACCTGGCCGAAGCTTCGGCCGTTGTATTCCTTGACGGGTTCCAGCACGGCAAGGAGAAGGTAGCCAGAGATCTGAACTTCCCTCAAGCCTGGAGGTCGAACTGAGCGGTTGTCAGACTTGGCCCCTTCTGACGACGAGCCCGCACCGGCAGAGCCGTGAGCTCGCGCTTGTAACTTGCTTTTTCCCTTGTTTTTTGTAAGCCCGACAACGTTGGCATTTTGTAGTCCTTTTCAGTTAATGAGAACACTTTTTCGAAATGATTTCTGAATTGTCGTTGACTTCATTGATTTGATAAGTAGCCTCATGATTCCATTAATTCTGATAGTTCCAGGGGACACCTCCCCAACCGTTTGAACTCGAAAGTTAGGGCTAGGTACGGTTGGATTCCAGGAGCAGAAACGCCCCCGATCAAAGATTAGGCAGGTAGGCCCCTCGGGGCTTACCGGCGCAACCCGTCAGCATTGGACCTTGTACTAGGTTGGTGCGTAGCTCTTGATGCCTGCGGGAATTAGCTTTCATTCGACCGGCAGGACCTTGCACCGCCGGGTGTTGGGGCCTGGTTGTGAAGAGCTGTTGGTGCACCACTCCGCCAGCAGCTCGCTGGGCTTTGTGCCCGGCTAGTGTAGGGCTTTGAGCGCCGGTGAGGCGGGCTTTTATTGTTGAGAGCCAGTGGCACACTGCTCTGCCAGTGATACACTGGGCTTTGTGCCTGGCTAGTGCAGGGCTTTGAGTGCCGACGGGGCGCCGGGCTTTTGTTGTTGAGAGCCAGTGGTACACTGCTCTGCCAGTGGTACACTGGGCTTTGTGCCTGGCTGTGCAGGGCTTTGAGTGCCGGCGGGGTGCCGGGCTTTTGTTGTTGAGAGCCAGTGCACACTGCTCTGCCAGTGGTACACTGGGCTTTGTGCCTGGCTAGTGCAGGGCTTTGAGTGCCGACGGGGCCGGGCTTTTGTTGTTGAGAGCCAGTGGCACACTGCTCTGCCAGTGGTACACTGGGCTTTGTGCCTGGCTAGTGCAGGGCTTTGAGTGCCGACGGGGCGCCGGGCTTTTGTTGTTGAGAGCCAGTGGCACACTGCTCTGCCAGTGGTACACTGGGCTTTGTGCCTGGCTAGTGCAGGGCTTTGAGTGCCGGCGGGGCGCCGGCTTTTGTTGTTGAGAGCCAGTGGCACACTGCTCTGCCAGTGGTACACTGGGCTTTGTGCCTGGCTGTGCAGGGCTTTGAGTGCCGACGGGGCGCCGGGCTTTTGTTGTTGAGAGCCAGTGGTACACTGCTCTGCCAGTGGTACACTGGGCTTTATGCCTGGCTGGTGCAGGGCTTTGAGTGCCGACGGGTGCCGGGCTTTTGTTGTTGAGAGCCAGTGGTACACTGGGCTTTGTGCCTGGCTGGTGCAGGGCTTTGAGTGCCGACGGGGCCGGGCTTTTGTTGTTGAGAGCCAGTGGTACACTGCTCTGCCAGTGGTACACTGGGCTTTATGCCTGGCTGGTGCAGGGCTTTGAGTGCCGACGGGGCCCGGGCTTTTGTTGTTGAGAGCCAGTGGTACACTGCTCTGCCAGTGGTACACTGGGCTTTATGCCTGGCTGGTGCAGGGCTTTGAGTGCCGCGGGGTGCCGGGCTTTTGTTGTTGAGAGCCAGTGGTACACTGCTCTGCCAGTGGTACACTGGGCTTTATGCCTGGCTGGTGCAGGGCTTTGAGTGCCGACGGGGTGCCGGGCTTTTGTTGTTGAGAGCCAGTGGTACACTGCTCTGCCAGTGGTACACTGGGCTTTATGCCTGGCTGGTGCAGGGCTTTGAGTGCCGACGGGGCCGGGCTTTTGTTGTTGAGAGCCAGTGGTACACTGCTCTGCCAGTGGTACACTGGGCTTTATGCCTGGCTGGTGCAGGGCTTTGAGTGCCGACGGGGTGCCGGGCTTTTGTTGTTGAGAGCCAGTGGTACACTGCTCTGCCAGTGGTACACTGGGCTTTATGCCTGGCTGGTGCAGGGCTTTGAGTGCCGACGGGGTGCCGGGCTTTTGTTGTTGAGAGCCAGTGGTACACTGCTCTGCCAGTGGTACACTGGGCTTTATGCCTGGCTGGTGCAGGGCTTTGAGTGCCGACGGGGCGGGCTTTTGTTGTTGAGAGCCAGTGGTACACTGCTCTGCCAGTGGTACACTGGGCTTTATGCCTGGCTGGTGCAGGGCTTTGAGTGCCGACGGGGTGCCGGGCTTTTGTTGTTGAGAGCCAGTGGTACACTGCTCTGCCAGTGGTACACTGGGCTTTATGCCTGGCTGTGCAGGGCTTTGAGTGCCGACGGGGTGCCGGGCTTTTGTTGTTGAGAGCCAGTGGTACACTGCTCTGCCAGTGGTACACTGGGCTTTATGCCTGGCTGTGCAGGGCTTTGAGTGCCGACGGGTGCCGGGCTTTTGTTGTTGAGAGCCAGTGGTACACTGCTCTGCCAGTGGTACACTGGGCTTTATGCCTGGCTGTGCAGGGCTTTGAGTGCCGACGGGGTGCCGGGCTTTTGTTGTTGAGAGCCAGTGGCACACTGCTCTGCCAGTGGTACACTGGGCTTTATGCCTGGCTAGTGCAGGGCTTTGAGTGTAAAGATAAACTAAAATTGAATTTGTTAATATTGAAAAGGGGTGAAAACCCAAGCGAATACAGGCATGATTTAATGTGAGAGGAGGAATACATTACTGATAATACCGACGAAGGTTATCTGCATTCCATGTCCTAGGAGTGGCTTCCCATCAAGTTCTTCAATCTTGTAAGCTCCGTGGTGAGTGTCTCGGCGATCCGATAAGGTCCTTCCCAATTTGGGGCTAGCTTGCCTCCCTCAGCTGGCTTCGAGACTTCAGCCCGTCGAAGGATAGGTCTCCTGGCAGGAAAGTCCGGGGGCGCACGCGGCGTTGTAGTATTTGCGGCCCGTTGCCGGTAGACTGCCATCGAAGCCGCTCGGTCTCGCACCTCCTCCACCAGGTCGAGGTTGGCTCGCAGCTGGTCTGGGTTGCCTTCCTCGCTGTAGGCTTCCACCCGAGGGCTGGGTGAGCCATCTCCACCGGGATGACGGCTTCAGATCCAAAGACTAAGCTGAATGGCGTCTCGCCGGTGGGGGCTCGCGGCGTTGTATGGTAGGCCCATAGCACGTTGGGGAGCTCCTCCACCCATCGTCCCTTGCAGTCATCCAGCCGAGACTTCAGCCCTGGAGAATGATCGATTAGTCACCTCGCCGCCCCGTTGGTCTGAGGATGCCCGACGGAAGTGAACCTCTGACAGATGCCCAGCTCGGAGCAGAACTCCCGGAAAGGGCGCGTTGTCAAACTGCCGGCCATTATCAGTGACTAGGTGCGCGGCAGCCCGAACCGACATATGATGGACTTCCAAAGAAGGATCTCACTTTGCTCTCGGTGATCTTGGCAAGGGCCTCGGCTTCAACCCACTTGGTGAAGTGATCCACCGCCACCAGAGGAACTTCCGCTGCCCGGAGGCCGGGGGAAATGGTCCCAAGATATCCATACCCCACTGGGCGAAGGGCCAGGGTGCCACCAAGGGGGTTAGGTGAGACGTCGGCTGTCGCTGGATATTGGCATGACGCTGACAGCTATCACACTTCTTGACAAGCTCGGCCGCGTCCTCCTTCATTGTCAGCCAAAAGTACCCTTGGCGCAGGGCCTTGTAGGCTAGGGCTCTGCCCCCCAGGTGACTCCCGCATACACCTTCATGGATCTCCCTAGGATGTAATCTGATTCAGCTGGCCCACACACCTGAGGACCGGGTATGAGAATGATCTCCGATAAAGCTTCCCGTCCATCATCAAGAATCTCGGGGCCCTTCGCCTGAGTAGCTTGGCCTCAGCGGGGTTCTCTGGGAGAGTGCCGTCGGTCAAGTATCGGATGTAGGCATCCATCCAGGAGGGCTCTTGCTCCACCGGCAACGCTTCATCCGCAACTTCAATGCTTGGGACTTGTAGGTGCTCCACATATGTTCTTCCCAGCGTCCCGTCGACCGAAGTGGCCAAACGGGACAATGCGTCAGCCCTGGCATTCTCCGCTCTGGGGATATAGCTGACGCGGAAGTAAGAGAAATGAGAGCCTGGGATTGCACCTTGCTCAAGTAGCGGGACATGGTTGGGTCCCTAGCCTCGTACTCCCCGGCGATCTGCCCAGAAATGAGCTGAGAGTCCGTGAAGGCCCTCAAACGCCCCGCGCCTAACTCCTCAGCTAACCTCATCCCCGCCAGCAGGGCTTCGTACTCCGCCTGGTTATTAGTTGCCGGGAACTGGAATCTGAGAGCATACTCCACCACGTCTCCCTCCGGGCTCGCGAGAATGAGTCCGGCTCCGCTCCCTTGAGAGTTTGCCGCTCCATCCACATGCAGGATCCAGTCCTCCACCTCCTCAGATGAGGGAGGGTCCACACTCCTCCGGGCGCCTCCTCCACGTCCTTCTCGGTCCAGGAACACTCGACCAAGAAATCCGCCAACACCTGAGACTTCATGGCTGACCTTGGCCGGATGGACAGGTCGAACTCACTTAGCTTGAATGGCCCATTTGGCTAGCCGACCGGAGGTGTCGGGGCGAGACAAGATAGCTCGAGGGGCTGGTCCGTGAGCACCACGATGGGATGAGCTTGAAAGTAAGGCCGGAAGCGTTGAGTAGAGACCACCAAGGCGAAGATAATCTTCTCGGTTTTAGAGTATCTGGTCTCGCGTCATGGAGTACCTTGCTGGTGTAATAGATTGGCTTCTGGACTCCGTCAACATCCATGCGCACAAGCACAGAGCTGACAGCCTCGGGGAAGGCTGCCAGATATAGGAAGAGCTCCTCTCCATTTTCAGGCTTGGACAACAGCGGGGGAGTGGATAGAAACTGCTTCAACTCTTCAAAGGCAGCCCTGACACTCTTTGTCCACTCGAAGCCGTTGACCTTGCGCAGCGCCTTAAAGAAGGGCAGGCACCTCTCTGCCGATCTTGACATGAAACGACTCAAGGCCGCCACCCTCCCGTCAGGCGTTGCACCTCCTTCTTGTTGGCTGGGGGCCTCATCTCCAAGATAGCCCTGATCTTGTCGGGGTTGGCTTCGATCCCTCGCTGGGTCACCATGAAACCCAGAACTTGCCTGCTGCTACTCCAAAGGCGCATTTGTGGGGGTTAGCCTCATCCGATACCGGCGCAGGTTGTTGAAGTCTCCTCGAGGTCGGCGACATGGTCAGCTGCACTGGTGCTCTTGGTCAGCATGTCATCCACATATACCTCCATGTTGCGCCCTATCTGGTCCTCAAAGACCTTATTCATCAATCTTTGATAAGTGGCCCGGCATTTTTCAACCCAAAGGGCATCACCCTATAACAGTAAATCCCCTTTTCTGTGATAAAGGAGGTTGCTTCTTCATCCGCCGGGTCATCTTGATTTGATTATACCCCGAGAACGCATCCATGAAACTAAGGTTTCATGCCCGGACGTGGCGTCCACCAGCTGGTCGATTCGGGGCAGCGGGAAGCTGTCTTTGGGGCACGCCTTATTGAGGTCGGTGAAGTCCACGCACATCCTCCAGCTCCACTGGCCTTGCGAACCATCACGACATTCGCCAGCCAGTCGGGGTAGTGCACCTCGCGGATGTGACCGCCGCCAGCAGCTTCCGCACCTCCTCATCAACAGCCTTCTGTCGGTCGGGGCAAAACTCCTTTTCTTCTGCCGATAGGCCGGCACTCCGCCGAATGTTAGCTGGTGGTAATCACCTCCTCCGGGATCCCGGGCATGTCGGACGCCGACCAGCGAAGACGTCGGCGTTGGCCCGCAGAAAGGTGAGGAGCCGGTCACGAGCCTCCTCCGGGAGTAAGGCTCCAATCGGACTGTCTGCTGGGGTCCTCCCCGAGGGGGAAAGTAGCAGCCGCTCGGCCGGCTCCCCCTCCTCTCCAGGTCTCGGGGTCAAGGGTCTCTGTCGGTGCAGATGGCGGTGCATGCCCCTGGGGACTAGGGGCCAAGTGATAGCAAAGTGCCGGTGGATTCTGCTCTCCTCGCATCTCCCGACTCCTCTGCTGGTTGGGAACCTCACGAGGAGCCTCTTAGTGGATATGACAGCATCCAAGAGGTTGAGCCCGGGCCTCCCGAGGATCGCGTTGTACGCCAGGGGCACACGGACCACCAAGAACTTCATGAAGGACAGTGCTCTGGCACGGGCCGTTCCAGCCGTCACAGGGAAGAGTAATTTCCCCCTCGACTTCACAGAATCTCCCGTGAATCCCATCAAAGGCGTGGCGACAGGCCGAAGTAGATCATGCGACAGGTTCATGCGAACAAAGGCATCGTAGTTCAAAACATCCACAGAACTTCCACTGTCAACTAGAATTCTTTTTACAGGATGTTTAGCAATCGTCATGGATACGACGACGCTATCATCATTTTTTACAACCCCTCTAAGTCCTTTCGAAAAAAGGAATTACAGTCCACTCCCCCTCCCCCTTGGCCTCTTCGACGGGCCTCCTGCCCCCCAGGAAATCATCGCTACCGTCTTCTCCGTCGGGGCATTGTCGATCACCGGCGGCGGGGCGCTGACGGGCCAGGAGCTCCCGGGTTGTTCCTTTGGACGAACTTTCCCAGGTGGCCCCGCTGGATAAGGTCTTCAATAGCCTTCTTCAGCTGGCGGCAGTCGTCGGTGTTGTGGCCATGGTCCCGGTGGTAGCGGCAGTAGAGGTTCTTGTTCCGGGGATCTTCGGGTTGATGGGAGGAGGGCGCTGCAGATAAGACTCCCCTTCAATCTCGAGCAGATCTGAGATATCGGGGCAAGCAGTGGGGTGTAGGGTCCGTCTCTTGGTGCAGGGGTCGGGACGGTTGTCTGGCCGGCGAGGAGGCTCAGGTCTCCTGGGGCGGGCTTCGCAGGTTCTGGCTGGGTTGGCTTCTTGGGGATTCCCGCCAGCCTCGCGCCGGGAAAAGTCGGCTTCGTCCGCCCGGATGTACTTCTGGGCCCGGATCAGAAGCTCGGAGTAGGAGCCCGGCGGCTTCTTGTCGAGGGAGTACGCGAAGCGAGAAGGGCGAAGCCCCCGCTTCAAGCCAAGGTGCCACCGAGTCTTCCAGGTTGTAGACCTCCAGGCGGCCTCCTTGAACCGGGCGACATAGTCCCGCAGGGACTCGCCATTCTTCTGCTGGACGGCAAAGAGACTGTCTGCCACCCTCGGGATCTTCCGGCAGGCGTCAAAATGGGCCAAGAAAGCCCTCTCCAACTGGCGGAAGGAATCGATGCTTCGTGGCGGCAGACGGGAGTACCAAGCTCGGGCAGCCTTCTTCAGGGTGGCCGGGAAAGGCAATGCACATGAGCGAGTCAGTGGCCCCCTGGACTTGCATGAGTACCTTATAGCTTTCCAAATGGTCCAGGGGGTCCGTGGTCCCGTCGTATGGATCCAGCTGAGGAAGGCGGAACCTGGTGGAGATGGGCTCCTCCATGATGCGGCGAGACAAGGGAGGCCGGCTGTCGTAGTCCGTCTCCGGCAGGTGGGTGATCCGACGGCTAAGCTCCTCCAGCCTCTGGTTATACTCCTCGAGTCGACGCTCGGCTCGACGAGGCATCCGGCCATCAAAGGAGCCCTCCCCGAAGATTCAGAAGAAGAGCGGGGACGGCGATGCCGGCGGGGCGCTCCGCCTCCTTCCGTGCCGCCGCTTAGGAGAGACACTGGCGTGGCGAGGGGAGACCGGGGTCTTTAGAGCTTCCGGTGGTGAGGCTTGGCCGGGGATCGGCGGTGATGATCTGCAGGACTGGCGATCTCCGGCGGAGGAATGCTGGCTGGCTGCACCACCCCGGGACAGATGGATTCGGCTCCGGTGCCGCAAGGCCGCTTGCTGGTGCAGGCCCTGAACCACCGCCGCCAGCGACTGGACTGCGTGGCCAGGGCAGTGAATCGATCTTCTTGGGTTGCTGCGGAGCAGGCGCAGGGACATCATTCTGCGGAGCAGAAGGCCCTGCCCCCTGGGATGCAGCGGCTCCGGAACTGGATGCGAGAGCCGGGGGGGCCTCCGCGGGTGGACCGCCCCGCGCTGCCCCCCAGCGCGACCGGCTGAAACTCCCTTCGTTCGAGTCGTCACCATGGCTTCAAGAGCTTGAAGAGGAGAAGAAGAAGCTGCTGGTTCGATGTCTTTCTTGCACCCCCTTCCTGGCGCGCCAATCTGATGACGCCAAGTCACCTTCTTCAAACGTCGGGGAAGACGGACGTCCTTCTCCTCGGACCCTGCAAGAAAAGTCCCCGGACCGGTGCTCCGGTGGGGACCCTCCGACGCTCAAGTTAGTTACTTGGGATCAGACAAGAACCGCTCCAGCGAAGAGGAGCTGAGACAGTTAGGGTTTTTGCTAGGAGGAAGAAAGCTAGAAAACCAGAGTTCGGATCCTACTTACAGCCGGCATGTTTTTATATTTGTCCAATACCCATCTTACCCTCTGAGGAGATCGCCTTCG
>UESW01002324.1:0-66771 GCA_900491605.1 Calamus simplicifolius
TAAATCTTTACCTTTTCTTTTCAAAAATAATGTTTTATCAACATTTCCTCTTATAAATCATTTTCAATTAAAAATTTACTTAATCTATCATACCAAGCTCTAGGTGCTTGTTTCAAACCATATAATGCTTTGTGCAATTTAAAAACGTGATTTGAAAATTCGTGATCTTCAAAACCTGGTGGTTGTTCTACATATACTTCTTCATTTATAAATCCATTTAAAAATGCACTTTTACATCCATTTGAAATAAGTTAAAATTCATATGACATGCAAATGCAAGTAATAGTCTAATGGCTTCTAATCTAGCTACTGGTGCAAAGGTTTCATCAAAATCAATACCTTCTTCTTGATTATATCCTTTTGCAACTAATCTAGCTTTGTTTCTAATTACTATGCCATTTTCATCTAGTTTATTTCTAAATATCCATTTTGATCCTATAACAGAATGATTTTTAGGTCTTTCACTAAGGTCCATACATTATTTCTGTGAATTGATTTAATTCTTCTTGCATTGCTAACATCCAATTATTATCTTTTTCAGCTTCTTCAATAGTTTTAGGTTCAATTTGTGATACAAATGCAAGATGATTACTAATGTTTCTCATAGATGATCTAGTTCTTATTCCTTGAGATGGATCACCTATAATCAATTCCTTAGGATGACTATAAGCATATCTCCAATCCCTAGGTAGATCTACATCATTATGATTATTAGTATCATCATCCTTAGGTGAATCATTATCTTTAGCTTCTTGTTCTTGATCTAAAGATACATCAATATTTAATTTTTCAAGATCTTTTTCAATTATGTTTGTATCTTCCTCATCATCAAATTTTTCAGAACGAGTGCTAAAGATTCATCAAAAACTACATGAATGGATTCTTCAACAACTAAAGTTTTCTTGTTAAATACTCTATAAGCTTTACTAGTTGTTGAATATCCTAAGAATATTCCTTCATCAGATTTAGCATCAAATTTGCCTAAATTATTTTTACCATTATTGTGAACAAAACATTTACAACCAAATGCATGAAAATATTTTATATTGGGTTTTCTATCATGCCATAATTCATAAGGTGTTTTCTTTAAATAGGTCTTATTAAGGCTCTATTTAAGATGTAACATGCTGTGTTAATAGCTTCCGCCCAAAAGTATTTCGGGAGTTACTTTCACATAGCATGGTACGGGCCATGTCTTCTAGAGTCCTATTTTTCCTTTCAACTACACCATTTTGTTGTGGGGTCCTAGGTGCAGAAAAATTATGATTAATACCATTTTCATTGCAAAAACTTTCAAATAAGTGATTTTCAAATTCAGTTCCATGATCACTTCTTAGAGACACTATGGTAGTGTTTTTCTCATTTGTTACTTTCTTGAAGAATTTCAGAATATCGAGAAAGTCTCATCTTTGTGAGCTAAAAACATTACCCAAGTGAATCTAGAGTAATCATCTACTATCACTAGACCATATTTCTTTCCTCCTAGACTTGTGGTTCTAGTTGGTCCAAAAAGGTCCATGTGAAGTAGCTCTAATGGCCTAGAAGTTGAAACAATATTTTTAGATTTGAAAGAACTTCTAGTTTGTTTTCCAAACTGACATGCATCACATATTTTGTTATTTTCAAAATCTAATTTAGGTAAACCTTTTACTAAATCCATTTTAATTAGTTTTGAAATAAGGTGTGTGCTTGCATGACCTAATCTTCGATGCCACAACCAACCAATCTCATTCATATTAGCATTATTAGCAACTAAGCAATGATTATTAGTAGACAATTTGTCTAAATCAATCATGTATACATTGCCATTTCTATTTCCAATAAAAACAATGCTATTATCAATGGGATTAGCTACAGTGCATAAAGAAGATTCAAATGAAACTTTAAAACCTTTATCACATAATTGACTTATACTAATTAAGTTTATTTAAACCATCAACATAAAGTACATTTTCAATAAATGTGGAGGGAGTTATTTGAATGTTACCAAACCCCAAGATTTGGCCTTTGCCATTGTCGCCAAATGTAACAACTCCTCCTTTCTTTTCTTCAGGGTGATGAATTCTTCTTTGTCACCCGTCATATGTCTTGAGCAGCCACTATCAAGATACCACTTTCTCTTTGATCTCTTGGCCACAAGACATTCCTGCAATAAAATCAAACTTTATGTTTAGGTACCCAAGCTTTCTTGGGTCCTTCATGGTTAGTAGCAACAAAATTGTTCCTTTCGGAACCCATATTTTCTTTCCTTTAATATTTAATTTTTATTAGGTTTCAGATTTTTACATTCAAAGATTTATGTCCTTTTTGATTACATTTAAAGCATGTAAAATTACTTTGGCCAGCACTTACAAAAATATTTTTAAGTGATTTTTGTTTTCTTAAAGTGTTATATCCTAATCCGGCTTTGTCAAAAACTGCTTTTTGACTATTTAAAACATGTCTAGTTTAGTTGAGCTTAATGTAAACTTATCAACTATATTTTTATGTTTTTCAACCTCTTCTTTAGTTTATCATTTTCATTAGAGATTGATTCCTTTTCTTCATTAGATTTCATTTTCAGATTTAAGTTTCTTAATTTCATTGTTAAGATTTTCTTTTTCTTGAATGAAAGTTAAGTTTTCATTTTTCAAAATTTGTATTTCTTTTTCAAATTTGAAATCCCCAACAAGTTCATTAAAGGCATCAAAAAGTTCATCAAAAGCAAATTCATCGCAAGGGTTTCGGAACTTACCTCTCATTGTCGTCCGCCATAAAGCATACGTTTGCGACTTCCTTTTGTTCTTCTTCTTCGGAAGAAGATTCCTCGCTGTCACTCCATGTCGCCATATAAGCCTTCTTCTTTTTGTAGGCTTTCTTCAATCTAGGACATTCATTCCAAAAGTGCCCCGGTTTATTACATTCATAGCATCAAGGGGTCTTTCTCTTTTTCCTTGTCCTTGTCCTTATCTTATCCTTTTCTCCTTCCCACTTAGCTCCAAATTTTTTCTTGTGGAAGGGTTTCTTTCTCCTCATAAATTCTTAAATTTCTTTGCCAAGAGAGCAGTCTCCTCATCATTATCATCATCATCATCACTGCTGCTCTCTTCTTCTTTTGCAGCTTTGAGGGCATTACTTCTTTTTCTTTGAATCCTCCTCAACATGCTGCCTCATAGTCAGCTCATGGGTCATTAGGGATCCTAGAAGCTCCTCTAAGGGTAAAGTGTTGAGGTCCTTTGCTTCTTGGATTGCAGTCATTTTTGCTTCCCACGATCTTGGTAAGACCTAAGAATTTTCCGAACAAGTTCAGAGTTAGTATATGTCTTACCAAGACTTTTCAAACCATTTACAATATCTGTAAATCTAGTGTACATGCATGCAATGGTTTCAGATTGTTCCATGCTAAATAATTCATATTTATGAACAAGAATATTTATTTTGGATTCTTTTACTTGGTTGGTACCCTCATGGGTAACCTCTAATCTATCCCAAATCTCCTTTGCGGAATTACATGTGGAGATTCTATTGAATTCATTAGCATCTAAGGAGAAATATAAAACATTCATGGCCTTAGCATTAAGCTGTGCCATTTTCCTATCATTATCATTCCAGTCCCTTTCGGGCTTAGGAACAATAGTGCCATCAATAACATGTGTGGGTGTACTAGGTCCATTTATTATAACACCCCAAAGCTCATAATCAGAAGCTTGAATGAATATCCTCATTCTAGCTTTCCAATAAGAATAGTTTGAGCCATTAAAAAGTGGAGGTCTATTCGTAGAATGACCTTCAGCAAAAGAACCAACTTGTGTTGCCATTTGGAACTTTAGCTCTTGATCGTGTGATCAAAATCTAATGAGCACTAGCTCTGATACCAATTGTTGGCCCAGATGACAACCCAAGAGGGGGGGGGGTGAATTGGGTTCTTTAAAAATTAGCCTTTTAAATTATTAGCTTGAGATGTAATGAAGACAAATGCAAAGCAAAGATAAATTGCAGTGAATAAAACAGAGATAGAGATAGAGACAATAGATCACGGCAAACACAAGGATTTTATAGTGGTTCGGTGTATCCAACACCTACGTCCACTCCCAAGATTCACTTGGGTCCACACTATAATCACCTTAGATTACAGCAGAGTTGTTTTACAAGCTCACAACTCAAACTTGTTGTTTTCCCGGGCGCACAACGAACCCAGCTGGTTTTCAAAGGCTCACCAGCACAAAAACCTTAAACCCAAGCTTAACCAAGCTTGAACTGAGGTAAGACTACCTCCTCTAGTTCAATCCCTCAGATTGAGCTAGTCACAAAGAATAGAAATATGTTTGTTTAGTTACAATGGCTCCTTAATGAGCAGATAAACAAATGTAAGAATAGAGTTTAGATAAGCCTGATTTGCAGTTGGTTGGCTAAGAGCTTTTCTTCTTTTCTTCAACTCCTTGAGGTGTAGAACCAGGCCTCAGCTTGGATTCTTCACGGAAGATGTGTTGGAGTTGATTTGGGCTTTCCCTCTTTTCTTTGAGTGTTGAAAATCTCTTGAGATACTCTTGAATAGCACTTAGATTTTCTTCAGAAGCTTCCTTGGATTTGAGCTTGAACACAGAAGGAACTTCCTTTGATTTCACACTCTTTCTTTCACTCTATTTTGAATCTCGGATTTTTTCAACTGAAGCTCTGTTTTTCCAATTTTTCTCGTCTTTTTCTTTGAAATAAATTTCTCTCTATTCGTCTCTCTTTGATTTGAAAACAGCTTCACTATTTATAGATTCTGCAAGAATATAGCCGTTAGAGACAAAGAAAAATAGCCGTTAATCAAAAATCTTACCGTTAGAGCTGAGTTGGCATCCGTAGAAATTTTGTCCAGATTTGCTGGAGTCAACTCATGCTTTTCCCGAGTCGGCTCGAGCTCATGATACTAAAAATAGAAATGTTTAGAAAGTCATGGGGTCGACTCACCAAAAGTAAAGTGTCGACTCCTGAAAGTCGGGGGTCGACTCATGAAAAGTTGGGGTCGACTCGTGAAGTGCTCAGAAAAATACTCTTCTGGTGTCTGAGCGGAGTTGACTCGCACAGTCATGGAGTCGGCTCGACAAATCGGGGGTCGACTCGTGAAATTACGTGGGTCGACTCGAGATAGATACACATTTCTATTCTCTGAGGGAAGTCGACTCTAAAACTCATGAGTCGGCTCCGGAACGTATCAAAAATCAAAAAGTTTTCTGATTGACTTTAAAATCGTTCCAGATTCATTTTAAATCATATTTTTGACTTGAATTCAATAAAATTAACATTAAGAATTAATTCAAGAAGTAATCCAAAAACTCATTGATCAATCTATGAATTATAAAATTTCTTTTTGAAAGTTTAAACATTGAGCTTAAAATTACTTTCAAAATGATTAATGTCAAACTTTAACATTCTCATTGATTGTTCAAAATAAATTCATTGCACATGTAAATAAATTCATTGCATCTTTTATCATACTCATGGCTTTTAGTAATCATCAAAATCAATAAGATTTGGGTCATATAGTTTTTCAACAAACTCCCCAACACGCAATGAATGAGGTGCTTAGAACTAAGCACGAGGCCTTTAAAACTGCAAGGGATATTATGGAATCTCTGCAACATATGTTTGGATGCCCATCTGATCAGGCTCGCTATGAAGCTGTAAAAGCCATTATGAATGGCAAAATGGAGAATGGTTCTTTTGTTCGTAAGCACATCCTCAAAATGGTCAATCATTTCAATGAGGCTGAGATCAATGGAGCTAAAATTGATGAAAAGACTCAGGTTGGCATGATCCTGAGGCACTATCTCCCACTTTTTTTTAATTTAGGACTAATTACATTATGAATCATAAAAAGTGTAATCTGACTGAACTCTTCAATGAGCTGCAAATATATAAGACTCTTATAGATGATAAGAGTGGTAAGGCAATTGTTGCTGAAGCAACACAGCTGAGGAAAAAGCCTTTTCCTTCAAAGAAAAAGAATAGAATTATATGGGAAAGAAAAAGGATAACAAGAAGAAGGTCCAGAAGAATAAAGGAAAAGCTGCTCAGCCTAAACCTAAGGCTGCTCAGCCTAAGCCTAAAGAAAAGTGTTTAAAAACACTGTCATCAAGATGGCCATTGGAAAAGGAACTATAAAAAGTACCTTGATGAGCTGAAACAGAAAAAGAAATAAGGTAAATTAGATTTACTAGTCATGGAAACATGCTTAGTTGAGAATGATTTCTCAAGCTGGATTATTGATTCAGGAGCATCTAACCATGTCTGTGTTCTTTGCAATGCTTGAGTCTGCCCGGGATCTTCAAGTGGGAGATTTTACAATGAGAGTAGGCAGTGGGGAAAAGGTATCAGCGACAGCAGTAGGGATAGTTTGACTATCGTTTGCTAATAATAAATATTCGCTTTTGGACAATGTTTATTATATTTCAGATTTCAAACGGAATTTGATTTCGGTGTTCAAGTTGCATGAACAATTTATTTCTGTTTCTTTTAGTATTGACTCTATTTCAATTTTTAAGAATGGAATAAATATTGTTCTGGGTATGTTGAAAATGGTTTATATTTTGTTAAACCAAATTCCTACAACATGCTTCAAACCGAAATGTTTAAAGTCACTGAACCAACTCCTAAAAGAAGAAAAGTTGCGAATAATGACAATGGCACGTATTTATGGCATTTAAGGCTTGGTCATATTAATATAGACAAAATAGAAAGACTAGTGAAGGATGGTCCTTTAGGAGAGCTAAGAATTGACACTCTACCAGTCTGCAAATCCTGTCTAGAAGGCAAAATGACCAAAAAACCTTTTTCAGCAAAAGGTGAAAGAGCAAAAGCACCTTTAGAAATCATACATATTGATGTATGTGGGCCTTTGAATGTCAAAACTAAAGGGGGCTATGAATATTTCATCACATTCATTGATGATTATTCTAGATATGGATATGCACTTTGCTTGATATGATAAGATCAATGTTAAGCTATTCTTGTTTGCCTACCTCATTTTTGGGATATGCATTATAAACAGCTGTATACATTCTAAACTTAGTTTTATCTAAGTCAATCCCTAAGACTCCCTTAGAGTTATAGAACGGTCGCAAACCTAGTTTGAGACACATCCGCATATGGGGATGTCCAGCCCATGTGATGAAGGAAAAGACTAGAAAATTGGAACCTCGTTCAGAAGTATGCATGTTTGTTGGATACCCTAAGGGAATGAGAGGAGGTCTATTTTATAGTGCTAAAGATAACAAAGTATTTGTGTCAACAAATGCTACGTTTCTTGAGTACAATTATATGATCAAATTCAAATCTAGAAGTAAAGTAGTTCTGGAAGAGTTGCTAGCTGATGAGATCAGCTCCACACCAACAAAAGTTGTTGAACGATAAAAAGTTGAGACCACTACTCAAGATCAAATTCCACCACCACCACCACGTAGTGGGAGGAAAATAAGATTACCCATCCACTATGGTCAGGATGGAGAAGCACAAGTTTTAGTCACCGATGGCAGTGATGATGATCCATTGACATACAAGATGGCAATGGAGGATGTTGATCAAGAGAAATGGTAGGAAGCCATGAAACTCGAAATGGAATCAATGTATTCTAATACAGTCGGAAGCTTGTAGATCTACCAGAAGGCGTAAAGCCTATTGGATTTAAATGGATATATAAGAGAAAAAGAGGAGTCGATGGAAAAGTAGAGACTTTCAAAGCTAGGTTGGTGGCAAAGGGTTTTACCCAAAAGGAAGGAGTAGATTATGAAGATACTTTTTTGCCAGTAGCCTTGCTAAAATCCATTCGGATTCTCTTGTCCATTGCTACTCATTATGATTATGAGATATGGCAAATAGATGTCAAGATGGTGTTTTTGAACGGCCATCTTGAAGAGACTATTCATATGGTCCAACCAGAGGGTTTTGTGGTTAAAGGCCAAGAGCAGAAAGTCTGCAACTTGCAAAGGTCCATTTATGGGCTTAAGCAAGCTTCTAGATCTTGGAACATCAGATTTAATGAAGCCATAAAATCTTATGGTTTTGAACAAAATTTAGGTGAACCTTGTGTCTATAATCTAAAGGAAGGAAAGAAAGTGGTCTTCTTAGTTCTTTATGTGGATGACATTTTATTCATTGGGAATGATGTAGGATCTCTGTCCAAAATAAAGAACTGGCTAGCCAGCCAATTCCAAATGAAGGATTTGGGAGAAGCAAGCCACATTCTTAGCATCCAAATTATATGGGATCGCAAGAATAGGCTTTTGGCATTGTCTCAGGCATCGTAGATTGACAAGGTGCTTGTCAGATTTGCGATGCAAAACTCTAAGAAAGGTAATTTACCTACTCGACATGGAGTTCATCTTTCTAAAGAGCAGTGTCCTAAAACACCGCAAGAGGAGGAAGATATGAGATGGATTCCCTATGCTTCGGTAGTTGGTAGTTTGATGTATGCAATGTTGTGTACAAGACCCGACATATGCTTTGCAGTGGGAGTGGTTTGCCGATACCAGTCAAACCCAGGATTGGATCACTGGGTTGTGGTCAAGCATATTCTCAAATATCTGAGGCGAATGGGAAACTATATGCTGGTATATTCTGGTAGGGATTTGATTCATATTGGATATACAGATTTTGATTTTCAATCAGATAGAGACTCTCGAAGTCTACCTCTGGAGCGGTGTTCACTTTGAGAGGAGGAGCCATTATATGGAGAAGCATCAAGCAAACTTGCATTGCTGACTCAACCATGGAGGCTGAATATATAGCAGCTTGTGAAGCAGCTAAGGAGGCAGTCTGGCTTCGGAAATTCTTGAAAGATCTAGAAGTTGTTCCAGATATGCATGAACCAGTTAGACTCTACTGTGACAACAGTGGCGCAGTAGCCAATGCCAAGGAACCCAAAAACCACGTAAAGGAAAGCATATAGAGAGAAAATTTTACCTTATGAGAGAGATTATCAGTAGAGGAGACGTTTCAGTTGATAAGATCGCATCTGCGATCAATATAGCTGATTCGTTCACTAAGACATTACCGGCTCAGGGTTTTGAGCTACATCTTGAAGGAATGGGACTTAGAGACATGTCTCATTTGCTTTAGGGCAGTGGGAGATTGTTGGGATATGTGCTCATAAACAAATGACATTTATTATTTTGCTGAATAATTTAAGAAATTTTTTAATACTATACTTGCATGTTTTGATTCTTTATAAATATCAAAAATTCCTGGATTATTTAAATGTGACTTTAAATATTGTATATAAGTATTATATACAGAGATAATATTTAAAGTAAAATAACCTAAATTTGTCCATAACTATAAATTAAAGTTGCAATCGGGATCTTTAATTTAAAATTACTAGTGCGGTTCATTACATTCTGAATGAAACGATCTTATTCGGATTGTTGATAATGAGATTATCGGAATGAAAGCGCTTTATATAATTTGATTATATATGACTGGAATGCGATTAATTATGAATCTCTAATAAATTCTTTGTTAAAATAAAGTATTCAAAATTAATCAATGATGGTTATATATGAATCAATTTTAATTTAGTAATTAATAGACTCCTATTTATTGTATTATATTTTTTGACATTCCGGGTAATGACGTAGAAACATAGTGTCAAATTCTTGGTATATTAGAAATATAATAACATAAGTAGCCAGGAATATTAATATACAAATGAAATCCATTTCTTTGTAAAAAGTTAGATGGACGGTTTCCATAATTGTTGATTCGAGACTTGAATAATAAGAGCTCTCAATTTATGATTGGATCATAAATATATTATTCATTATAGAATAAATGGTACTTATGGATAAAGATATAATTAAAAAGGTTAACGAAAATGCCTAAACTGTTTATGGAGAATTGATTTATATGTAGTGACTATATCAATGGACGATTCAAATCCTTTTGAATATAATTAATTTTATAATTTTAAGAGTGCAGTTCTAAATTTTTAGTGGAGTAATTTGGAATTAATAATTTTGATATTTTAATTAAGGTGTTAATTGAATGTTAAAATTACTGGAGCTTAAAATTATAATGTCCATAGTTCCTCTGGATGGCTCCATTAAATTATGTGAACTTTATGATATGTTGGGTTGAGTTATTAATTTGGAATTGAGAATTCTAAATTAATTTTCATATAAAAATTAATTGGATTAATTTTTATTTTAAATAATATGATTATTTAAAAATAAATTTAAAATTATTTACGGTGTGCTAGGGAATACATCGTAGGCATATTCCACGAGAAGAGTCTATGTGAAAATTATTTAGCTATTGGAGAAATATATATGGGATCGTGAGAGAGCCTTTCACTCTCCCATAACATCCCATGATAAGTATATCAAAACTAACCAATAATTGGTTGTTGGATTGATATACGTTAAAGTAATTCCAAGATTTAAGTTATCTTTAAATTTTAATTAATTGATTAATTAATTAAAGAGGTTGGTAGTTATTATTCTCTTAGAATATAAGATTCACGAGAGAAAATAACATCGGACAACAATCATCAACCACAGAGAGTTCTCTCCTTCAACTTCACTTTATCTCATGAGTTGAGAAGACAAAGTGAATAAAACTCAGTTATGTGATCTCAACCCAAATCAAAAGGAACGCCCACTCGTTCGCGTTCATCATAATTTGAATAATGTTTGGAAAGATCCATGGTGATCGAAAGGATTTGGTGATTCCAAGGTAGTGTTGGTGGAGAATGAAAGGTCATTTCTTAATCTCCTTATTGTTCTTGTTATTAAATTAATACGGGTATAGATCGCTAACTCAATTTTTAAGATATGTGATTTGATCTTATCTTGTTTCTGCTAAGATATGTGATTTGATCCTTATCTCGCTTTCGCAAACATCTCAAAGTCGTATTGAGATTACCATCACCAGGCCCATCTATCGCTTGGGCCACGCTGCCTGACACGATCAGGCCCACCTACCATCTGACCCGCACAGTTGATAGGACCAGGCCCACCAATCGCAAGACCCATGCTTTCGATGAAACCAGGCCCACCAACCAGCTCCTGTTCACGTAATCTTCATGAGTTCGGCAGACATTTTCCTTCACTGAACCCATGTGGCTGATCCCAGACCGATAACCGAATGTCTATAAAGGGGTAAGAGAATTCAAGGTAAGAGGATATATCTTTCTCACCCTGGGAAAAAACTACATAATTCTCAGGGCCTCCTTTCTCTAGAGAGCTTCTTCAAGCTCTCACTACTGTGACCTCGGTTACTAACTTGACCATCAGAGGGTCCTGGTTGGGCTAACCCCTGGCATTGGAACTTTTTGCAGGCCGTCCACTCCAGAGGAGGCTACGTTCGTAAATCGACGTTTTTGGACGGTTAACCTCGGTGATCGAGCATCAACAGATTGGCGCACCAGGAAGGGGAAAAAGAAAGATGAGCTCTATAACATCTGTTTGCGAGTTCTCCTCTCCCTCTTTATCAACAATGATGGTAACGCGTACCCAAGATGCCTTCGCCAACAATCCTTGGGGGCATCTCCAACCGACGGAGCAGCAAGAGGCCAATCTCCCTACTGCTAACCCTTCGGCTACTCATGCGCTACCAGTCATGGCTAATCAAGCTGAATAGTTGGCCGCACTCACCCAGTAAGTCTAAACCCGCATGGCAATGATCACGGACTCCGAGAGCAGCAATCCATGGCCACCCAGCATCAGCTTGCTCCACTTGCACCACCATCTACTGCACTGGCCAGTCAGCAGTCTGCTCGAGGGAGGTCCTCCCGTCGGGGACTGGCCACCTTCGTGCCTCTCCCAGAGAACACCATCGGGAGCTCCTCAAGAGGTCACGCTCCCCTGCTCATAGCCTGGATGAGTCTTCCCCAGAGCCCCGACACCAAGAAGAGCCAAAGTGGAGGCACTACCACCCGTGCTCTTCCCTTTCTTCTTCTTCCTCATCCTCTGGGCCACCAAAGAAGATGTCAGCCATTAATCTCCAGGAGGAACATCTAGATGAATACCATCGACAGTTGGAGGAGCTTATCAGAAAAGTCAACAAACACCCAAGGAAGAGTACGACACTTGTCCCCCATACACATGCCGAATCTTGGAAGATCCCATCCCTTCCAGATTTTGCCTCCTTCAGCTGGATCCATACGATGGAACAACAGACTCTTTTGATCACCTCGAGAGCTACAATGCCCTCATGCAAGTCTAAGGGGCTACTGATGCCCTCCTGTGCAAGGCCTTTCCCATGATCTTACGGAAGGCTGCCCGTGCCTGGCACTCTCGTCTGTCCCCGCACAGCATCAACTCCTTTCGGGAGCTGGAAAGAGCATTCCTGGCGTACTTCGATGCTTGTCGAAGAATCCCATGGGTCATGGATAGCCTCTTCTCCGTGCAACAGAAAGAGGTAGAGTCACTTCGAGATTTCATGACCCACTTCAAAATGGCTGCTCTTGAAGTATATCATCTGGACGATGCGGTGGCAACTCTGGTGCTGAAGCGAACTCCGCTCCTCCCGCTTCACTTTCTCTTTGGATAAGAAGTTGCCCAGCTCCTACTCTGACATTCTCCTCCATGCACAAAAATACATCCATGCGAATGAGGCCGACTTCATCCAGCGGGAGTCCGAGCAGGGCTCCGGCCAAAGGTCCATCTGCTCTGAGCCAAGCGAATCCTCTCGCCCCAAGAAGCTCAAGCTGCCACACCGATCGAACAATAGGCGCTGAAGCCTCACCCTCAGGAAAAGCTTATGCCCTTTTTGTCCCCCGTTTTCACATCCTCATGAAGATCAAGGGCGAGCCATATCTCCAATGCCCTTCCCTTATAAAAAAAGTTTCTTCCACAACAAAAGCTGCTACTGCCACTTCCACCAGGACTACGGCCATGACACCGACAACTGCTACAGCCTGAAGCATGCCATTGAGAAACTCATCTAGTGGGGTTACCTCAAAAAATATGTCCAGAAGGCATCCCTGGTTGTTTTAGCACTTATGGGGCCCCCACTTGCTCAGGCTATTATCAACAACTTCCCGATGGAGAGGATGGTAAGGATGGTATCCTGGGGGGCAGCCTGTTCATCCAAGTGGCCTAGGAGGAGTGGGGACCTAGATGATGTAATCCCTAGAGGGGAGTTAGCTAGGATTGATACTGTAAACAATGAGGGCATTGTTGTTTCGATGATGATTGCCAAACACCCTGTAAAAAGAATCCTGATTGATAGTGGCAGCTCGGCTGACATCATTACCTACGATGCATTTGTTAGGATGGATTTGTCTCTTGACTCTCTTCAGCCAGTGACGGCTCTCCTGGTCGGGTTCACAGAAGATTCGATGAGGGTGAACGGTGAGATCACCTTACCCATGATGGCCAGGGCACCACTGTGTCAGAGCACAATCATGATGAGGTTCTTGATCGTCCGAGTACCTTTGGCATACAACGCCATCCTCGGCCAATCCGACCTCAACCTTCTTGATGCGGTCATCTTCACCAAGCGGTTGCTTATGCAATTCCTCACTAGCAATGGGATCAGCGAGATATGGTGAGAAACCAACCCAGTCCTGCCCTGCTATCACACAGCTTCAAGTCCTCAATGGGCTGAGCCGATTTCAGAGGTGTCAAACCCCCAAGAGTCTGGTAAAGGAGAAGAGCCGACTGAGCGGCTACTGACTTTTTCACTAGGGGATGACCCGACAAGGATGGTGCGAGTCGGTGGACTTCTCCCTACGAAAGACCGGGATCACCTCCTAACTTTCCTATGGGATAACTTAGACATTTTTGTCTGGTTGGCATCCGACATGCTCGACATTTCATCGAAGGTAATCACTCACAAGCTCAACATCGACCCGAAGCACCATCCGATCCGCCAAAGAAAAAGGAGTTTTGCTCTCGAGTGATAGAGAGCCATTGACGAAGAGGTCAACAAGCTGCTTGCTACCGGCCACATTCGGGAAGCGCACTATCCGAGTTGGTTAGCCAACGTAGTCATGGTTCGTAAGGCAAATGGGAGCTGGAGGATCTACATCGACTTCACCGACCTTAACAAGGTGTGCCCAAAAAATAGCTTTCCATTACCCCTGATTGATCAACTGGTGGATTCGACATCCGGTCACAAGCTTCTCAACTTCATGGATGCCTTCTCTGGGTACAACTAGATAAAGATGGACCCGAATGACGAAGAGCATACCTCTTTTGTGACCGAAAAGGAAATTTACTGCTATAAGGTAATGCCTTTCGGCCTCAAGAATGCGGGAGCAACTTATTAAGGTTGATGAACAAAGTTTTCAAAGATCAGCTAGGCCAAAATATGGAGGTTTACGTAGATGACATGCTAACGAAGAGCACCCATGCCTCCGATCACATTTTGATCGAGAGGAGACCTTCAACAATCTCCGTCGTTACAAAGTTAAGCTGAGCCCAAAAAAGTGTGCTTTTGGGGTCACGATGAAAAAATTTGTGGGCTTTATGGTGACTCAGCGAGGAATTGAGGCACACCCAGAGAAGATCAAAGCCATCCTCGATATGAGGCCGCCGGCCAACAAGAAGAAGGTGCAGCGGCTCATCGGGAGAGTGGCAGCCCTAAGCCAATTTCTCTCTAAGTCGGCTGAAAGGCGCTTGCCCTTCTTCAAGGCCCTGCGCAAAGTGAACGGGTTCGAGTGGATGAAAGATTGCCAAAAAGCTTTCAAAAGATTGAAGGTGTTTCTATCTACCCCGCCACTCCTGTCGAAGCCAAGGGATAGGAAGAGTCTTTTCCTTTACCTTGCCGCCTCCTCAGAGTCTGTCAGCTCTGTCCTGGTGCACCTTGACTTCGATGGAACCCAGAAGCCTGTCTACTATGTAAGCAAGATGCTTCATGATGCTGAGGTCAGGTACTTCAGGACAAAAGATCATCTTCTCTCTAATCATTTTCGCTCAGCGTCTTCGACCATACTTCCAGGCTCACCCCATTGTAGTGCTCACGGACCAACCCCTCAAAGCCATACTGGCCTATCTTGACACCTTGGGCCGGCTTGTCAAATGGACAATCAAGTTGGGAGAGTTCGATCTCTCATTTCAGACAAGGCTAGCTCTAAAGTCCCAAGTCTTGACCGATTTTCTGATCGAATACATCTGGACTGAGGAGCAAGCAAAGGAGTCTTCCCTGGTGCAACCTGACATCGATCTCGACAACATGGGAGACTTTTAGATCCTCCACATGGATGGCACCTCAAATTCCTAAGGAAGCGGCATTGGCCTCATCCTTGCAGATCCAAAGGCGAAAAGGTAGAGTACGCTCTCCGGCTCCTCATCAAAGCTACGAATAACCAGGCTGAGTATGAAGCCCTACTAGCCAGAGTAAGGCTCGCCCAGGAGCTTAGGGTGAAGCATCTTAGAGCCTTCACCGATTCTCAACTTGTCGACAAATCAACGGAGAGTACGAGGCATGGGACCCCACCATGGCGTAGTACCTAGATAAGGTTTGGCTCCTAATCTCTTCACTAGCCTATTTCAGCATCAGCTACATTTCTCGGAGTGAGAACGCCAAGGCCAACACCCTTTTCCGCCTAGCCACCTTGGCTGGCAGCATCATGGGGAACACTTACATCGAGCACCTAGAGAGGCCTAGTATCGAGGACAAAGAGGAGGTTCTTCCATTTTCCTAGGAGCCGACTTGTATGGACACCTACGTTCGCTACCTCATGAACGGCACCCTCCCAACCAATCGCGGAAGGCCAAGCTGCTCAATTGGAGAGCTTCCAAGTTTACCCTCCTAAATGGGCGCCTATACAGAAGATCATTTTCCTAACCCTTCTTAAATGCGTTGGACTGACCGATGCTGACTACATCCTTAGAGAAATTTATGAAGGCATCTGGAGACCATCTGGGGGAAGATCATTAGCTCAGAAGGCCCTTCGCCAAGGCTACTACTGGCCTACCATGAGGGAGGATGCCACCAAGTTGGTTCAGAAATGCGATGCCTGCCAACAACATGCACATATTCAACGGCAGCCATCCACTTCATTGAGTCCGCTCTCGGCCCCATGGCCCTTCGCTCAATGGGGAATGGACATCCTCAGACCGTTTCCCTCAGCTTCAGGCCAGCAAAGGTTTTTACTCATCACCATCGACTACTTCACTAAGATTTTATTGATGAGGTGCACAACCGAGCATGACTCCGGATGGCTACATTTTACCAGCGAGCAGCCAAGTACTACAATGCTTGGGTACATCCTAAGACGTTTCGCCCAGAAGATCTAGTCCTCAGGAAGGCTGAAGTGTCCAAGCCAATGAAAAGGGGCAAGCTATCCCCAAACTGGGAGGGTCCTTACCATGTTGCTGAGGTACTCCACTGAGGAGCATACCGGATCAAAGAACTCGATGAATGACTCGTCCCATGCACTTGGAACGGATAACCTCCATCAGTACTATCAATGATATACCCCCTCCACTATTGATAATAAAGAATTTTTCAAATACCATACATGGCTCATCCCCAAAGCTGAGGACTTGCTGACTAAAGAAGCTCGATGGCATCGCAGCTAATGGAACACCACTCGGTCCAGCTTGGAGATGCCCTCGAGTCGATTCAAGTCCTAACAGTCTCGTACCTGCTCGAGTCATCCTTCGGACCAGCATACAAACCCCCAAGATGGTTCTAAAGGAGCTCGATGGCATTACGGCTAATGAAACACCACTCGGTTGGCTTGGAGACGTTTCCGAGTCAGTTCAAGTCCCTAATAGCCCCGTACCCGCTCGAATCGCCCCTCGGGCTGGCATACAAACTCTCGAGGTGGTTCTAAAGGAGCTCGATGGCATTGTGGCTAATAGGACACCACTCAGTCTGGCTTGGAGATGCCTTCAAGTCGGTTCAAGTCCCTAGCAACCTCGTACCCACTCGAGTCACCCCTCAAGCCGGCATACAAACCCTCGAGGTGATTCTAAAGGAGCTCGATGGCATCGCGGCTAACGGGACACCACTCGATCCAGCTTGAAGATGCTTGAGTCAGTTCAAGTCCCTAACAACCCCGTACCCACTCGAGTCGCCCCTCGGGCTGGCATACAAACCCCCAAGGTGGTTCTAAAGGAGCTCGGTGGTATCGCGGCTAATGGAACACCACTCGGTCCGACTTGAAGATGCCCCTAAGTCGGTTCAAGTTCCTAACAGCCCCATACCTGCTCGAGTCATCCTTTGGGCTGGCATACAAACCTTCGAGGTGGTTCTAAAGGAGCTCGGTAGCATCGCAGCTAATGAGACACCACTCGGTCCAGTTTGAAGATGCCTCCGAGTTGGTTCAAGTTCCTAACAGCCCCATACCCGCTCGAGTCATCCCTCGGGCCAGCATACAAACCCCGAGATGTTTTAAAGGAGCTCGATGGCATCACAGCTAACGAAACACCACTCAGTCCAGCTTGAGATGCCTATGAGTCGTTCAAGTCCCTAACGGAACCCACTCATCCTCGAGCCGGTATACAAACCCTCGAGGTAGTCCTAAAGAACCTCAGAACACACTCAGGTGTTCCTCGATCGGCACCGATGTCCTACATCCATCCATTGGGCAGCTAAGGGACAAGGGACTAGGTCAGCGGCTTAAGTTTGTGCAGTCCCTGGGTAGATCGTGGTAGGAATTGTGACCGTATCCTCCCGAGCCTAAGTATTGGAACTAATGCGACACCACAAGCACACAGAAAACATGAAAGACAAGGGTAGACTTTTGAGGAAAAAATTTCCTTTTTATTAATACTCAAGATGATTACAAGATCCGACTCGAAGTCGGTTACAAGAAAAAGGGAAAAGAATACAGAAGGAGTAGGAAAATACAAAACAAAGGCCTAAAGGTCTAAGGTTCTTCGGATCCTGATCCCCTGCCGGTCTCGTCCCCGTTGGCCTCTCCGTCATCCAAATCCCCAGGTTGGATGGCTTCGAGGTCAAAATCGCTGATCCCAAAGACTTCAGCAACCTTCGCTTTGCAATGACCGAAGCCTTGGGCATAAGCGTCGAGACTGGCTTTGGCCATTTCTTACTCAAAATTGGGCGAACTTCGAAATTCCATGACGGTTCCCTGAGCTCAGACTTCGGGCTCCCTAACTCGCGTCTCAGCCTCCTTTGCTTGGTTTCAGCTTCCCAGGCCTGCTCTCAGCCTCCTCAGCTCGGGCCTTGGCGTCCCAGACTCGACGGCTTTGACCCTCCTCTGTTCGGCCTCTTGCGCCGCCTCCTCAGCTCCGATAGCTCTCCCCTCGGCAGCATAGGCATCAGCTGCTGCTGCATCAGCCCACTCTTAGCATCCTTGAGCTGGCGTGTCAGCTCAGCGACCATGCTTTCGGCCGACTCCAGGGTCACTGAGATCACCATCAGTTTGACCTCGGCCATGAAGGCCCAGTTGAGCTCGATCGCCGCTTTGCTCTCCACCTCCCTGAATCAGACCCTCCATTCATCCGATCGACCTCCATCGAGAGGAGTTTGCCGCCCAGGTCATTCTCCTAAGCCTTGGCCTCTTCAAGCTTCAGTTGTACTTCTCAACCATTTCCTTGCATTGCCCTCAGTATTTGTCCACTCTCTCCTGAGAACGTGAGGCCGAGTCGCACGTTTGGATCATGGAGTCCCTGAGGGCAAGGACCTCGTTGGCCATTTGCATGGGTCAACCAGTCAGCGATAGTTCAAATCAGATGAATACAAACAAGGACTCGGACAGAGGTTACTTGAAGCACGACACATAGGCCGAGTCAAGAAGCCTGATGGTGGGCTCCCGGCGTAGCTGTGCGTGGAAGTGTGGCAAGTGCACCCTCTTTAGTAGGCGCTCCGCCTGCCTTGCATCCTCCATCGCCGAGAATCTTGGCGGTAGCTGTGGCGGCTGGCTAGGGACTTTCCTAACCACCTGTCGGATGGCCTCTTGGCCAGGCGATAAAGGCAAGTCCCTTCGGCTCCGCCTCACCTCCATCGGTCAGTTCTGCCTCGTCCTCGTTCGCGCCGCCGTGGTCTCCCTCTCTTCGGCCTCCCGAGTGACCTCTCCCCTCTCTGGTTCAGAAGAAGATGGACGACTGCCTCCGGCTCCTGGCTCACCCACCTCGGTCAGGTCCGTGGGGAATGGAGTTCCATTCTCGGATCCAAGCAACGATCACCGGCTTAGGAGCGGCTAAAGATCCTCTGCCAACACCTTCTGCGGGGCCGGCTCACCCCCCTCCTCTGCTCCCACTTCGGCCGCCATAGGAACGCCTTCATGGACCAGTACCCCAGCCGGGGTGCTCTCCCCCAGCTCCTCCCTAGGGGCTGCCTCTGTTGGGGCCGCCTCTACGGGGACTTCAGGGGCCTGGGTCTGCTCGCCCTAGGCCTTCCATCAGGCCCTCTTCGTCGGCCTCACCTCCTTGCCGGCCTCTTGCCTCTTCTTTCGCATGGCCGCCTTCAACTTTTCGATGGGTACCTTCATCGCTGCATAAGAAACCGACAGTTAAAAAAAATCAAATCAAAAAATCATAGAACAAGAGGGATAGGATTTCGCACTCACCAACCGCCGGGGCCAGCTCAGCCTCGTAAAGGTTCTCCTTAGCCAGCAACTCCTTTAGGAGGGGATTTCTGAGGCCATCAGGCGATCGTTGAGTTCCCGGTCCCCCTCGCTCACAGCAGAATTCTTATTGGGGCTAACGTCAGGCTCTCTCCAATCTGACCTCACTCCCTCCATATGGGAAAACAAAAAATGGGTTTTCCATCCCTTGACTTTGGAAGGAAGGTGCAGAGGCAGGGTTCGACCTGGCCTGGAAGTGAAGATCCACCTCCTTCTTCACCATGGTGGTGGAGATTATAGAGGGCCCAGAACAAGAAAATCCTAGCTTTCGAGCCATGGAAGAAACAGAGGACGACGAAGGCACAGATGATCCAAATCGAGTTCGGAGTCAACTGTGCTGGAACTAACCCGTACCTATCTAATAGGTTCAAAATGAAGGGGTGAAAGGGAGATGAAGCCCACACCTGAAGAACTCCTCGTACAGAGCTATCCGACTGACCAAATTGGTTAGAGGTCAGGCTATCCTCAGGTCTAGGTGCAGACAGACAGATAAAACTGGGAACCCTATACCTGCCCCTGAGGTCTTCCACTTCCTCAGGGGTCATGGTGGAAGCCACCCCCCCTCCAGTCCTGCCAAATCGGAGCTAGCTACTGAAGGAGGGGCTAGACAGGCTAGAGAAGTCGGGGCTACTCTCGCTGGAGCTTCCTTGGAAGGGGGTGCCCTAAGGGGAGAAGCTTGGGGCATTGGCCGGACATCTACCGCCGAACGGTCACGGATGGTGACACCCCCAACTGGCCGGTGCCTTTGGTGAGCTAGGGAGATCTCCTCCTCCTCTCCCAAGGATCGAGGAGGACTCACGATAGGTCTCTTACCCTCCCTAATGGCCCTCCTAATAGCACGACGATCCATGAAATCTAGGCAAGGAGGCAAGAGAAGATTGACCTGACGTCGGGGGAAAGAGAGTGAAAGCTTCGGACTCCAAAGTTTTGGGGTTCAAGAGGAAGAAGACAACAAAGAGAACGATGATAGCATAAAGGTTGCCCTCGGACAGAAAGGGCATTTTTATATGAACTTTTCAAATTGCCTCACCCAAGGTAGTGCCATGTGGCCTTCTACAATCACACGCATGCCCTCCAGCTGCCGAAATCCCATCTGTGCCCGAGATACGGTGCCTCGTTCCCACCTAGGAGCGGGATTTTTGGCCAATGATAAGATGCAAGGAGCGATGGAGTAATGATGGCGCCTGCTTTTTCCATTCCCCGAGAGATATTCTCTTGATGCACCCAACGCTGACGTTATCTTCCATGCCTTTACTTGATTATGAAAGAATTTCGAGGTGACATGGCCTTGGGAGGACGCGCCGCAACTTCGACGATTGAAGGCGCATGAAAGTCAGTGATTATTACAAATCTTTGCGCTCCTCTTGCCCAGGGGTCAATGGACGCGTGTCCCCTCGATCTCGAGAGAGGGAGGGCATCTGATGTGGCCGATGGTGCCACATTGGCATTCACCGCAAAGTCGACTGACGGCATGGACAAAGGTAGCCGGCCCCGCCTTTCCAAGGCAGCCCCGCTTTCCAGGAGTCCCACGTCTCCAAGTCAGCTCCAGTGGCCCCGACTTCTCCAAGTTGGCCCTGGCGGCCCTGGCTTCTCCAAGTCGGCCCCTGGTGGCCCTGGCTTCTCCAAGTCGGCCCCAGCGGCCCCGACTTCTCCAAGTCAGCCCCTAGCGGCATCGACTTCTCTAAGTCGCACCTGGCGGCCTCGGCTTCTTCAAGTCGGCCCCAGTGGCCCAACATCTCCAAGTTGGCCCCTAGCGGTCCGACTTCTCTAAGTCAGCCCCTGGCAGCCTCACATGTCTCCAAGTCGGCCCCAGCGACCCCAACTTCTCCAAGTCGCCTGGCGACCCTGACTTCTTCAAGTCAGCTCCAACGGCCCCGACGTCTCTAGGTCAGCTTCGGTGATCCCGACTTCTCTAAGTCGCCCCTGGCAGTCCCGACCTCTCCATGGAAGCATTCAGCCATCTCAACCTCACCTATCGCCTGACCTATGCTGCCTGACATAACCAGGCTCACCTACCACTGACAATCAGGCCCACCTACCGTCTGGCTGCACCGTCGGACATGATTAGGCCCACCTACCATCTGATCTGCATAGTTGATAGGACCAGGCCCATCAACTGCCAGACCCATGCATCCGATGGGACCAAGCTAGGGCTAAAAATGGGTCGGATAAACTCCGACCATATCTGTATTCGTATTTGAATTTTATCGGATTCAGATGTTCATGTTTCAGTTTAATCGGATTTGGATATGAATTTGGATATTTAATCTAAAAATTATCGGATATGAAACAAAAATAGATTTACCTATTTTTTTAGATACAATACATATATCCATTTTGTATTCAATTATTTAAATTTATATTATTAATTAGCGGCTGTGGACTAGCAAAGGCTACCGAAGAAGAAAGAAGAAATGGCGTGCCGCATGGAATTGGGAAAAGGGGAATTGGGACGGTTGATGGAGACTCTTCCTCTTCTGGCTATGCCTCTTCGTCTTCTTTTTTTACTCGTGGGATTGGAAAGAGGACAGAAATGAAGACTCACGTGATGTCTCTTCATTTTTTATCAAAAAAATAGCATACCGCATTGGATTGGGAAGGGGACGGAGACTCTTATGCTTCTGGCTTCCACACGCCATGTCTCTTTGTTTTTTTTTTAACTCAAAAATAATGGTGTGCCACGTGGGATTGGGAAGAGGACAGAGATGAAGGCTTCCACACATGATGCCTCTTCATCTTCTTTTTTTACTCGATCATTATGTTAGGTCCTAGTGAGTCATAAAGGATTTGTGGGTTATTATGTGGGTTACATCTAACGGCATTTAATTGGATCAATTTAAGTTTGAGTTTAGGATTTAATTTTTTTCAATCTATAAATTTTTATAATATTTTTTTTCATTCCAATTATCATTATAAATTTATTATATGGGTTCTAATTTAAATTAATTCTTTATTTTTTATCTTAACAACCAAGTCTTCTCTCATCTATTTTCTTCTAATTATATCTTTTTTTATTATTTATCTTGATTGATTCTTATTTATAATGTGTTCAATTAAATTGATAAATATTTTAAATATCATATTATAAAGTTAAGGATAACCATTTACTTGACCGAATTAAGAGTTTTTGAATAGAAACTTATATTTAAGTTGATTCTATTTATTTATCAATTATTAGATTTTAATAATAAAATAATAATTAGATGCTTGACTTAAATGCAATATTTTATATTAAATTCGAATAGATCTAAATGATTTATTGGGCCTAAAATTTTTTCTATAAATTTATTTGATCCAACAAACAAATAGATTGAATCCGAGTCTATAATCAAAACTTAAATATAAAATTAGGTCAGACTAAGATCAAGCATGATCCAACCCTTTCATCTATGAACATGAATTGAATAGAAAAAACCACTTGAATGTATTATATTTGTGATGGTTTGCACAAACCCTAATGTAGCGTAAAGTTTAATAATGATAATTAGGATGGTCATAAATATGATGTATGTAAGTAAAGCATGAAAATATAGGCCCTAATGCAGGATAAATTTTATAAAGATAACTACAATAGTATCACAAATGATGCATTACATTAGCACCCGATTGTGATATGAAAGTAAGCAAGAATTTTCAAAATTTTATGAATAAATACAAGTAAAAAAGTTAGTCCAAAAATAATAAAAAATATATTTAGTGACTTAAAATATAACTTTATTAATAAAAAATTAATAAAATCAATAAATGTGATGACTAGAAGAAGAATCAACATAGTTTGCCTATGAAAAATTAAGTAGGTAGAAAAAAGCAAAAGAGGTTGATGATTATAAATTTTGGTATATAAGCAAAGATAAGAATAAAAATAAATTAAAAATTATTATATATAAGAGTTTAAAAGATAAAATAATAAATATGAAGGAAATAAAAGAAAAAATAATTTTGCTTAAAGTAGTGTTAGAAGAGGAGTTCATTATTATTATTAGTGCTTATACTCTTCATATAAAATAATGCTAAAAAGCAAAGCTTTAATTTGAGAGGACATGAATGAAGTTATTTAAATAATTTTTAGTAAATATAAAAGATATTTGAATAGACATATAAAAAATATAAGTTATTTAAATAATTTTTAGTGAGAAAAAATATTTATAAAAGAGAGTTGAATAGGCATATAAAAAATATAATGTAGATTTTGAAAGAGTATATAAATAAAGTTATTTAAATTATAGTTAGTAAGAAAAATATTTATCAAAAAAAAATTGATGAATACATGTGAAAATACAATATAAATTTTGAAAGAGCATATAAATGTTATAGTTTCAAACATAGAAATAGAGAAATAGAAGATAATTTAGAATTTGAAATAACATATAATATAGTATAGCATTTTTTGTATCAAACACTATCTTAATATTCGATTCATATTCATATCCGTATATAACAAATATGGATATGCTTGATATCCGATTAATATCCGTATCCGTATATAATAAATATGGATATGCTTGATATCTGATTCGTATCTGTATCCGTATATAATAAATATGGATATGCATAAAATCATCCGTATCCATTTAGAATAAATAAGGACATGAATTTTAATATTCATTTAGTATTTGTATCCGTATTCATATCCATTAAAAATATGGATACAAATATGGATATACTACTATTTGATCCATATTCGATCCGTTTTCGGCTCTAGACCAGGCCCACCAACCATCTTCTGTTCATGTAATCTCTATGAGTTCGGCAAACGGATGAAACTGGGAACCCTATACCTGCCCCTGAGGTCTTCCACTTCCTCAGGGGTCATGGTGGAAGCCACCCTAGTAGTCCTTCCAAATTGGAGCTGGCTACTGGAGGAGGGGCTGGACGGGCTAGAGAAGTCGGGGCTACTCTCGCCAGAGCTGCCATGGAAGGGGGTGCCCTAGGGGAGAAGCTTGGGGCATTGGTCAAAATCTACCACCGAGCGGTTGCAGATGGTGACACCCCGACCGGCCAGCGCCTTTGGTGAGCTAGGGAGATCTCCTTCTTCTCTCCCGAGGATCGACGAGGACTTGCGACAGGTCTCTTACCCTCCCTAATGTCCCTCCTAATAGTACGATGATCCATGGAATCGAGGCAAGGAGGCAGGAGAAGACTGACCTAACGTTGGGGGAAAGCGAGTGAAAGCTTCGGACTCCAAAGGTTGGGGTTCAAGATGAAGAAGATGATGAAGAGAATGATGATAGCATAAAGGTTGCCCTCGGACGGAAAGGGTGTTTTTATATGAACTTTTCAAATTGCCTAGCCCAAGGCAATGCCACATGGCCTTCTACAATCGCATGCACGCCCTTCAGCTATTGATAATCATGCATGTGCCCGAGATATGGTGCCTCGTTCCCACCCAGGGATTAGGATTTTTGGCCAATGATAAGACGCAAGGAGCGATGGAGTAATGATGGCGCCTGCTTTTTTCATTCCTCGAGAGATATTCTCTCCATGCACCCGACGCTGATGTTATCTTCCATGCCTTTACTTGATTATGAAAGAATTTTGAGGCGACGTGGCCTCAGGAGGACGTGCCGCAACATCGATGATTGAAGGCGCACGAAAGCCAGCGATTATTACAAATCTTCATGCTCCTCTTGCCCAGGGGTCAATGAACGTGTGTCCCCTCGAGCTAGGGAGCGGGGGGGGGGGCATATGATGTGGCCGGTGGTGCCACGTTGGCATTCACCACAAAGAATTGACAAAGGCAGGAGGCCCTGCATCTCCAAGGCAGCCCCGCTTTTCAGCGGGGCCGTACGTCTCCAAATCAGCCCTAGTGGCTCCAGCTTCTCCAAGTCGGCCCCTGGCGGCTCCGGCTTCTCCAAGTCAGCCCCAGCAGCCCTGACGTCTCCAAGTCAGTCCCAGCAGCTCAAATGCTTCCAAGTCGGCTCCAGCGGTCCCGACTTCTCTAAGTCGGCCCCTGGTGGCTCCGACTTCTCCAAGTCGGCACCTGGCGACCTCAGCTTCTTCAAGTCGGCCCAAGCGACCCCGATGTCTCCAAGTCAGCACCAGTGGCTCCGACGTCTTCAAGTTGGCCCCTGGCGGCCCTGACTTCTCCAAGTCAGCCTCTGACGGCCCCGCATGTCTTCAAGTCGGCCCCAGCGGCCCCGACTTCTCCAAGTTGGCCCTTAGCTGCCCCGACTTCTCCAAGTTGGCTCCAGCGGCCCCGACATCTCCAGGTCGGCCCCGGCGATCCTGACTTCTCCAAGTCGGCCCCTAGTGGCCCTGACCTCTCCAAGGCAGGCTCGAGCCCACCTACCATCTGACACAACCAGGCTTACCTACCGTTTGGGCTGCGCTGCCTGACACAATCAGGCTCACCTATCACCTAATCCGTACAGTTGTTAGGATCAAGCCCATCAACTGCCAGACCCATGCGTTTAATGGGACCAGGCCCACCAACTTGCTCATGTAATCTCCACCAACTTTGCTCTCAGCCACGCTAAACATAGAAGAAGAAGAAGAAGGAATATTTGGGGAAATATATTGTATTCAATGAACATCGAATTTGATGATAATTTAGATTTTATCACTAAAACCAAATCAGTCTCTCTCTCTCTCTCCCTCTCTCTCTCTCTCTCTTTGTTGTATTTACATAGTTGAGTGAGTGCAAAATGATAATTAAAAAAAAGACTAATGATGCAGCCCAGAAGTGAAAAAATAAAAAGAGCTTTTGCTTTCAAAAAAAACTTTAATTTTGTCCTAACCTATGTAGATGGCTTATTTTATTTTCTTTAGAAGTTCTATGTTATTTTCTTTTAGAAATTTTATTTTATTAATATAAAATCAATCAATAATCCTATTTTTTATTTTTAAAAGTATATAATTTTCGTCTAATTAAGAGTTTTGGGTCCTTTAACGTATTTCATTGAATAAAAGAATTTTAGTTACAAAGTTTCAAGAGATCATTCTTTTCTTTCTTATTTGAAGTTATTCTTTACTTGTGGCGTGGGGCCACAACTCTTCTTTAGAGATGTTAAAATCGATCTGAAATAAATCTTTTTCAATAAAATGACTTCAAAAATTATAACAACCAACATAATAGTGCAACGAACCCAAACTAAAAGAAAACAAGAAGAAAGAAACAAAGTGTCACCTCCACCGATGCGGTGTTGCCGCAGTCCGCTAAATCACCATTGCACGCCATAAACTTGAAGCAAAAGAATTTGGAAAGTCTCCCCATCCTCACAATCTTGCCTTCTTCTTCCTTCCTCTGTCTTTCTCCCGCTGCGAGCTCTCTCGCCGCACCGAGTATCTATGGTTTGTTTTTTTTAGCGTTGCATGCGTTGATGCTGGAATTTAAGGCTCGTTCCCCTGCCCTCTATGATCCGACTCATTACTTCGCCCGCTGCCCAGCATTGATATCGCTTGTTTCCCTCGGATCACGGTAGTATGCGCGTGGTACCGGGCCGCTTCCAAATTAAACTTACCTTTTCATCAGCGATCACAATATTGTTACTTCGATCCAATTAAAGCATTTAAAACACACTTGGTAACTTATATCAGGAGGTAGAAGAGGAGTATTTGTTTATAATAGCCATTTTACAAGGTAAAATATTAATTATCATCATTTAATTTCTCATATAATTAGATCTCCGCCGTATGGTATACTTAAGCTCATTTAAATTAGATTTTAAAATAAAAATAAAAAAAAGTCTAGAATTAAGATATATATTTTTATAGATTGTTTTCTAAATTGATCTATTATTTTATAAAATAATATGAAATATATAATTTTTTGATTATAAAGAAGAGGGTTTAATTTAAATTTAAAAAATAGAAATAAGATAAGGTGTTTTAAAATTTTGTATTTTTTTCATTTATTTGATTTAAATTTTAAAAATAAAAATAAGGTAAAGAATTTTAAAATTTAGAAATGTCTTTTATAGACTAATTTTATAGGTTGATATATTATTTTATAGGAATCAATAGGTTGTGGAATGGCAACAAAAATTTTTGCTATCTAAGATGGAAAGGTGGTGTATCTTATGTTGGATAAAATCTTATATATTGCAACTCTCCCATATATTTTGGTTTAAAAGTATGCATTTAAGGGGATTAAATTAGATTGACAATAATATAGTAAACCTTCTTGTATTTGCTATACTATATTATATAGCTGGTGATGATAATTACTATAAAGATATATAAGTTAAAATATTCTTTTAATTATTAAGTATTTACTTAAAATTTGAATAACAACAGAAATTTTTAATGGTAAGGTAGTGTACCTTTTATTGGATAAAATCTTCTATAATGCAACTTTTTCTTTTAAAGAAGGCAAGCTTTATTGGTTTAAAAGTATGTATTTAAAGGGATTGAAATGGGACAAACAATAATATAGTAAACCTTCTTTCATACATTTGTTATATTATATAGTTAGTAATGATAATTATTACATTTATTTAAAATTCATCTTAATATTTGCAGCCCTCATGAAGAACTTTGAACTATTAATGTTTTGTTACATGAAGTTGTTAAAATTAATAAAATAACTAATATGTCATTTTATCAATTAATCCATGTATTCGATCAATATATCATATTTTAAAATATGAAATATTTAATTATATTAATTAATAATAAAAATAATTTTGAGAAGCAGTTCCTTTGAATATCGATAGGTTCATGCCATGAGTATGTTATCGGTCGTCTCACAACTTAGATGTGTACAAGGCCTTTAATTATCCTTTCTGCTTCCAACCTGGCCTTCGCATGAGAGCCACCCTTTTTATTTGCCATCACCTTACCTTTTTAACTTACCAGTTTCCCCCTCGCCATTTCCACACGATGGGGCCAACTGTAAGGTGGCTGGTCAAAAAAAAGAAAAGAAAAGAAGGGAGGAAAAAAAAAAGAAAAGAAAAAAGAAAGAAAAAAAGCATTTACAGCGGAGGACCTTAATTTGGCAGCCAAAGACAGCAGCAAGTAGAATAAAGAAAGGGGATCATCAACAGTGCTGTCTTATCCAACTGTTAAGAAGTTTGGTTGGTCTGTTTGACTGATTAATAGTGGCTTATAATTTTAGTTGAGGGTATATAATGATTTTTTTTAAAAAAAAAAACCTAGCTTTATCATGCTCCTTAAAATCATGAGAATGGTGAATAAATCTCTTACACCATTATTTTATTTATAAATTTCTTTCTCTTTTGCGACCATCTTCAATTGTTTGGCATAATAAAAGCAATTTATGCAAGTTAATGAATGCACCTTAACTTTATCGTATTAATTTTTCTACCAAAAAAATTGTTATACTAATCTAAAAAAAATAAAAGTTTGGTTTTCCTAATATAGATGCATTTGCTGATGGAGGAGTCATTAACAAAATTATAATTTGTTTTAAAAAAAAGCCCAGAGAAAGTATTCTTATAAAACTAATGAGCAAAGAGATTTGATTTATAAAGAAAATAAATAACTTTATCATTACTTTTTCTATTTTAGAAAAGGTAACTCAATGCACAAGACTAATCCAAATTATAATAATAAAGCAACCATATCATTACTTACTTTAGTAAATAAGATAATTAATATAATTTATGAGTTAAAAGATGCAAGATGCTCTAAACTTATAAAGCACTTTATTGGGACAATTATATTCACCATATGTGCCTAGTACATAATTTAAGAAAGAAATTGAGCTTGGTTTGATTTTCAAGAAAGTTTATGGTGCACGGCGCCTAAGGGTGCAACTTGGGCCAGATTCAATCCGAACTCGTCCGTCGAACCCGATTTACAGCAGTGTTTAAACTCATGTTTGCCCAACCCGAACCCAAAAGACCCAGGTTTAACCGACCCGATTTGCAATTGACCCGGTTCGGATTGACTGCAACCCGAACCCGACGGTTATCCGAACAGAGGGTAGCTTATCGAACAGGTTTATGGAGCATTGAGGGCGCCAGTCGGGTCGGACAAGATGACCAACTTGAGGACGAGGAGGGCAAGGCCGTCGATCGTAGGCGAGAAAAAGAAGGACAAACATAAAGGCAGACCATCCACACATTTTGTTTTACTTTCTGCCTCCTCCTTTTCTTTGTTTACGGCACCACCATCCCTGCAACAAGGCTTGCAGTAAGAGAGAGAGCGGGAGAGAGAGGTAGAGAAAGGCCGCGCCTTCTGCGAACTGGAGGGGTTTTTAGTGTTTGAAATGATGAAAATGAACGTAGGTTGGTTCGATCAGACGAAAGTGAATGGACTAATGGAAGATGTGATGGAGGGTATTTTGGTAAATGTGGAGGGATAGTTTTCAAAATGCTTCGAGTTGTGGTGGTGAGCATCGGAGGCGAGCTGGAATTGGAGCTTTTTTCGGCTTTTGTCACCTTTCGCAGGAGGAGCCCACAAAATAAAATAACCATTCGATTTTTTAAAACATATACCTCCCATGACCAGCGCGCCCGAGTTGAAAGCAAGCTATATGGCATAGGCGCTCAGATGTTACGAATCTTAGTGTTCTCTTTGATCCATGAATGGTGAAGATATAAAGTCAAGCATGGTCATCCTGCATCCTCGACTGATGCAATTTCTTACGCAGGGCGAAGTATTGGCTCATTCGCTTTTTCATTCATTTATTATGTCTATCTTGCAGGCGAGCTTATCATTCTCTTCGCAAGAGTAGGGTATGAGCTCGGCATAGTGTCTTGCTTGATCCCTTTCTCATTTACCTTATCATTTTCTACTTCGGAAGTGGGATGTGCAACGATGAAGCGAAAGCAAAAGAAAAGAGGATCCGACGTGAAGTGGTTTCCGAGAGGGTGTCTTCCTCCGCATCGTCCTGTGCCTTGGTTGTCGAGTTGTTACCTTGTATGTTGTTTCTATTTGGCAAATAGTTGTTTCCTTGCTTTTGGAAGCTAAACATGACCAATTTTTTTACCTTTATATTTTTAAATGCTTCCGTGTGAAGACCAGGCGTTTTCCAGGTGCAATAAAACTGTAGCAGGGAAGTGGCCGTGCCCATGGCCCATTCATTTTTTTCTTCAATTCAGGTAAGACTTTTTTTTTAATACAATGTTAAAGCCCCAAGTCTAGCTTATGCGTTTGGCAAGGGATTTTGTTTTTCCATCTTTGGGATCCATAATTCGGTGTTTATTTACTTTGAAAAAGTATTTTATTTTTTTTCGCCATCAACCCGAATTTCAACCCGAAACTCAACTCGAACCCGATTTTTAAAAATAGGGTTAGGGTTGAGGTTTTACAAATAGGGTTAGGGTTAGGGTTAGGGTTGAGGTTTTACAAATAGGGTTAGGGTTAGGGTTGAGGAAAATCCGAGTTTCATGAGCCCGAGTTGCACCCCTAGCGGTGCCCCATGGATTTTATGCAGGTTTTTCATTGGAAGAAGCCCACCGAAGGATCCCTACTCCATCAAAGAAGGTGATTGGACATTCTCTGACAATCAAGAAAAGTGATTTGGAGACAATACCGCCCGGGATCCGCAGTCGACGATCGCCATGTATGGCCAAGGCATGGTCTCGGTTTGGCCTAGAGGGCAAATGGGGGATACCTCGTGCTCGGGTGGTTTACTGTTCATCAGATCGGTTTGGCCATGAACCGGTTCAGGTCCAATGTGGTTCAACCCAATAAAACCCTGATCCGATTTTGGACCCAATTAACTTGAATTCAATCGGTCTGGACCCAATTAGTCTAAATCAGAACCTGATAGTGAGTGATCCAAATTACTGAATCAAAACCCAATTTAAGTCAAATAAGTGAGTTAGAATTTAAATTAGATGCAAATTATTGAACCAAAATGCTAATTCGGTCTAATTAATTTGGGTTCAAGCCAATTTACACTAAATTTAGTTTAATTGAACTCTACTTGATCAAATTAATTAAACTCTAAGTAAGAGGATCAGTGACCTAATTAAGCTCTAATTAATTAGACTCTAAGTCTTGTTACACTCTTAAATTTGTTAATGATGCTAGGAGGAGTATAAATGATGCTAGGAGGATTACCCAAACTCCCAAGATCCTTGTAAAAAAAAGAAAAAGGAAACGGATGAAAAATTAGGACCCAAGCAATTCTTTTCCCATGTAACCACTAGAGAGTAGGTGCCGCAGTTGGCTGACAGGTAATTGGTTATGGCTTTTGCCTGCCGATCAAGCTCTCTGGGTATAACTGGAAGCACCACATCATGGATCTCCCTCAATGATAGGGTCACCATCCGTCTACTTCGTCAGCTTATACGCCCCCCATCCGGGGTAATTCCCTGTTATAGCTACCGACAAACCCGTCCAAGCCCACCACCACCATCACCACCTGCCTCTTGTTCTCTTCCTTCTCTTGTTTCTCTTCCCCTTTAGGAGGCTCCTCCTCTTCTCTCTCTCATGTTGCTTCTTTCATGCCTATAAGAGGTTCCTGAGCTTCTTTGTTCTCTTCCTTTCTCTTATTGGCCTGGTTCTGGGACTCGTGCTTGTTCCTCCTCACCTTTTCTGTTGCCACAGAAATTCATTCTCTGACTCGGATGCACTTCTGGGTCCTAATCTGGATGCCGATCTCGTCGCCTGGATGAAACCTGCAAGACAGTCCATGCGCAGAGGGTACTGTGGGGATTGCCCTCTGCGGAGGACCCTCCGATGCCCAAGTCAGTGAAGATTCACAGCAAGCAGATGTGTGGAGAAATTCTCATAGAAGAGCTCCCCTAGATGGGTGTTCTCTCGAGAGCTCTGAGCTCAGATGGAGCTGTCCTCAATATGATAGTGAGTGAAAATGAGTGTGTTCATGCGTACCTGAGAGATTTGAGGGCTGTGCTATTTTTAGGCAACCACCTAATTTCTTGGGCGCATCGTAGGGGGGTCTGAAAGCTATTGAGATTCAAAACGGATTCAAATCAAGTTTGTTATGAGGTAGGGTCCGTATCTTGTCAGTTAGAGGATCAATGGCTGGGAGAGCTGTTGATGCCTTGAGATTCGGCGATTACATAGGTTCTAGGCCACTCCTGTGGATCCTAGGCCACTTCTGGGTATGATTTCCGTTTGGAATCTCATTCAGTTATAGTGAATTCACACTCTCCCACGCTGGATTTCACAGAGGTATTAGAGTGCCTCGCCCGGCCGAGGGGCAACTTGGTTTTCTGAGGTACAGAATGGCTTGAGCTACCGAGGTATGGTCGGCTCGGGTTGCCGAGGTATAAGAATGATTCGGGTTGTCGGGGTATGATCGGCTCGGGTTGCCGAGGTTGGTCGGCTCGGGTTGCCGAGGTATGAGAATGATTCGGGTTGTCGGGGTGACCCGACTTTGTTAAAGGCGATTCGGCTTCATCGCTTGGTGGTTGTGCCAGCTGGTTGGCAGGATGTTGGGATTAGACTTGACCCAATTGTCGATGTGTGCGACATTAATGCAATGATAATTTTACCCCTCATCACATGCCCCCCACTCTCTAGTCCGAAGTGTAAATTGGATGTAGGGAGTAGAGTTCTGGAAAAATCTTATTTGGGGATTTGAAAAGGCGGGCAATAATAATCTCGTAAATGATGGGCCATCATTTCGTCATCATTTCTTGCCACAACACGAGGAGGAAACGCCTCATTTCCAGTGGGCCGATTGCGGGTGTCCCGCGTGGCAGGGCTCTTGCATTTTTGGCACGCGTATAGGAAGTTTTATCGCCTAAGGTTTTCCTTCTGTGGCGCTATTTAAAGAGGGCTAGGGCGGTGTTCTTTCTGTAACGCCTTCTCGCCCCTGCTATAGAGATTTTTCGTTCCTATCCAAACCCTTGCTAGCTTGTTCGTGGTTTACTTCTCAATTTGCTAACATGAAGGGCCCAAGCGATGTCGCCTCAGAGATAACCCTCGAGGATTTGGAAAAACCTGCCACCATTACAGGGTTCCCAGGATGTAGCCTTATGGGTGCTGAGGGTTGAGCACAGGGTTTCGACTGAGTAAGCCGTGGAGTCTTCTTCTATGAGGAGAGCTTGAGGGCAGGTCTCGGTTCCCTCTTAACCCGATGGTATAGAGTGATGAGGTTTTATAACATATGTCCAACAATGGTAGCCCCAAATAACTGCAGAATCTCATCGGTTCATTTCAATATGTAGACGTGTTGGGGTGACTGCGACCCTTCCTATATTCTGAGTCTGTTATAACCTGGTTTCGGGAGAAGCTCTGAGTGGCCCTACATTGGTCTCCGAAAGTTGTTTAAGATGATTTCAGATAATCCATCTTCGATAAAGGAATGAAAGTCCCAATTTTTCATTACCGAAGGAAACATCAGTTCGGATTTTTTGAGGGGATGGGCGAGCTATGTTAAATATCCAGAAGCGCGCCCGGAGCTGACCGAGCAGGAGAAGAGAGATTTGGTAACCCTTTGTGATGGGCAGGTGTTATCGGCCAGCGCCCTGTTATCAGAGGATGCCCTCTTTGCCGTCGGGCTTAGTTCTATCGACCCTTAAGGTGAGCTTATTTTTCTCCTTTTTGCTGTGATGGTCAGTGTGCTTGGACAATTTTATTGCCATTCGATTGAATGTTTATTGTGTTTTCAGCTGAGAGGACATTTATGGGCCAATTGAGGAAGGAATTGGGCAAACGCCACGGAGGCTCTGGCTCTAGGGACAAGCATAGGTCCAAAAAGAGAATCCATCCTTCTGGGTCTCACCCGAAGGAGCCAAGGAAAGATAGTATTGGCCACCACTCTTCCACCCCAAGAGGGAGGAAGCGAGAGTGTCGCTGCGGTTGGTGAGCCCCCCTGCCAGAGGGGGACATGGTAGTGGAGAGTGCCGTTGGGGGAAACTCGGAGAGAGCCATTGAAGTTTTTCCCTCTCAAATAGTGATCTTGTCGGATGATGCTGAGGAGATGTCCCTGATCCATTCGGCAATTCTCCTGCCGGAGGCTAATCAGCCTCAGTCGCTAGCGGTGGGGAGCCCGCTGGCACTACACGTGGAAGAGGCCCCTGCTCAGGTGGAGGGGTCAGGAGAGGCAGTCGCGGCTGCCGAAGCCCAAGTGGAGATGCCTATTGAAGGGTTGGCGGAGGCCGAGGGACCTTCCACCGAGGGTCTCTCTCTTATGGTACCAAGGGATGTCACGGGAGAGACCGAAGTATGGGTGGAGTCCGCTGGAGATGAAGCAACATTTGGAGAGGAAGCGAAAGAAGAAGAAGAAAACACTGAACGGGGATGCTCGGACTGAGGTTCCTTCAACTGGGGCCGAAGCATCCGAGGCCCTGCAGGCTAAAGTTCTAATGAGGAAGCCAAGCGGATGGCGGTTCCTCAGTCAAAGTCCCTCAGGCCGGTTCTTCGGCCATGAGCTCTCTTATTCATAGCCCAGAGGTGGATGACATGTTCGCCGCTTTGATGCGGTCTATATGTGTGCGGGGGGGAGCTCCTCGATGGATGAGCCTGCAGTCAAGGATATTATCGAGGCAGCTTTCAGTCGGTTCGGGGTGCCGAAGGATGTCTACCTTCTCTCTGAAATTAGTAACGCCGCTCTTATGAAGATCACTACAAACTACGCCTCTCGAGTAAGTCATCGTACCAAGGTTGCAATTCTTAGTCGGCTGGTTCGGCCGTAGTTTCTTACTTGTGTTTTTTTTGCAGAATACTTTAATTACGAGGGTGCTGAATTGATGCTTAAATTTGGCCATGGGGGCCTGCGCTCAGGCTAAGAGGGAGGCGGCCAACCTTTGGACATGCATGAATTCGACCAGCCGGCTCTCCAGGGCCTTGGCGTCTCAGGTGGACCTCGAGAAGATGAGTGAGTCCTACCGAGCTACTGTCGAGAGGGCCTCTTGGTTCGAGTCAAAGAGCTCTAGGGTTTTCGTGAACAGTCGGATAAGGCCTGCTTGGAGTTATCCCAAATCAAGTCTAAGCATGCCGACGAAGTCAATGCCATGCGGCTGCATTTTGACAAAAGGTGAGACTGACTAAAGAATAGCCATGCCAAGGAGAAGAATAATTGGAGCAGGAGGGAGGAGAAGGAGCGTAGGTGCCGGTGGCAGCAAGATCAGCTTGCCAGCATGAATAAGAAACTCGCCGATAGGGAAGATCGGCTGAAATGGCAGCATGATCAGATTGCCAAGCTCACCACTGATCTCAACCAATCTCGATGGGAAATCGAGGAAATCAATCCCGAATTAGTGACCTCAAGGAGGGCCTCCAACAGAATAAAGCGTCCAAATTGAAGGCCCTAGAAAAGGTCCATGAGCTGAGCGATAAAATGGCTCGACGGGAGGAAGAGGTATAGTGTCCACTCATTTACTTGTTTCTGGCACTTTTCTTTTGTTTATGGCCTCAAACGACCTGATGTTTGCAGATAGGCAAAATCAAGCTCGAGGCACAAGAGCAATTTAAGGCCCTGAGGTTGGAGTTGGCCTCGAGTTGTCAAATGAATCTCGAACTTGGGGGCCAGCTAGCTGAAGCTAACGACCGAATTACCTTGGCTATAGAGGAGTACAAAAGTTCTGTTCAATTCTTGAGGAGCGTAAAGAGGCTTGTGCTAATGCATTCGGTTCGGTGAGGAGGAAACTCGGGTGAAGATCTCTCGAGTGTATCCCAAGTTAGATTTATCTTTTCTGGAGGCTGAGCTTTATGATACCTGTACCCCGAGGGCCGAAGAAGCGGAATATGAGGATATCTCAGACGTTGACCTTGACACTATCTTGGGTCCCAATGAGGCTGAGGCTCCTGAAGGATGCCCTCAGCTTGCGGCCAAGGAACCCGAGGTTTCTCTTCCAACAATATTCGAAGTGGGCGAAGCGAGTCAAATCCCTTCGGATGTTGCCAAGGAGGTCCCTGGGACCGACCCAAACCCTGATTCTTAAGGGTTGCTCGTGTATTTTTTGCTTTTTCAACTTGTAATTTGATCAAAACTTAATGAATGAATCTTTAATCTCCTTTTGTTCATGTTATTGCTTTGGTCATCGTCTTTCGAACGATCTTTTTCATCATAGGTTCTTTTTCTGACAGCAAATGAATCATATGCGATTCATGTTTTAAGGTCGGATCGCTCTCAGGGGTTCCGAACTGGGTACTTTGTTTAATCGAGGCTAGAGAGACTTGTCAAGCTGATGTATGAAGCTGTTTAGTTATACCGTTGAAAATCATCCCGGTTCCTCCTAAAGGAAATTGGAGTGGCCGATGTACAAAATGCGTAAGTCAGCTCAGTTTGGCGAGGCATAAAATGGTTCGGCTCGAAATGACCGAAAACTGCACAAATACCTTGGCTGGGGCTGAGGTTAGATGGATAGTTCGGTCTATCCGAAGCAAGTAGCTGGCTCGCTCCTTACCAAAGTAGATGAAACGGCTTCACAGTTTCCGAAGGACGCTTCGTTTCCACTTAAGGCATTTATCCCGTTGGCCTTTTCCAACACGGGTCTCTTTAACGTATGCGATAAGCACACGATCGCCATTGGACGACATCATTTTTGAAAGGGGATTTCCTAGGCCAACCCATATCTCTAGGACCTGCAGACGGTATCCTGCATTTAAGGCTCCTAATTCAAAACCAGAGAAAAATCTTCTACCCTACGTCATGGTTTGGGAGATGCATCCGGTGCACTTCGAAATGCGCCCTTTTCCCCTGGCCTGCACATGGTAGTGCGGCAAGGCATTTTGAATTCCAGGGCTCTCTGCTTTAATGGTTGCTTCTGGTTTGTTTGTCTATAAAAAGGGGAGGGAGCGGACTGTGCTAGGCCATCTCCCGAGACCTCTTCCTTATGTGAGCTGTAGGGTTTTCATGGCGCCCATTTCATTAAGGTTGAGAGCGAGAGATCGAGCTTCCTTTCGAAAGCAGGTTCATCCTAATAGCTGGGGTGATGGAGAAGCTGCTGAAGAGCAAGCCGTCCTCAAGGGAGAAATCTCGGAGGTCATATGGAGAGCGCATGAGAAGGCACACAGAGGTCATATGGGGAGTGCATGTATGCGCTTCCTATGTGGCCTTTGTCACTTGCCATATGGACCACAGGAAATGTAAAGCATATGTATTCCCCATGGTAGACATGGAACTCACCTCCTTCCTCAGTTTGGATCTCTCAGTTCATCTGCCTAAGGAATCTTTTCCTATGTGAGGAAGGAGGAGAGTGGTGTTGGTCTGCTGGTCCCCTATCCATGTTGCTGGGCAGCGGCTAGCAGTCCAGCATCCCACTTGGGGAAGGAGGCATCCTGGCATCAGCATCCATAGGTATTTGACCTGGTTAGGATCCCTCAACGTGTCGTCCTAGGGATCCATGGATGGCCTACTTTGCTCTTTGGCATTAACCAGTGGCCCAATGGAGCCGATTGGTTTTTCTGATTTCTTGGGTCGGATGCAGAAACATCGTTATCAACCGAAGTTGCTCAGCCGAGCTTTTATTTTATTTGTCTTTATTTCCTGTGCTATGATGCACTTGTAATGCCTCTTAGGAGGTTGTAATTTTTTACCAATAAAGAAAGTTTTTAATCTTTCTTCTTCGAATACTTATTTCTTCTCTTGATCTGGCTGCGTTGAAAGCCGTTCTACTTGTGTTATGCTTGCTGGATTGCAGCATAGTTTAAAGGTCCAGTGATGCTTTTGGTACTTTATTTTTGTTAAGCATGATATTCAGTCCTCAGCGGAGAAAGTTTTCACCTCTGTTTAGGTCAGAGGGAGGCCTGGGCGGCCCTGTGAACTTATGATGCATACATGTTCCTACTCGAGGGGATGAAATAACTTATATAATCTTGCTGGTAAGTGGAGGAAGGTTACTTACCTCTGCCGAAGTATGATAGGATGCCTTGGTCGTACTAAAGTGTCTAAGAGATCACCTGACTAGGCCGAAGCTTTAGACGATATTCAGAAATATATCACTCAGTTTGGCCGAGGCTTCGGAGATTATTCCATGATGTATCGCTCGGTTTGGCTGAGGCTTCAGAGATTATTCAGAAATGTATAGCTAAGTGGAGCTGATTACTATATAGCCCGTAGAGCAGTGTGAAAACCTGAGGTTCTAGAATTAAGGAACAAAGCACTTTGCCAAGTAAACCGCATGGATAAGGGGTGCTATTTGTGCGAGGATTCTGTTGCTAGTTACACTTTCGATGAGAGTACACCTGCAGAAGGGCGACTGTAGGGTGGTACCTCAGAGGTAGTACACACACAACCCAGTATCATGAGATTTAAAAGCTTGCATCTGGATTTGAAAAGGAAATGCCAATGGGCAACTTTTAAAAAGCATATATTGTGATTTAAAAATGTCCAGTTGGCCAAGTATTATCCCAGGGGGAAGGTTTACATGAGATGCCAGTGGGCAGGTAGATCCCAGTGGAGATCAGGAAATTAAATAAAGTCTGGGCCGTAGGTAAAGAATGCCTATCTTTATGTTGTAATGCATCATGCACAGATCTTTATATTAATGAGTTATTTTTCAGTGAAAAGTTATTTATAGAGTATTTTAGTACTGGTATATTATTTGAAGAATAAGCTACGTTTTACGTTATCTGATATCATGTTAAAAATGTACTTGGGTTTACACATGCTATATTATATCTGCATACTGTTAAACAAGTGATTTCTGTGGTTCTCAATTCTTCTAGGGTTAGATGGTTATCCAGTCACTGGGACTAGGTCTCACTTCTCTGTTGTTGATATTTTATTTTCAGATCAGTGAGCTTGTTTGGCAGGATTAAGATTAGCGGGATTGGGACCCTTAGTTGCTGAAACCTGCCTGGTTCCAAGAGTATAAATGATAGTTTTGTACATTGAGTTAGTATGGGAAAACATTCATGTATATGTATATGTGTATGTGTACAGTGAGATTTGGTGATGTATCTTAAACCCTTTGAAATGAAAGAAAGACTTATGTTATGGAGGGATTATGAGTATAATGCATGTACTTGATTTTATTGTCGATTGTAAATGTGAGCTTGTAAACTGCCTGAGGATGTCATGAAAATATCATCTAAGCAGGATGATGCTTAGTGCTGATTTGATTTTTGTAGTGAGATACATATATAATTGAGTAGATGATAAAAAGTTTTTAAATATGATGCAAATTTCGAGTGTCTGCCGCTTGTGATAATCTGTTGGAGTTTTCTAGTTCTTTATGAGCACTACATAAAGGCTAGTAGAACCTCATCTGATTACCGCAGGTGTGTAGGTTTGTTGTTAGTGGCCCCTGGTAGGATAGTGGTGCCGACAGTAGGACCCCAACTCGGCCATCCGGATAGAGCCTCCAGCTAGAGACCCGGATAGACCCTGACTCGACAACTCAGGAAGAGCCTCTAGCTAGCCACCCAAGTATAGCCTCAAATCGGCCACCCAGGCAAAACCCCTTATGGGGACCACTTGTATGGCCCAGCAGCCATTCAGACTATTCGTACGATCTCTCATGATCCAAAATCTCAATGAAAATGCAACGTGGAAAACAGATTCAGGGCCACTCAGATTTGACAGAACCTACCAACTCTACTTTGACCACCTATATCTGACATGATAGAGCCTACAAACTTGCTACGATCGTCCATATTTGACAGAATAAGGCCTACCAACCCTGCTACAACCACTCAAATCTGATGAGACCTGCCATGACCACTCAAATCTGTCAGGACCTGGCCTACCAACTCTAACATGCCACGCAGGAGGCAAACCCTGCAATTGCTGCCACTCTGGCCTTACTACGCATGCTCTGATAGGTAGTTACGCCTCAAGCCTCACAAACATTCATAAAATGAGTAAGTGAGACCCGACCAAATACGAAAAACTCATACACACTCACACAAAGCATTTCTCTCTAAAACTCTCGAGCTTACTTTCAAGCTCACAGCTGTTGCCTAGAGCACTAACTTGAGTGTCGGAGGTTTTCCACTGGAATCACGGCCCCATGGACTTTGTGCAGGTTCCCCATTGGGAGAAGCCCATCGAAGGACCCCTACTCCATCGGAGAAGGTGATCGGATGCTCTCTGATGATCAAGAAAAGTGATTTGGTGACAATACCACCCGGATTCACAGTCGACAATCGCCATGTCCAGCTAGGGCACGGTCCCGGTTTGGCCAAGAGGGCAATGGGGGATACCTGTTCGGGTGGTTTACTGTTCATCAGATTGGTTTGGCCATGAACCAGTTCATGTCCAATGTGGTTCAACCCAATAAGACCCTGATCCGATTTTGGATCCAATTAACTTGAATTCAATCGATCTGGACCCAATTAGTCTGAATCAGAACCTGATAGTGGTCCAAATTACTGAACCAGAACCCAATTTATGTCAAATTGGTGAGTTAGAATTTAAATTAGATGCAAATTATTGAACCAAAATGCTAATTAGGTCTAACTAATTTGGGTTCAAGCCAATTTACACTAAATTTAGTTTAATTGAACTCTACTTGGTTGAATTAAACTCTAAGTAAGAGGATCAGTGACCTAATTAAGATCTAATTAGACTCTAAGTCTTGTTACACTCTTAAATTTGTTAATGATGCTAGGAGTATTAATGATGCTAGGAGGATTACCCAAACCCTCCCAAGATCCTTGTAAAAAGAAAAAAAGGAAATGGATGTAAATTAGGACCCAAGCAATTCTTTTCCCACATAACCACTAGAGAGTAGGTGCCACAGTTGGCTGATAGGTAACTAGTTATGGCTTTCGCGTGCCGAGCTCTCCAGGTATAACTGGAAGCACTGCATCATGGATCTCCCTCAGGGTCACCATCCATCTACTTTGTTAGCTTATATGGCCTGTCGAACATGTCCGTCATCATGCTGTCGAGCACCGCCATCAAACTCAACGGCTTCCCCATCCCCGGGTCAACCCTGCCTTATAGCTACCGACAAACCCGTCCAAGCCCACCACCACCACCACCAACCTGCCTCTTCCTCCTCTTGTTCTCTTCCTTCTACTACTCCTTTTCGTCTCTTGTTTCTCTTCCCCTTTAGGAGGCTCCTCCTCTTCTTCCTCTCATTAGGAGTGTAACTGAGTCGAGATAGCTCACGAGTAGCTCGATATCGACTCAAAAAATACTCGAAATCGACTCGCTGCTTATCGAGTTGATTTTGAGCTTGAGCTACTTGAGTATATTATCGATTCGAGTTTGAGTATTAAAATATCAGCTCGAAAAGCTCGCAAGCTTAAATGAGCTTACTTAATTTTACTATTTTACCCTTATAATTATACATATTTATAATATTATCCTAAATATATATAACTCCTTTGAATTTTTAACTGAAAACATATTTTATTTTAATTTAAAAATTAATTTTTAATTTTTATATAAAAATTGAGTCAAGTCAAGCTTGAGTATATCGAGTATTTCATCAAGCTCAAGTTCGAGCTCTAAATAAGAAACTTGATCGAGCTCGAGTCGAGTTTATAGCTTTAAATTTTAGAGTCGAGTCGAGCTTGGGCTTGGCACTGTGTCAACTCGACTCGGGTCGATTACAACCCTACCTCTCATGTTGCTTCTTTCTCATGACTAAGAAAGTTTATGGAGCGCCGCATATGTTTATTTCTATTACAAAGTCCATGGGACAATTATATTCACCATATGTGCCTAGTACGTAATTTTATGGGGCACCACACACCGAGGCCCACCCCCAAGTTCCTTTCCTCAAGATGGGTCCACCCATCAAGTAAGTAAAACCCGATTGGCCATGTCCACGCAGCATCGTCGCCTCCCCATCGTGGCCCTCGCGGTTGCAGTCATGGACCCCCATCTGGCTCCCGCGTCCGCCGCAACCCGGTCAACCCCCTCGAGCGACGCATCCCCGGTGCAAAGGACCTATGGTCCCAATCGGGCCCGTGGTGCCTGAATGAATAAATTAGGATCCATTTGGTAGTCGATTTGGATTAAATTTTTTATTTTAAAAATAAGAAATCTAACATATAAGAAATGATCAAATTATTTTTGAAAATACTTTTTTGGAACGATCCTAAAAATCTGAATGAATCTAAAAAACATTGAAGCAATATTTTCTTCATATTCATCTAAGACATTTTTCATATTTTATCTTCCTTCAAAAGACGTTTTTCAGATTTTACCCTTCCTTTCTCAAAATGAGTTAGCAATGTTTTCTTATTTTTCATATTTATTCTTTCTTTTTCAAAAAATATTTTTTTAGATTTTATCCTCCTTTTTTAAAAAATCAAAACTCACAGATTCACTTTCTTCCTTTTTTCGCGATATTTCAAAAATACCAACCAAATGTATTCTTGAATACTAAAAATGAACATAATATAAAATTTTAGATACAATCCGTGTTTTCAAAAATAAATTTCTGAATCACAAACTAAACAAGGCCTTAATATTAGCTACTTATAGTTGAATCCAATTTCTAAGTGTTGATTGGCACAAAGCTAGGAATGCCTTTGCCATTCTTCAAAAATTTATATAGTTTCACAAAAGTACCATCATTTTCTTTTAGTTAGATCAAGCATTAGAACGGTAGATATATTAATCTATGAAAAAAAACCTAAAAGAAGAGAAAAAGACAATCTGACAAATGATCAACACATAAATCGACTCATTTGATGATTAAATATGTCCATCCACCACTTAAAATAAAAAAAAGGAAAAAGAAAAGATACAACAATATATATTTCCGCTTTGCGCATGCTTGCAGTGACCCAAATATGCGAACAATGATTTCAAATTATCTTGGACATATATTGATTCTTTGGTAGTCTCGTCAGAACTAGATCAATAGCATTTAACTAGGAATGTTTGGAGCTCTGCTTTTAGTAGTGTCAACACCAAGAGAATCCTAGCTAGGCCATGCTAGCCTTTTCTCAAGCTCGCAGAAGTTTGAAGGACATGAGGGGTCCAATGTCTCATATCTCAGATGTTTTTTGCTCGATCATAAGCATTAGATTAATGTTTCGGAGCAAAAGTAAAGCCTTCTGGTACCTTGCCAAGCAGCATTTCAAAGATTTGGAAACATAATTTTTTAAGAAAAAGATTAAACAATCAGCAAATGAATGTATAAGATAGACACAAATCAAAGATGGGAGAGAAACATATACCCAAATCAGCAGCTGAATCGGATGCCATCATGGTCTCGAGATCATTACGACCATAGTAGTTGGGGGGTCTCCAATTTATCCGTTGTGGAATGACATCCAGCAGACCAACCGGAATATAACGGCATGTGTAGCTGAGCCATTCTAACAAAAAATGGCGAGTTGTCTCTACATCTGTAGGCAACTAGATTAGCAGCTTAAAGGAGATGAACAACATCAGGTATACAATGGATAACCTACCAGTTTTATCAGCAATAGTAAAAACTGAGTGCAATAAAATTCTCCATGGGCAACATGCAAAAAGATAACTTACACTCCAGGGGTAATGTACAACAGAAGAAGAAACAGATCATCATGCAGTTATAATAAGCATAAGCAAACAAATCCAGCATTGTCACGCTGCAAACACTTGCAAGCATTGCGAGGTGTTTATTATAATACTTTTTCTGTTTCATCAGCTGTTTGAAGAGGCATAACTCATACTAGCAATGCCAGAACACTAGTTGCTGAATTGGGCCTCTTACATAATACTTGCAAGGGCAGGCAGGAGTCAAAGTGAATTCATGCAAGGGAACAAGGAGGCAGAAACCTTGGAAAATGATTAGCTGGTCCAAAATACGGTCACATCATAATTAAATGACTGAAAAATGTAAGACTAACCTTCTCTCCCAGGCTTTATCTTAACACAACTACTCTATGAAGATTTTGAAGGTGGAATGTACAATATTTAGCTTTAAGTAATTCAGATGAATAAATGATAGTGGTAGCTAGACAAATTTGCTCTTTGCTATAAAATACAAAAGCTTCTAAAGCAGGAGAGGGAAGTCAATGATTGTACAATGAAACCTAGGTATATGGATCAGTGAAATAACTTGAATGATCTTATGAATCCTGAACCTATTAGGCTATGTGCACTCTTATTTCTAATGAAGGTTCTATGAGAACCGAAAACTTTGTGCAGAAACTAGGATTCTCATCTGCTTGTTTCGAAATTGAACTGTACCTGGTTTGTCCATCCTTAATGATGTTAGTTTAAGATTATTTCAGTAAACATCATGAATAATTTTTAGCCTGTTGGTTCTGTATGGATGTTCTGCATGCATAAAGAAGTTTGATTTAAACTTAATGATGTTTTCATCTAGAGCATAGAATGTTTTCCAGTTAGCCACGCCAATACTTGTTGAGATTAGAGTAGAGAAACATGAAATATCGATCCGAACACTTTATTTGCCCTCTTTAATGTTTGATAAGGGCAACAAGTGCTAAGCGCGGTTAAATCCATGGTTTGTAGAACCAAAACCATGCCATCCCATGCAGGCATACCAACTCACATTAGTAGCAAACCGATATGTGGAATCCGTGCCAAGAACAAGACTATCAATACAGCATTAGTTTCATATCTGATACCAAAAGAGAAACAAATAGTACAAACCTTGGTTAAACCACTAGTATAATGCGGAATGATTAATAGGGACCACAAATATCATAATAGATAGTTAGGCATCAAGTTCTTATAGTTGGATTTTACATTCGAGAATCTAATGCTTCAAAAATGAAGAGGCAACTTCGAAGTGGAATATTGGAAAAGGAGGAAAATGTTGATGGATTAAGAGAGTTGATCTACAAGGGGAAAAGCAAAATGAAGGCAATCTAATGGAAGATTCTTTGAAAGATATGCCACTAAATTCTTCTATTCCAAATCTCTATTGTGACCTAGGAGTTTGAGCTAGCCCTTTAGATTCAAATATATACACCTTGATTACTTTTAACAAACTTTTTGATGCCTCTAACCAAGGTTTTAAATCTTGCATGAATGGAATATCTTGGCTTCTCCATGGAACGAGATGCTCCATTGTCCCACCGCATCCTAATTCATGCCAGTCATCTCGATCAAGCATCTCCATATGTACCTTCAGTCTCTTTCCCCTTTTTCATTCCTGTTTCATCCTTTGATTATTTCTTTTCCTTCTTTTTTTTTCCCCTTCTTCCTTCCTTTCTTTTTCTTCCTCCATTTCTTCCTTTCTTTCTTTACGTTTTCTTCTTTTTTTTCCTTTATCTTTCTTTCAATTGTTTCTTTTTCTTCCCCCTTACTCCCTGTTTCTTCTTCTTTCCTTGCACTCTTTCTTCTTTCCTTTTATTCTTTCATTCCACTCTTTCTTTTTCTTCTCCCTTGCTCCTTTTCTTTCTTTTTTCCTCTTCTTCCCTTCCTTTTTTTTCTTTTCTTTTCTTCTTTTCTCCTACCTTTCTTTTTTTCCCATTCTTCCAGCATTTTCTTCTACCCTTGTGGATGGATTTCCATGTCTTGCTTCCATCTTGATTAGTTTTCTCACAGGCACAGGATAAGACAGCTAGGAAAACTCCATCCTATTCAAATATTCTGAAGTCACATGTCTAGGTGCTTAAAAATCATTTTTATGAGGCCGAAACAAAACACTCAAATCTCAATTAGTTTGCCTTGTTAGCTATATATTTTTCTTTTCTTTTTTGACATTGTCACAGTTATTATCCACCTCTCCAACTTGAACATAAAACCTCTCACTTGGGGAGATTGGTACCAACCAGCTGGGCTACCAGCTATTTGTCCCTTGTGTAGGCTATAGCTAGGCATGAAATTTAAACTTCAACAAAATGAAAAGATAAACCTAATGAAACAATTCTAAAAAAATTCCAATATGTCCTAAGTCGAATAAAATAAAAAAAGATGGTCAAAAAATTTACAGCTTTTGGTGCATTTATCATGCGCCAACTCCATATTTATGTAATGAGAGGGTGCTCATATTACATTCCCAGTCCTTATTATTGGCTCACATCCCTGAGCTATAACTTAAATTGAGGGTTACGCCTATAAAAATTAAATCTTAGAAATGCTTAAAAAGAACTTCTGCAGATTTCAGTGTAAAATCACAGAAATCTGGAATTCCAGGTTTGATGTATGCCCTGTAATCATATATAGTGTCTCCAAGCACAAATTTTCAATAGCAATATCCTAAGCTAAAATTATTGATTGCAAATAACATGCCTTCATCGAGAACTTAAAACTTCTCACGGTTATTATCGTGTTTTCATGCATTTAAGATTATTTTCTTTTCCTTTTTCTCTCCTTTTTGGGGAAGAATGCTAGGTATCATTCTCACAAAAGAAAATCCAAACCGAAGCTTAAGCCTGCAATAAAGCTTTAAAGGATCACAAATAAGATTCAAGTGGTATGAATTATGTTACTTGTACCAAATTCAAGGGAGATCACCATATTGAACAATAGTAATTCCATTTCCTTCATAGTCACAGCAGAAAGCTGAAGCAATAAAGATTTATTTCCATCAGCTCTGGCTCAATTCTTTTCCTAGTTTGATCTCCCTTAACTTTATAAGCAATTCATGACCTTTTTTCCGTTTGAGAGAAAAACCTTCTCTACCCTCTACCAACTAAGCATGCCAACTCATATTTAACTGTGCTTCTTGTTATAAATATTCTAATCCATATCGTTAAAGAACTTTTTATGGTATTTCTTGTCTTTGGGTGTCTTCATATGACTTCGTTTAGTGTTCGTGTTCTCATCATTCTGTTCACTTTAACATTTTGTTGTTGAGAAAAGTTCCTCTTTAAGATCTTAAACATAAAAAGTGAGGAGACTAACGCCATTTTGAATTCCCATGCAAATGTCTTCCCTCTTTTCTTCTTGATTCCCACTTGTCAGCAGAAATATGTATTATGGAAATAAAATAAATATAAAAGCACCACTTTGAGGAATTAATTTCAGTTCTGATCCCAAAATTATTTGATATCCAAAATTTAGACATGTTCTTGCACTATCCATAACCTATTCAAAATATCATCAGGCTTTCTAATTGTGTCATGTATCTGTTGTCTTATGAAACCATATTTCAGCTCCATTGCAACTGCAACCCTAATATTATGGTTTGATATGTATGCACATATCCAGGATGAGACCATATTTCAGCTCCATTGCAACTGCAACCCTAATATTATGGTTTGATCAGTATGTACATATCCAGGATGATGCAACACATCAAATACCATGAATCTGGTTACAAAGATATCAGCATATTGTAGATTTTCAGAATTTGCTTATTTGATATGATATGATTGGACATAAATATAAGTTCTGGTTAAGGGTTGATAAAGTATACCTTTGGTATCAGATCCCCAGTGTTCTAGGCCAAAATGTACAAAATCTTTGAGAATATTGAATCGCTCCTCAGAGCTAATGTCCCAATGTCTTTGTTCCTTGATTTCAGTAAATATCCAAGGCTGTGAAACAAAAGGTCTATAAATCAAGGACAAATATATATTAAACATGGTGGTTAAAAATATTAAAGAAGTTCTACAGGTTCACCATAGATACTAGGATAAGGGATTTCAATTATTTATAGCAGAGAGAACCAGACAGATAGACTAACCTTTATTAATGTGCCTCGAGCAATCATGCAAATAGAAAGCTCAGGGCAGTCAGAAGAGTGCTTGCTCGAGTCCAAGTATGAAAAGATATCACCATTCCCCAAAGCTTGCAAACCATCAGGGGCTTTTTTTGCACATTGGTAGATATAATCCCAATCAGCAAGCTTGCTATAGCATTGCTGCCGTGATCGACCATGTATGGTCAATGCACTGGCTCCCCAGTCACTAAGATCTGAGATTAGAGAATCAATGCGATTTCTTCCCTCAAAATAACCTGTACACACCTATTAAAAAGAATAGAGTCAAATTCAGAGAAAGATTGATTCTATTATGATTTCATTCTATATGGAAAAAGAGAATGAAATAGCTATTTCAAAAAGAAATGTCTTAGACATCTCAGATTGGATTCCTGACAATTCCTTCAAAACCTTAATCACTAATGTATTGATGGAATTGAATAAGCAGAATGTCATAACAAGATCAACGTCACCAAAATATTGACCTACCTCAGTTAGAGGTTTATCAATAATAGAAGAAGCTGCTTGAATAATGCTCTTCATCCTCATGGGTTTTGTAAGCAGACAAGATCCAGCCCCCTTGTTAACAACAATGTCAATCGGGCACCCCATGTTAATGTCAATAGAACATGCATATAAGTAAATTTATTTACTTTATTTTCATATATTCACAGGTCAAAGAAAGCAAACATGTTTTGTGAAAATATCCCAAAGAAATTAATCATAATAGACATCCTAGCTCATGTTCCTTTGTATAAAACTAATCATAAACCATGAATTTGCAGATAAATTCTTGAAATCATATCTATCAGAACATTTACAAGAATTCCATGGAAAATATTAATCTATGTTTTTTCAAATATCATATTTACTTGATTTTTTTTCATTTGACTTGCATGATTTTGTCATGATTTAATGCAGAACATCAATTATTCTTATATAAGACCATTTTAGATTAATAGTTTTCTTAAACTTTTTTCTAGGTTAGTTTATATCTTTTTCTTCAAATCTCAATAATTCTGCCCTTCCAAATTTGAAACATACAGACATTATCCCTTCATATAAAACTAATCATAAACCATCAATTTATGGCTACATTCTTGAAATCATATCCACCAATAACATTTACAAGGATTCCATGGAAAATATTAATCTTCTATTTTTTTGTTCCAAATATCATATTTTCTTGAATTTTTCATTTGACTTGTTATTCATCATGATTGAATGAACATCAACTATTCTTATATTTCACCATTTTAGATTTATAATTTTCTTAAACTTCTTTTCTGGATTAGTTTATATCTTTTTCTTTAAATCTCAATATTTTATGTGCTTCGAAATTTGAAAATATATACATCATGCATTTATTGAAGTAAAAGAAATTCCAACATCAAAATATAATTGAATTCCAAAATTCAACAGGAATTGGTTTGTTTGGCAGTAGTGACCACAGTAGTGGCATGTGAGCCTCCAATTTTTTGAAATATTTTGTCGAGGAAGTGCAATACCACATAGCTCCTTTTTCAATCTGCTAAATTCTTCTAAGTTGCGCATGAAATGTGGAAGCTTAAAGCTAGAAGGCAAACCTGCAAAAGATTAGTACACATAGCCATTTCTCCACAAGTAATATCAGTGCCTAAGGCCTTGCAAACCCTTCTAAAAGGAAGATTCCCAACAATAGTCAAGGGAGCCAGGTAGAGCTTTCCTCTGAAATCAATAAGCTTCCTTTCCCGTGGATGCAGTTTCAAACTAAAATCAACTTTAGATGAACATAAGCTATCAGTCAATATCCCATTTTGTGCATTTGTTTCTTTAACATTTTTCTCCATGTGATATGTGCCTGTCCACAATTCATTTCAAGGTGTCAGCAAAGAAGCGATTCACTTATAGAAAATACATTGCAACATAGCCACACAAAACTTTCATTAAATAGCATTAAAACCTCTACTATAAAATCTAACCATTACTATTATCAGCTAAACAATATTTATCATCAACTGAACTCTTTGCCTTCTTCAAAGGTCTTCTGGGCTCAATGACAGATGCATCATCCAAACAGTCCTTTTCTGTGCATGTTACAAGAGCATTGTCTACTTCATTGGCTGAACTGCAAAGAATCCCATTATCATCATCCAGATGAAGACTATCTGATTCATTGAGAGAATCTGGATGACTTTCCACCTGATTGACTTTTGGCATTGCCTTTCTTTTGCGACCCCCCTGCAAAATGGGATGGGTAATAGTGAGGATGGGAAAGACTAACAACTTATACAATCTTTTTAGAAGAATATTTTGGGAACAGAAAGAATAATTGCATTTCTGAAACAAAAATCAACAAAACTTTGGTGGCAGATAAAGCAATGCAGGCAACCGAAGAAGAATGAAGTTGGTTAAAAACTACACCTAATGTCCTCAACTTACCTTGCACAGAGGCAGCCATATATGAAATGGAAGAATCATCTAAATACAATTTCATATTCCATGTTTTCTCGAGCAACTTGAACTAATATAAGAATGGGTAGCCTTTTATGTAATGAACATATTAGATCTCTACCCAAGAGGAATCAAGAGATATTGGTGGGGAAAAACAAGTGAGTAAATATAAGAAATAAATAGTTTAAAAGTTTAATTTGAATATATTAAAGGAATGAGTTTTAGGGAGATAAGATAAACAATAGAGTGAAAATTATAAATGCGCACAGTAGGATAACAAAATCTTCCAATTGTTTATATACCGTTAGCCCAAGAAGTTTGAGCTGAGCATTAGCCTTTGGAAAAATAACTTTATTCTTCCACAAAAGCTTCTGCAAATCTTTGTTTAGACTATTGATTTCAGAACTCTTTTTAGGAGGATTCTGAGATTCTGCAGGTTTCTTGAGTGTGCCTGCAAATCGACAGGTTATTCCATAAGGGCATGTTTCTCCAACACTAATGAATGGGCAATTCCCCTCCAGGTCAGCTAGTTTCTGCATGCAAAGATGATATATTAAGATGTTAACGATAACTGGTGCATAGTTGACTCATAACATCATGAGAAGACCTAGTTAGCATGCAACAAGAACAAAGCAAGGATTTAAGCAACATACCAGAGCTAAAAATGCATCCAAATCATGGCTGAAACGATAATCATTTTTTTAACGACGTGCATCAACATTTCCATTTTTTGCTACTTCTGGACAAATATGCAGTGCAGACTTTTGTTCTTGGGTAATGTGAAAAACATCGAAATCAAAATTAATTTACTACTATGGAAACAGAAGGCGAGGGAGGGGGAGAGAAGCGAATGGAGGGACGTACTTCAGACAATTATTTAGCAGTTCAATAATGTAGTTTAATTTAGCATGATCCACCTGTTTTTCAATAAAATGCAATTTAATTTATCACGATTCATCTGTTTTTCAATAATTCAATAAAAATGGTATGAGTTATTCCATGGCAAACTGGCCATGCCCCAGTAGTCATGCCCTTCTCTCCTTAGAGGAGACTCTAGAATGGAGTCTTGGGTGGTGAATCCCCCAGTTTGCCCAGAAACTTGGGGTAGAGATTTGTCATGTTTTACTGAAACAAGAAATATAAGAAATCGATACAACTTTCATTGAGGTAGAAATATAAAAATCCCAATTTTCCAGGAAATATTACTGCATTTTATTGAAGAAATATAAGAATCCCAATTTTCCAAAAAATATGATTGCAGTTTTACAAAATGCTTTCATGAAAACTTACAAAAGAGAAAAGTTTCTCGCAATATTTTTAGACATTTTTTTATGTAAACACTCGTGTTTAATTTGTCTATAACTAATTTAAGAATGACATGCCGTAATATCAAAGCCTGCCACAGACGATGTATAAGAAGGAAACTGGACCAAAAATTTGTTATGTATAAGAAGGAAACTGGGCCAAAAATTTGTTAAAAGCTAACAGAACAAAAGATAGCTGGCACACTTAGTTAGAAAAGCAAACTTCAAATATGAGCACTTTTTAAATAAACAATCAGAATGTCTTAATTTTTCTCTTTTTTTTTTTTTAAAAAAGACAGCTAGACCTTATTGTTATTTCCTAGTGGCCACATAAAACTTACAAAGCATTTAACTACTTAGAACTTTGATTAAAAAAAAAGATTTAACACAAAGACAATTTTAAAACTTTTCTAACATGACTGCAAATTTTTGAAGCTTATTTCCAGCATCAATAAAAGTGCATTATTGAAAAATCTCAAATCTAGCAAATTCTTGGTCTATAACTGATCTTCCAAAAATGGTCACGAAATGCCTCAAACAGATTAAAGACAGAAGACACTAGGCTAAGTATACCTACAAACGACAGTTATTTGTTCAAGTCTTATGTGCTAGAGTTTTCTCTGTTACATCTTCGCATCAAGTCTGGATAACCATTTTATTTATTCAAGCAATCTCTTTTCTTAAAAATGGCTATCTTTTTTTTTTTTTTTGTTAAGCCTTTACAAGTTCCATGCATCAAGGAACAAAGGGAAGCCATAACAAGAATTAAACTTGAACGACACGGAATCACGAACCTTAGCTCTTGAAGATTCAGTGGCTTGCATATATCTAGGAAGGGAATTGCTGCTGCTGTCCTTGGACTCATGATCAATGCGATCAGGTTTAGCCATAGCAAATGTGTTGTGCCTCTTGCTAACACGAACCTTAGCTCTTGAAGATTCAGTGGCTTGCATATATCTGGGAAGGGAATTGCTGCTGCTGTCCTTGGACTCATGATCAATGTGATCAGGTTTAGCCATAGCAAATGTGTTGTGCCTCTTGCTAACACGAACCTTAGCTCTTTTAGATTCAGTGGCTTGCATATATCTGGGAAGGGAATTGCTGCTGCTGTCCTTGGACTCATGATCAATGTGATCAGGTTTAGCCATAGCAAATGTGTTGTGCCTCTTGGTATTCTTTGCATCCTTTGGTAAATATTTTGTGCCTTTTCTTCCACCTGAGTCACTTTTTGGAATTGATGGTGAGTTCTTGCATGCCAATTGAGATTTTTGCTTTCGAGCATGGTTATTGTTTTTTGCCTTGCTTATTTTATTTTTTGCTGATTTCTGACTCGGTGGTGTCCTGTACGACTCTGAAGAAGTTACATGGCTTCTGGGAGAGCTCTCTGGTGATGAACTACAAATTTGTGCATCTTTTAGATATTCAACTCCAACCTGAATACTTGATCCTGTTGACTCCGCCGGTGGTTGATGCTGCTGCACAGAATCAACAGCAGGAACAGTGCTGAACAAATTTTCATCACTTTTCTTAAGTTTTTGTCGCTGTAACACATCTGACTCAGAGCAATGAAATTTTGTGCCACAATTCATATTTTCAATATTTAATGCACTATCAGAACCATCAGTCAAATTACAATTTCCTTTGTCTAAAGCTCCAATCTCAAGTATAATACCCTTGGCATCACCTTCAGATATTTCAGGCAAGTCAAACATGGGAGAGACAGACGTCTCAGTGTCACATTCTAAAGCAGAATTCTTAATTTTATCCTGAGATCTTGAGTTTTCCACTATGCCAATCTCTTTTGTCTTTGTCAAGGAATCAATTTGAGGATGAACTAATTTAGACTGAACCTTGGCACCTTGATTGACAAAAGTGACAGAACTACCAACACTAGAAACTAAGCTCAGTTCCTCAAATTTTGATTGCACAGCAGAAAATGCTGGACTCTCTGCATTTCTTGACCTCAATGCACACTTTTTTCCTTCAGTCTCCAGTGATTCACAAGTCATCCCTTCACTAGTACACTTATGGTTTCCCATGTCAAATACAGGTTCCGCATAAATATTATCGAGTAAGGAATGTGAAGTTGCATCTGATTGAACTGATAATTGACTTGCAGTAGAATCAAACGTCTCTCCAATTCTCATATTCCCTTTTATTATGCCCAAAGTCTCACTCTCACACTGGGATTGCCCTTGATCATTTTTTGCTATAGAACTCATTTGTTGATTTGGAGTAGATATAGGAACATTTATTTGGTATTCAACAGAATTTTCATATGTTAAACTTACTTCACCCTCAATTGGGGCTGCTGATTCACTATTCTCTTCCATCATGCCTGATGTCTCACTCTCATACTGGGACTGCTCTTGGTCAACTTTTGCTACAGAATCCATTTCTTGATCTGTAGTAGATACAGCAACATCAATGAGATATTTAGCAGATTTATCATATATTGAACTTACTTCACCCTCAATTGAGGCTGTTGATTCACTATTTTCTTCCATCATGCCTGATGTCTTACTTTCATACTGGGACTGCTCTTGGTCATCTTTTGCTGCAGAACTGTTGCTTTGATTTGGAATAGATACAGAAATATGAACTTCAACTTCACCAGAATTTTTCCTTATTAAATCCCCTGCACTATCAATTGGGGTTGCTGGTTCAAAGGGAGAAGACACTGAATCTGATGATACAGAGGCAACAGGATCAGGAACCACATTTGCTATATCAAACGCAGCAATGTTAGTTTTTTTCTTCTCTCCCTGACAATCTTTATCTAACTTAAACTGCTGCTGCTGCCCTGTTTCTAAAGACATCACAAACGTCCACCTCTCCAACCATTTCCATGTTGAATCAGACCTCAAAGGATCACAACTGACAATAATTGGTTTTATATTGGGCGTTGGCTCCAGAAGCTTGCAGTGAAGTATAAAACTATAAGTTCTATTTGAAAGATTAAATACCAAGAGAAATGTTTTACTAGACTTGGAGAGCAGAAAAGGGATCAGTAAATCATACCAGACGAACGAATGCATTGGAAAGCAATTTCTCAATTGAAGCATATGATGTATATGATCTCATGCCACTATTAATCTGAAATGAGAAACAAGGTCAGACTTAAATGGAATATGAAACAACAAAAAAGAAGAGAACAGCGATATAGCTTTTAATGATATTATATGAGAACCTAAAAAAATTTAATGGAAGATAAATCTCAGATTAGTAATTGCTGTTAGGATGGATTTGATGGCCTAGTTGAAAAAGTAGAAAAGAACAAAGCGAGGGGGAGGAAACACAACAAATATGGATTGAATAGCATGTCCAGGTCTCAGCAGTGAGCAACCACAGCAGTACTTGGTTAAGAGGTTAGAAAAGAAAGAATGCTGGACATAAAAATTTCACAACTTGTTGGCAGAGCATTACTTAGTTCACATAGCATTTGAAAATAGACAATACAGGATTGAAAGAGACTAGTCTGCTAAAATGTTTAATCTAACACTAGAATGATTCCAAACTCCACTACATACAAGCTCCAAACATTGTCCAGTCTACATGTACAACACGACCCTGGTTGTTAAAAAAGAAGTGTGGAATAAAGAATGAAGCAAAAGCATCATCAAGATGTTTCGTACCAAGGAATCTACCTGCAGCTTCTCATCAATCTGCTCTTCTGCAGCAGACTTCTCCTCTAGTCGATGTGCAAGGCGAGCCCGTACAAGTGCTTGCATTTTGATGATGGCTTGTGCACATTGCAAAGTTCCCACAGCTTGTCTCCTGACAAGATGACCACGTATGGCAGCTTGCAATTTGACAATGTTCTTACATTTTTCAAGTTCTTTCTGAGCCTGTAATTATTTAAAAAGTCAAGAAAATTACAATTCACAGCTAAGAAAGTTAAAATCTCAATAATCACTGTACCAAGTATCTCCTGGTTGCAGCCTGGATGACAGTAGCAACACCTTCCTGAAAAACGTTATCATTGGTGGTTGTAACTTCAGCAGCAAGCAGCGAGTTAGAAACTTCTGGATCAATTAGAGCTGACAATGGAGTTGTTTCATTTGCCTGTTCTAGGCTTGGGGGGGGATTTGGAACAAACGAATGTATCATACCAGGTACTTTTGAATCAACTGGAACTCTAAATGAGGGTTTTTCATTTGTCTCTTCTAGTATGGTTGGGATTTCTGGAACAGGTGATTCTTTTTCAGAATAAAAGTCATTGGTCATGGTTTCTAGCATTTTCATGTTAAAATAAGGTTCTGAGATGACAGGGTTGTTTTTCACTAGATTTCTAGATGACCTCTTTCGGAAACTCCACCTCCCTTTATCTAATGTTGCTTTGCTCTGCAAATAGATTGAAAACATAATCAGAAAAAAATCATATTCAGCAGACAAAAATGAAGATAAAGTTGCTGGCAAAAGATAGAAAAAAGGCATATTAAGAATAACTTATGGTAGTGATAGAGCTAACATGGTGTATATGGCATTAGAATTTAGAATAACCACTGAAAGATGCTTTACAAAAACAAATCCTACTAAAGCTAAGTTATGGTAGTAATAGAGTTAGCATTGTATATATATATGGCATTGGAATTTAGAATAACCACTTGAAGATGCCTACACAACCAAATCCTATTAAAGCCATAACAAAAGGATAGGCATGAAGAAAGAAACTTATGAAAACAAAGGCATAAAGGAAAATAAATAAATTTCTTTAAGAGAAGCAAAATAAATGAAATGGCTCCCCTATCATATTTATAGTGAGCTTGAAAGGAAAGGACTGTTATGTCGTAGAATATGTTACAAGGATTGATGTGAGTGGAGAAAACAATTACAAGATATTACTCATGGCTTCCCCTGAAGTGAATGTCTTGTACATAATTCATCCAAAGGTACCAAAAAATATGATTTATTTGAGTGCTATCTAATCATTCGGATTAAGTTATTATTTAAAATGAAATTTCCTAATCCATTAAAAATGTTTGACTCAAAACTCAATAACTATAAACAAGATATTGAAATTAAACCTTTTTCCCCCTCTAAGATCTTAAAATATGATTGTTTCTAAAGAAAAGAAAAATGTTCACTATATTAATTCTATGATGGTAATGGTGAAAAAGAATGACTCAGGTTTTCATCTGAAATTTCTAGTTCAATATAACCGAGGAATGTTGTGTTGTGCATGATATAGCCAATCACTTTTAGATGAACATATCTGCAATATATACTTTCTTTCTTTGTTTTTAAAGGTAGATCTATGTTACATATTTTCATCCATGGTCTTTTACATGTTTGATGATTCCTTCATGTTCTGGTAGTCTTATGGTCACATCTTTGCACAAATATTGCTAGACTATGGTCAAAATTTTTGGCTAAAAACATAAGTTTCATATACAACTTATCAAAGATTCTGGTTTTATCCAGAGTTACTGAAAGCCAAAACCACATATAGAAAGGGCTTGCATTGGTCTGACACATTTCTTTCGGATGCTCCTATTTTCCCCTTGAGCCAAAAAACACAGACCTGGTTATTGATCATCAGATCTTTCATGATTGAATTCAGATTCCACATGATTTTGGTTCTTGAAAGGGAGTTGGGTCTAGCACCTCTATTTGTCAAAAAATTGTAATATCTAAATCAAGGTCAAGGTCTTAGCCAAGATATGCAAAATTAGTACCAAGAATTGTATTAGTACAAGTTAGAATGATACTTACAAAATAATTTTTTAACTTAAACCTCTTCCTTTTTTCTTTTGGCAAGGCTCAACATGGCACGTGCCATATCAACTATTGATGACCGGCACTCCACTAGCACTGGTGCTAGAAAGCTTTGTTCGAAAAAGAAATGATCTTTCAGCCTTATTCGGATTGCATAAATTCCCAAATTTGGAAATGAAATAGATTCTTTTAACATTTCATGAAAATTTCAAAGAAAGCATTTTTATATAAGCATCCAAGCTGTTAGCAATAAATAGAGAGTTTTCTAAGCTTGAGGCAAAAATCAATGAAATTTTAAAGAATAAGTTGCCATCCACAAAAGATTTAAAAAGAAAAAATATAACCATAGATATGAAATATATAGATTTGCTTCATGAATTCTTATTTGCCGACAATTTCTATTTAAGATTATCTCCAACGTTACCATAAGTTATCCAAAATCCTAATGCATAGTTTCCATCCATGTTTGCTCATCCTTTCCCATTATCCTTCCTTACAAGCAACTCTCCTTGCAAGGTGATGTGGCCTGTGGCGCCACGTTGACATTCACCACAAAGTCGACTGACGGCATGGACAGAGGCAGGTCGCCCTGCATCTCCAAGGCAGCCCCGCTCGCCAGTAGGGCCGCACGTCTCCAAGTCAGCCCCAGCAGCTCCGGCTTCTCCAAGTTGGCCTCTGGTGGCCCCGGCTTCTCCAAGTCGGCCCCAGTAGCCCCGACATCTCTAAGTCGGCCCCTGACGGCCCCGGCTTCTCCAAGTTGGCTCCAGCAGCCCCGACGTCTCCAAGTTAGCCTCCAGTGGCTCCGACTTCTCCAAGACGGCCCCTGGCGGCCCCGCACATCTCCAAGTCGGCCCCAGCAGCCCCGACTTCTTCAAGTTGGCCCTTGGCGACCCCGACTTCTCCAAGTCGGCTCCAGCAGCCCCGATATTTCAAGGTCGGCCCCGACGACTCGACTTCTCCAAGTCGGCCCCTAGCGGTCCTAATCTCTCTAAGGCAGCCTCCAGCAGTCCTGACTTCATCTACCTGACCTTTGCCACCTGACACTACCAGGCCTACCTACCGCCTGACACAACCAGGTGTTGGGATATGTGGCCATAAACAAATAACATTTATTATTTTGCTGAATAATTTGAAATTTTTTTTAATATTATACTTGCATGCATGTTTTGATGCTTTATAAATATCAAAAATCCCTGGATTATTTAAATGTAACTTTAAATATTGTATATAAGTGTTATATATAGAGGATAATATTTAAAGTAAAATAATCTAAATTGATCCATAATTATAAATTAAAGTTGTAATAGGGATCTTTAATTTAAAATTACTAGCACGGTTCATTACATTCTAAATGAAACGATCTTATCCAGATTATTGATAATAAGATTATTGGAATGAAAGTGCTTTGTATAATTTGATTATATAGGACTGAAACGATTAATTATGAATCTCTAATAAATTTCATTGTTAAAATAGAGTATTCAAAATTAATCAATGATGGCCATATATGAATCGATCTTAATTTTGAGTAATTAATACTCTTGTTTATTGTATTATATTTTTTAACATATCGGTAATGACACAGAAACATAGTGTCAAATTCTTGGTATATTAAATATATAATAACATAAGTAGCCAGGAATATTAATATACAAGATGAAATCCATTCCTTCGTAAAGAAGTCAAATGGACGGTAAGTGTTGATTCGGGACTTGAATAATAAGAGCGCTCAATTTATGATTGGATCATAAATATATTATTCATTATAGAATTAATGGTACTTATGGATAAAGATATAATTAAAGAGGTTAACAGAAAATGCCTAGCTTTAATCATGAACCGTTTAAGGAGGATTGATTTATATGTAGTGACTATATCAGACTATTCAAATCCTTTTGAATATAATTAATTTTATAATTTTAAGAATGTAGTTCCAAATTTTTAGTGAAGTAATTTGGAATTAATAATTTTGATATTTTAATTAAGGTGGTAATTGAATGTCAAAATTATTGGAGCTTAAAATTATAATGTCCATAGTTCCTCTTGATGGCTCCATTAAATTATGTGAACTTTATGATATGTTGGGTTGAGTTATTAATTTAGAATTGAGAATTCTAAATTAATTTTCATACAAAAATTAATTGGATTAATTTCTATTTTATATAATATGATTATTTAAAAATAAATTTAAAATTATTTACGATGTGCTAGGGAATACATCATAGGCATATTCCACGAGAAGAGTCTATGTGAAAATTATTTAGTTGTTGAAGAAATATATATGGGATCGTGAGAGAGCCTTTCTCTCTCCCGTAATGTCCCATGATAAGTATATCAAAACTAACAATTGGTTGTCTGATTGATATACATTAAAGTAATTCCAAGAGTTGAAGTTATCTTTAAATTTTAATTAATTGATTAATTAATTAAAGAGGTTGGTAGTTATTATTCTCTTAGAATATAAGATTCACGAGAGAAGAATAACATCGGACAACAATCATCAACCACGGAGAGTTCTCTCCTTCAACTTCACTTTATCTATGAGTTGAGAAGACAAAGTGAATAAAACTCAGTTGTGTGATCTCAACCCAAATCAAAAGGAACGCCCACTCATTCGCGTTCATCATAATTTGAGAACGTTTGGAAAGATCCGTGGTGATCGAAAGGATTTGGTGATTCTAAGGTAGTGTTGGTGGAGAACGAAAGGTCAATTTCTTAATCTTCTTATTGTTCTTGTTATTAAATTAATACGGGTATAGATGGCTAACTCAATTTTTAAGATATGTGATTTGATCCTTATCTTATTTCCGCTAAGATATATGATTTGATCCTTATCTTGCTTCCGCAAACATCTCAAAGTCGTATTAAGATTACCATCAATTAGTATCAGAGCAGATTATACCCCTATTAATTTAATAATAGATTATATGATAATCTTTATATGATTGGGTTGGCACTCATGCATAATGGTCTATGTTTTTAATATTTTTATGATGATGATGTATGTTCAAATGGATTGGCGCTAATAATTTTTCAATTTCATGGAATAAGTTATGTAATTTTATTTTGATTAGGTCAATTGAATATAAGATTCCTTTTATATTGATAAAGAAGAAAGGTTCTTCATGGTTTTGAGAAAAGTTCTCAATTAGAATTTTTTTATACTTATTAAAGAGACATGTTTTATTGAGAATTTTTTTAAAAGCTGTCCGATAGGAGATTTTGAGTGGGGAATCCCTTCCCTTGGCTCTGAGCCTCATCGTTTTCCAGGAATTCGAAGAGCCTCACCGTTTCCTAGTGATTCAAAGAGCCTCACCATTTTCCAAAGATTCGACGAGCCTCACTATCTCAAAAGACGTGAAGAGTCACATGAAGTTTTTTTTTTCATTTCACTTCTTATTGAATATTTTTATTATGTTGATAATAATTACATTTACTCTTCACGTATGAGAAGTTTTTCCATTCCGATTTTATGGAATGTTTTTTGTTATGTTGATAATAATTATATTTCATGCATATTATATGACATATTAGATAGAAAAGTGTCTACCTATTTATTATATGTCATGCATTTATGTGCATTATTATTTTATTATTTTTTTACTAAAAAAAGTTTTAGTAAATTATATTTAATGCACTTTGCTATAAATTTAATGAGATTAAATTTGTAAATTAATTTAGCAATTGGATTTGCAAAATTAATGTGCCAAATGTGATGTTTTAAATTTAAGTGTTATATTTAAGTTATCACATTTAGCTTATTTTATAATTTTAAAGTGTTTAAAATTATAAAATCTTAGTGATTTAAATTGTTTAAATTAACTAAGGGTTTATAAAAAAAAGTTGTTTTATAAATAAAATATACTTTTGTAAAATAATGAGTGGAAGGGGTAATATGAAAATATAAACCTTTGGTCTCCATCGTTAGTACAACACCGTAAGTTATTAGTAGCGCCTCGAAACGCTTTGATTTCGTTCTCCCTACGGAGGGTATCTACTAATAGCAATACCAAGGTTGTCTTCCATGAGATAGGTCTTTTAAGATGTATTTTAGAATTGACCTACCCTACAATGGCAATTTCTAAGTTAAGTCTCAAAAGGTCAGATACGATGGGTCGCACTCATAAAGAAATAATTAAATTAGTTAATTATTTTCTTGACCAAAATTTAAGAAAATTAATGAGTATTAGAAATATGAGATATTTTGGAAGATACTTATTAATTGAGAAAGTCTCATTTTAATTAGCAACTATTTGACCTACTTACGGCAGCACTTAGTTGTGGAGATTAAAATTCCTTTGGCCTTTAAAGTAAACATATTTTTGTGTATTTTAACATGTGCATTTATGCATCATATTTACTTTGCCTTAAATTATATAATGATATTTATGTAATTATTTATTAAAATTTTTCTTTATTTTTCAGTAAATATGTTAAACCCGATTTTCTCACTTCTCGCCTCTCAAGTATTAACGAGTGAAAATTTTGTTAAGTGAAAAAGCAACATGAATATCCTTCTCATTAATGAAAACTACCACTATGTCCTTAAGGAGGATTGTCCTCCAGTGCCTCCAACCAATGCATCCAAGGTTGTTACTGATGAGTACAACCATTGGATTGTTGCAAACAACAAAGCTCGCTGCTACTTGTTAGCCGCAATGAATGAGGTGCTTAGAACTAAGCACAAGGCCTTTAAAACTGCAAGGGAGATTATGGAATCTCTGCAACATATGTTTGGACGCCCATCTAATCAGGCTCGCTACGAAGCTGTAAAAGCCATTATGAATGGGAAAATGGAGAATGGTTCTTTTGTTCGTGAGCACATCCTCAAAATGGTCAATCATTTCAATGAGGCTGAGATCAATGGAGCTAAAATTGATGAAAAGACTCAGGTTGGCATGATCCTGGAGGCACTATCTCCCACTTTTTTTAATTTAGGACTAATTACATTATGAATCATAAAAAGTGTAATATGACTGAACTCTTCAATGAGCTGCAAATATATAAGACTCTTATAGATGATAAGAGTGGTAAGGCAATTGTTGCTGAAGCCAACATAGCTGAGAAAAAGCCTTTTCCTTCAAAGAAAAAGAAGAAGAATTATGTGGGAAAGAAAAAGGATAACAAGAAGAAGGTCCAGAAGAAGAAAGGAAAAGCTGCTCAGCCTAAACCTAAGGCTGCTCAGCCTAAATCTAAAGGAAAGTGTTTCCACTGTCATCAAGATGGCCATTGGAAAAGGAACTATAAAAAGTACCTTGATGAGCTGAAACAGAAAAAGAAACAAGGTAAATTAGATTTACTAGTCATGGAAACATGCTTAGTTGAGAATGATTTCTCAAGCTGGATTATTGATTCAGGAGCATCTAACCATGTCTGTGTTCTTTGCAGATGCTTGAGTCTGCCCGGGATCTTCAAGTGGGAGATTTTACGATGAGAGTAGGCAGTGGGGAAAAGGTGTCAGCGACAGCAGTAGGGATAGTTTGACTATCGTTTGCTAATAATAAATATTCTTTTGGACAATGTTTATTATATTTCAGATTTCAAACGGAATTTGATTTCGGTGTTCAAGTTGCATGAACAATTTATTTATGTTTCTTTTAGTATTGACTCTTTCAATTTTTAAGAATGAAATAAATATTTGTTCTGGGTATGTTGAAAATGGTTTATATTTTGTTAAACCAAATTCCTACAACTTGCTTCAAACCGAAATGTTTAAAGTCACTGAACCAACTCCTAAAAGAAGAAAAGTTGCGAATAATGACAATGGCACATATTTATGGCATTTGAGGCTTGGTCATATTAATATAGACAGAATAGAAAGACTAGTGAAGGATGGTCCTTTAGGAGAGCTAAGAATTGACACTCTACCAGTCTGCAAATCCTGTCTAGAAGGCAAAATGACCAAAAAACCTTTTTCAGCAAAAGGTGAAAGAGCAAAAGCACCTTTATAAATCATACATATTGATGTATGTGGGCCTTTGAATGTCAAAACTAAAGGGGGCTACGAATATTTCATCACATTCATTGATGATTATTCTAGATATGGATATGCATATCTGATGCAAAGAAAATCCGAGGCCTTTGAAAAGTTCAAAGAATTCCATGCTGAAGTAGAAAAATAACTCAGTAAATCAATCAAAACTCTTCGATCTGATCGAGGAGGAGAGTACTTGGTTATGAATTTCAGGACCACTTGATTGAGAATGGAATATTATCACAGCTCACGGCACCTGCGACACCACAGCAAAATGGTGTAGCTGAAAGAAGGAATCGCACTTTGCTTGATATGATAAGATCAATGTTAAGCTATTCTTGTTTGCCTACCTCATTTTGGGGATATGCATTATAAACAGCTGTATACATTCTAAACTTAGTTTCATCTAAGTCAATCCCTAAGACTCCCTTAGAGTTATAGAACGGTCGCAAACCTAGTTTGAGACACATCCGCATATGGGGATGTCCAGCCCATGTGATGAAGGAAAAGACTAGAAAATTGGAACCTCGTTCAGAAGTATGCATGTTTGTTGGATACCCTAAGGGAACGAGAGGAGGTCTATTTTATAGTGCTAAAGATAACAAAGTATTTGTGTCAACAAATGCTACGTTTCTTGAGTACAATTATATGATCGAATTCAAATCTAGAAGTAAAGTAGTTCTGGAAGAGTTGCTAGCTGATGAGATCAGCTCCACACCAACAAAAGTTGTTGAACGACAAAAAGTTGAGACCACTACTCAAGATCAAATTCCACCACCACCACCACGTAGTGGGAGGAAAATAAGATTACCCATCCACTATGGTCAGGATGGAGAAGCACAAGTTTTAGTCACCGATGGCAGTGATGATGATCCATTGACATACAAGATGGCAATGGAGGATGTTGATCAAGAGAAATGGCAGGAAGCCATGAAACTCGAAATGGAATCAATGTATTCTAATACAGTCTGGAAGCTTGTAGATCTACCAGAAGGCGTAAAGCCTATTGGATGCAAATGGATATATAAGAGAAAAAGAGGAGCCGATGGAAAAGTAGAGACTTTCAAAGCTAGGTTGGTGGCAAAGGGTTTTACCCAAAAGGAAGGAGTAGATTATGAAGATACTTTTTTGCCAGTAGCCTTGCTAAAATCCATTCGGATTCTCTTGTCCATTGCTACTCATTATGATTATGAGATATGGCAAATAGATGTCAAGATGGTGTTTTTGAACGGCCATCTTGAAGAGACTATTCATATGGTCCAACCAGAGGGTTTTGTGGTTAAAGGCCAAGAGCAGAAAGTCTGCAACTTGCAAAGGTCCATTTATGGGCTTAAGCAAGCTTCTAGATCTTGGAATATCAGATTTAATGAAGCCATAAAATCTTATGGTTTTGAACAAAATTTAGGTGAACCTTGTGTCTATAATCTAAAGGAAGGAAAGAAAGTGGTCTTCTTAGTTCTTTATGTGGATGACATTTTACTCATTGGGAATGATGTAGGATCTCTGTCCAAAATAAAGAACTGGCTAGCCAGCCAATTCCAAATGAAGGATTTGGGAGAAGCAAGCCACATTCTTAGCATCCAAATTATACGGGATCGCAAGAATAGGCTTTTGGCATTGTAGATTGACAAGGTGCTTGTCAGATTTGCGATGCAAAACTCTAAGAAAGGTAATTTACCTACTCGACATGGAGTTCATCTTTCTAAAGAGCAGTGTCCTAAAACACCGCAAGAGGAGGAAGATATGAGACGGATTCCCTATGCTTCGGTAGTTGGTAGTTTGATGTATGCAATGTTGTGTACAAGACCCGACATATGCTTTGCAGTGGGAGTGGTTTGCCGATACCAGTCAAACCCAGGATTGGATCACTGGGTTGTGGTCAAGCATATTCTCAAATATCTGAGGCGAATGGGAAACTATATGCTGGTATATTCTGGTAGGGATTTGATTCATATTGGATATACATTTTGATTTTCAATCAGATAGAGACTCTCGGAAGTCTACCTCTGGAGCGGTGTTCACTTTGAGAGGAGGAGCCATTATATGGAGAAGCATCAAGCAAACCTGCATTGCTGACTCAACCATGGAGGCTGAATATATAGCAGCTTGTGAAGCAGCTAAGGAGGCAGTCTGGCTTCGAAATTCTTGAAAGATCTAGAAGTTGTTCTGGATATGCATGAACCAGTTAGACTCTACTGTGACAACAGTGGCGCAGTAGCCAATGCCAAGGAACCCAAAAACCACCGTAAAGGAAAGCATATAGAGAGAAAATTTTACCTTATGAGAGAGATTATCAGTAGAGGAGACGTTTCAGTTGATAAGATCGCATCTGCGATCAATATAGCTAATTCGTTCACTAAGACATTACCGGCTCAGGGTTTTGAGCTACATCTTGAAGGAATGGGACTTAGAGACATGTCTCATTTGCTTTAGGGCAGTGGGAGATTGTTGGGATATGTGCTCATAAACAAATGACATTTATTATTTTGCTGAATAATTTAAGAAATTTTTCAATACTATACTTGCATGTTTTGATTCTTTATAAATATCAAAAATTCCTGGATTATTTAAATGTGACTTTAAATATTGTATATAAGTATTATATACAGAGGATAATATTTAAAGTAAAATAACCTAAATTTGTCCATAACTATAAATTAAAGTTGCAATCGGGATCTTTAATTTAAAATTACTAGTGCGGTTCATTACATTCTGAATGAAACGATCTTATTCGGATTGTTGATAATGAGATTATCGGAATGAAAGCGCTTTATATAATTTGATTATATATGACTGGAATGCGATTAATTATGAATCTCTAATAAATTCCGTTGTTAAAATAAAGTATTCAAAATTAATCAATGATGGTTATATATGAATCAATTTTAATTTTGAGTAATTAATATACTCCTATTTATTGTATTATATTTTTTGACATTCGGGTAATGACATAGAAACATAGTGTCAAATTCTTGGTATATTAGAAATATAATAACATAAGTAGCCAGGAATATTAATATACAAGATGAAATCCATTTCTTTGTAAAAAAGTTAGATGGACGGTTTCCATAATTGTTGATTCGACTTGAATAATAAGAGCTCTCAATTTATGATTGGATCATAAATATATTATTCATTATAGAATAAATGGTACTTATGGATAAAGATATAATTAAAAAGGTTAACGGAAAATGCCTAAACTGTTTATGGAGAATTGATTTATATGTAGTGACTATATCAATGGACGATTCAAATCCTTTTGAATATAATTAATTTTATAATTTTAAGAGTGCAGTTCTAAATTTTTAGTGGAGTAATTTGGAATTAATAATTTTGATATTTTAATTAAGGTGTTAATTGAATGTTAAAATTACTGGAGCTTAAAATTATAATGTCCATAGTTCCTCTGGATGGCTCCATTAAATTATGTGAACTTTATGATATGTTGGGTTGAGTTATTAATTTGGAATTGAGAATTCTAAATTAATT
>UESW01002324.1:69676-84233 GCA_900491605.1 Calamus simplicifolius
GAGATCGATGTAGTCAACGCCAAGCCTCTTCAAGCTCGCCTCGCAGGCAGCCCTCACGTAGGCCGGATCCCCACGTATCTCGCTCTTCCCTTCAGAAAAACTACTGATGCCGAACTTGGTGGCCAGTTGCACCTTCTCCCTCATCCCCCCTGCAAAGCCTACAATAACATCAGGCAGGCATCAGAGAAGGACCCACGCTAGAGAAAGGGCAGAAGAGTTCGATTACCGTTCAATTACCTTGCCGACGAGGATCTCGTTAGTGAAGGGGCCGTAGATGTCGGAGGTATCGAAGAAAGTAACGCCGCAGCGGATGGCGTGGTGGATGAGGGCGATCATGTCGGACTCCGGTTTGGGAGGGCCGTAATAGGCGGACATCCCCATGCAACCCAGGCCCTGGGCGGAGACCTCCAGGCCCTGCGATCCCAGCTTCACGCGCCCTACCGTCGTCATGGCTAGCTCTTGCACTACCTACAGCCGCTGCTATGCTTTCGACCCGTGGCCGTGGGCTGGTTTATATGGCGACTGTCGACCGTCTATTCTCAGTTCTCACCGTTGGAAAAGTCTTTCTACGCCGTTATATGCCAGGGTTTGTTGATTAGTGAGAAAAAGGAATCCCTTCCGTCGTCCTCGGGAAGTCTCCTACAAAAAATAAAACGACAACGTAAAAAGAAAAAAAAAAAAAAGGGAACACCTCAGGAAGCTCTTCCGTCGTCTCTTGCACTCGCGACGCTTGTCTCAATTAGGACGGTGAAGGTGCCCTCGTCCACTGAACATTGTGCTTATCCAGAAAATGCGGCCGGACCCGCGGTGCTCCACTGAGTGCAATGCACGTTTCTAACATTAGCTGGATTACATAGCTACTTACATTAGGATTTGTTTATTAGGGAGATCACGGAATCCCTTGCCTCATCGCTCGGAAAGTCTCCGACGAAAAAAAAGAAGAAAAAAAGAAAGGAATCACTCTACGGAAGCTCTTGCGTCAGCCATGTCCTGGCTCACTAAACTTTTTGCTTTGATCGCGCAGATAACATGCTCCAGAACTCAAGCATGGACTGGATCCCGTGGTCCCCATTCAGTGCAATGCACATTTCAGCTCTTTATACTACAAGAAAGTATGGTATTTATGGCGAACCTATTGTGGCGAAATGTTTTCGTCGTTATAGGTTATTTATAACGGCGAAATAAAAATTAAATTCGTCGTAACAATTATTTATTACGGCAAAATAATTTTTCACCGTAATAAATAGAAGTATTACGATGAATTTATAATTCGTCGTAATAGGTCCAGATTATTTTTTACGATTTTAGTTTTTTTTATTTTTCTTTCTTTTTATTACGGCGACATAATTTTTCGCCGTAATTAAAGGACTTATTACGACGACTTTTATAAGTCGTCGTAATAGGTCCACATTGTTTTTTACGATTTTAGTTTTTTTTTATTTTTCTTTCTTTTTATTACGGCGAAATAATTTTTGCCGTAATTAAAGGACTTATTACGATGACTTTTATAAGTCGTCGTCATAAGTCCACATTGTTTTTTACGATTTTAGTTTTTTTTATTTTTTCTTTCTTTTTATTACGGCAAAATAATTTTTTACCGTAATTAAAGGACTTATTACGACGACTTTTTTAAGCCGTCGTCATAAGTCCACATTGTTTTTACGATTTTAGTTTTTTTTTATTTTTCTTTCTTTTTATTACGGCAAAATAATTTTTCGTAATAAATAGAAGTATTACGATGAATTTATAATTCATCGTAATAGGTCCAGATTATTTTTTATGATTTTAATTTTTTTAATTTTTCTTTTTTTTATTACGGCGAAATACTTTTTCGCCGTAATTAAAGGACTTATTACGACGACTTTTATAAGTCATCGTAATAAGTCCACATTTTATTTTATGATTTTAGTTTTTTTTTATTTTTCTTTCTTTTTATTACGGCGAAATAATTTTTCACCGTAATTAAAAGACTTATTACGATGACTTTTATAAGTCGTCGTAGTAAGTCCACATTGTATTTTATGATTTTAGTTTTTTTTTTCTTTCTTTTTATTATGGCGAAATAATTTTTGCCGTAATTAAAAGACTTATTACGATGACTTTTATAAGTCATCGTAATAAGTCCACACTGTATTTTACGATTTTAGTTTTTTTTTATTTTTCTTTCTTTTTATTATGGCGAAATAATTTTTTGCCATAATTAAAAGACTTATTACGATGACTTTTATAAGTCATCGTAATAAGTCCACACTGTATTTTACGATTGTAATTTTTTTTATTTTTCTTTCTTTTTATTACGGCAAAAATTTATTTTCGCCGTAATAAATATACGTATTAGATGAAATTAAAAATTCATCATAATATAGTGAAAAAATCTTTCGTGGGACCTTATTACGACGAAAGTTAATTTCGCCGTAATAAGGTCCCCTTAATACCTGTGAAACCCTCGCACGATTTTTTTTCTGTGAAACCCTCCTCCCGCCGTCTTCCCCGAGCTCGTCTCGCCGTCTTCCCCCGAGCTCATCTCCGCCGTCAGCCCCCGGACGCCATCAGCCCCCGAGCTCCTCTCCGCCTGCGATGCCGAGCTCCTCTCTGTCAGCCCTCGGACGAGGTGAGAAGAAGGGCTTTATAAAACCCTCTTGCTCGCGATTCTTGTTTCACTTGGATTTTTTTTTGATTTCTCTTGTTTTCTGATGATTTGGGGGGTTTATAAGGTTCAATTGAAAGTTATTACTGGTAATTTTTGATGAAACTCTTTTTTTCATGAGTTGCTGGAAGGGGGAGGCAACCGCTGATTTGGTGATTTACTTGTTTTGATTAGTTGGCAGATATTATATGTGGTTATCTTTCCGATGTATTAATCTGAGCCTTAAATTTGTTTCTTATTTTCCTCCTCCTCTCTTATCTTTTGCCATTCGAAGTTAATTCATTTAGTGATCATTTATTCTTATTTTCTTGCCAAAAAAGTGTTATGCACTCAGAATTCAAATACAATAATGCTTGTGGTAATCAAGACTGATTCGATAGAGGCAGTATATTTCCATTGTAATTTTCTGTTTTCTTTCAACAATTTATTGATTTGACATAGCTGCCAAGACATTAACACGTACAATAGTATTTAAAGGTAAATTTGGCAACCTGGCTGGCATCAGCTGGTCTACCAGTCATTAGTGAGGTTGTGAGTTTGATAATTGATTCAATTAGATTACTGTTTGTTTTATCAATATTTTTCCCTCTTTTGATAGGATATTATTATGAAGCAATGACCTTTTCTTCCCCTCTGGAGGTCGGATTGAATCAAGAATTGTCATCATGGACCTGAGGAATATTTTGTTATTGTTAGGCTTACATAAGAACGGGTCTTTTAAGAGCTGGCAGAATGCACTCTAAATACGATTTCCTGATTTATGAATTTTTCTTTGTGCTTATATTAAATATTACCGGTTACATGTATATCTTAATGCCATTGTTAGCTTTTTTTTTTTTTTACGTATTATAATCTTTACCTGCTGAGGCTAAGATAATGTGGTTGAGGTCCAACATCAGGCTTTGATGAACTCTCCTTTGCGTCTTTCAATGTCATAACTCCTCCAAATCACTCTAGGCTGAGCTACGGAAACGGCCTGATTCCTTGGCCTAATTCTGCATTCTCCCTTATCCCATTCTACAAGATATCATTACATTCAATATCTGAAATGAACTAGGCTGTTAGCTTTCTCTGACTACACCTCAATCTGCACAATCCATCAGTTGACTACATCAAATTTGTGTTAGCTCAGCACCCTAATCTCAGCTCGCTACCAATACCGATGGAGGCATGTCAAATCCTAAAGAATTCCTCATTTCCTGCCATTTGTGTTTCGACCATTGTAAAAATCATGAAATTGGCGCTCAAGCCATTGTCACTGTCTCAAATGATGATACCAAGTAAATTTCAGACCTCCATAAGATAGATGAGAATTCATTAGCCTCCTACACAAACATTGGGAATGGCCCATCTTTTCTATTACAAAAAATTAAAAAAGGTACTTGATACTTTACCTCCTGATAAGCATCTAGTTCCACAAACAAGTATGCATAAGAACAACCTTCCCTACCATTAAAGGGTCTCTTGAACCTTCTATAACAGCACATGCATCCAAAGGGCCATAGAAACACAAAAGTCTTATTGGCCTACATGACCAGATGTTCAGATAAGCATTACCCACGAAAGACCAATCTATCATAGTCCCACAACAAACTCATTCAAAAAAAATGTGCTAGTGATAGTTGAAGGGATAAAAACTAGATGTCATTAATGTAAAGGGACCAGCAGCTGGTAGCTCAGTTAGTTGGCACCTACCTCTCCAGGCTTCAGTACAAACCGAGTGGTGGTGAATAACCACAATATTCTCAATACATAGACCATATAAGTGCCAAAAGAATATATAATCCAGATGGACTGTTGGAAATTTAAATCTCAGGCTTAAACAGAATCAATTCCAACAATATTACAAGGATGTATCGACTGCCAACTATGAGTTAGTCCTGTCCCAGGCCAAAAATGGACAGCAGTCTGCACCATTACTAAGCAAAGTATTAAAAATACAATGCAATTAAAATGCCATACACACAACTCATAGTGAGAATGAGGTCTGAACACTCATTCACCAGAACCACCATTGAAAAATGTTCAAGCGTCCTGAAACAATATGAGGAGGTCACCTCATAGTGAGAATGAGGCTTTGATGAACTCTCCTCAGCGGTGTTCCCGTTCTCTACTCTCAACAGCATCTATACAACTACCCATTCTTTTGATGAACTCTTCAACCTTATCCATTACCATATCTTCCTTCTTCACCATGCTTCCATTCTAAAACATAATGTTATGCTGACATGGTATATAAGGACAATACAGTGAATAAAAAGAAGGGAAATGTTATCACTAGCATGTCCTTGCTTTTTAACATCTCCAACCTTATGCAACTTCTGCCATGCACCAGTTTACACATCCTCGCATAGTTCAGTGAGTAGCTTTCAAAATTTTAAATAGGTACAAACACAACAGCTTATAGTACTTCAAGGTATGTTAGCTCTTGAGTTTTTTTGAAGGTGTTCTATTCTCCATTGCAAGATTGTTACTGATTGTGATGGAGTTTCTTTTAACTTATGAAATCATTATTTTACCAGTTTTTGGATTCATATGTTGAAAATGTCCTTTTACTACCAATCATTTCCTTAATTTTGACACGTTATAGTACGATAATTCATTGAATAAAAAAAGAAAAATTTTATCACTAACATATCCTTGCAACAAACAGCTGTTGTACGTCACCAACGATGCGATTGATAAGAGTTGGATACATAAGAAATGAAATTATCCAGAATATGATGCCGGTATTAAGAAGTTCATAGAAAAGGCAAGTCTTCATGTTAATGAAGAAGGAAAGATACGTTGTCCTTGTGTGCGGTGTTATAATGGCAAATAACATAAGCCTGATTTAGTTAAATTACACTGTATGTTAAAGGGTTTCTCGAAGACGTATCAGATGTGGTATTTTCATGGAGAACAGTTTGGAAGCAATGTCTTAGATAAAAATGAGAATGAAGATGATGACCCAGAAAGGAAACAAGATGAGATGGTCGAAGCATTGCAGGACATTGCTGGCCCAAGTGGTGCTCACACTGAGGTTGGCAATGATGATGACAATCCGATGATGTCTGACCATGGAAGGACCGATCACAGTAAGAAATTGGATGATCTTTTCAATGAGGTGGAATCCGAGCTTTATCCTGGATGTGAAAAGTTTTCTTCTTTGACATTCTTAGTGAAGTTAATGCACATTAAGGTCCTCAATCGGTGGACAAATAAGTCTTTCAATATTGCTTGAACTATTAAAAGAGGCATTTCCGAATGGTACTAGAATACCATCTTCGCACTATGAGGCCAAAAAGAAGATGAATGAGTTGGGTTTAGGCTACGAGAACATACATGTATGCAAGCATGATTGTGCTATCTTTTGGAAGGAGAATGCCTATTTAGAAAAATGTCCGGTATGCAACGAGCCTAGGTACCAAGTGGTTAAAGACAAAGGTAAGAAGATACCTTATAAAGTTATGCGGTATTTTCCACTCACACCTCGTTTGAAACGTCTATATGCCTCAAGATATACCGCTGAAGATATGAGGTGGCACTATGATAAGCGACCGATCACAGATGGGGTGTTACGGCATCCAGCAGATGGAGAAGCATGGAAAGATTTTGATCAAAAGTATCCTAATTTTGCCAGTGAACCAAGAAATGTAAGGTTAGGTCTTGCTTCAGACGGATTCAATCCATTTGGGAACATGAGTAATGCATACTGTTTGTGGCCCGTCATTTTAGTACTTATAACTTGCCTCCATGGAAATATATGAAAGAGACATTCTTTATGATGTCGTTGCTTATCCCCGGTCCTAAATCTCCAGGAAGGGATATGGATATATTTTTAAGGCCAATAGTGGATGAACTTAAACATTTATGGACCGAAGGTGTTGATGTATATGATGCATCTACAAAGAGAGTTTTCGATGCACGTAGCTGTTTTATGGACTATAAATGATTTTCCAGCATACTCGTTATTATCTGGTTGGAGCACAAAGGGTTATAAGGCATGTCCAGTTTGTAATGAGCAAACCTCATCCAAAAAGCTGAAAGACAAGATTTGCTATATGGGACATCGCCGTTACTTGCCTATTTATCACAAGTGGCGAAATAGTAGACTCCATGATGGAAGTAGAGAGCATGGAGTCAAACCAAAAATGTTGACCGGAGAAGAAATTTTAATGCAATTAGAACACATAGCTGCTGAACAGTCCGGAAAGCATCCAAACAATAAACATCGAAAGCGAAAGCGTGCACCAAATGAGTTGAATTGGTATAAGAAGAGCATTTTCTTCAAGTTGGAGTATTGGTCATCATTAAAATTGAGACATAACTTAGATGTAATGCATATTGAGAAGAATATTTGTGACAATGTCGTGGGAACTTTATTAAGCATCGAAGGTAAGACAAAAGACACATATAAAGCAAGAGAGGACCTGGCTTCAATGGGGATCCGAAGGGAGTTGTGGTTACAAACTCAAGGTAATAGAGTTTATAAGCCTCCTGCATCTTACACCTTAACATTAGATGAAAGAAGACAATTCTGTAAGTGGCTAAAATCTGTGAAGGTGCCCGATGGATATTCTTCCAATATTTCAAGGTGCGTAAATAAAGGTGATGGAAAGATATCCGGCTTGAAGACACATGATTGTCATGTACTACTTCAAAGATTGTTACCTATTGGCATTCAACCATTCTTGCAGAAACATGAGAGTAGTACTTTAATTGAGCTTTCTAATTTCTTCCAACAACTTTGTTCAAGGACATTGTATGTTAGGGATTTGGAGTTGTTACAAGAGCAGATTGTGGTGATCTTATGTAAGCTTGAACAAATTTTTCCACCAGCATTTTTTGACGTTATGGTGCACTTATCAATTCATTTGCCTTACGAGCCTTACTTGCCGGACCTGTTCAAAGTAGATGGATGTATCCTTTTGAAAGGGCACTTGGTACGTATAAACAATACGTACGTAATAAGGCTCGTCTGGAAGGTTCAATTGCAGAAGCTTATGTTGTCAACGAGTCTCTAACATTTTGTTCAATGTATCTTCGAGGCATAGAAACAAAATTCAATCGTCCGGAACGAAATTTTGATTCGGATAGCCATTTGGACAAGCAATTAAATATATTTGCAACTCGTTGGCGGCCTCTTGGAAAAGGAAGAATGGTGCATTTAGATGATAAAACTTTAAAACAAGTACATTGGTACCTCATCAATAATTGTCCAGAGGTGCAACCATTTCTCAAGTAAGTATACTTGTAAAATTATTTCTTCATATCATGCAATTTTCTATAGTGCTCATTAGCGTAATGTTCTCTATAGCCAACACATTGATCAGCTAAATCCAACTAGACCGGAACAACTGGACCAATTACAAAAGGAAAGATTTTTGGAGTGGTTTAAAAATGAAGTAAGCCCGTACATTCATTTATATTGTCAATTAATATATCATATGTCTTTATTTCAAATGACGTTGATGTTTGGTTTATCCAGATGTTAAATAAGCATTTTGCTGGGGCATCTGAAGCTACTGATGAGCTTTATTCATTGGCTATTGGTCCCGATAATCGTGTGTTCTCGTATACTGGCTGTGTGGTGAACGGCGTTAAATTTATCATGTTACTCGGGATGTCGGCCATAAAACACAGAATAGTGGCATTTGTGTTCCCTCTACTCATCTAGGAGAAGAAATTAACTTTTATGGTATATTATTAGAGGTCCTTGAATTTCATTTTGTTAAAGGTTGTAAGGCGATAATGTTCAAGTGCAAATGGTTTGAAACTGAACCAAAGCACAGGAGAATGCAACAACATTATAATATTACAAGTATAAATATTAGTTCAGAATGGTACAAACATGAGCCATTCATTTTAGCATCACAAGCTGAAAAGGTTTTCTACTTGGATGATTTGAAGAACAATGCTAATTGGAAAGTGGTATACAAGGTTAGTCATCGTCATTTGTGGGATATTCCAAAAAAGGATGATGATGTTCAGGAAGAAGTATATCAAGAAGATGATTCAGCAGCCCTTCGATTCACATGTGAGCAACCTAACATGGACTTAATAACATCTCGGCGTACGGACACTGATGCTGAAATAGTTGCAATTCAAGAAAACATTAGAGGTCAAAGTGATGTCGGTCAAGATGACTTTATATGCGAAGATGTTGAGGAGGATGACACACTAGCTGATTATGACAGTGAGGGATCTATACATAGTTATGATATGGAGGATGATGAAGAAAATGAGCATATTAGTGATGACAGTGATTAATTTGGTAGCATTCATTTTTTTAAACTTATTATAACTATATGTTCTTATACTTTCTTATTTGTTAATTCTAGTTTGTATGTTTGTTTGCAGATGTCTTGAGAGATACTCCTGCTAGATCGAGGCGAGATGATTATCCTAACATTCCAGCTCTGACAGAGGGGTCATCTGTCGGCGCATCATGTCATAACTCTACTTTAAACTTATATTATTTGGCTATATTTCTTTATGTTATTTTGCACTAATTTAGTTCATTATGTTTTGTAGCTACATCATCGAAGAAGAAGGGCCGAGGTCCTGCTCGCGGTTACAAGTCCGCACATCTGATTGATACGCGTCGTGGACAGAAGTTGCCTATTCTTCTGCCACCTGAGGTTGGACACCATTAGGAGAGTTTCGCTCTGAGTTTCTGACGAGATAGGAGTGGTTGTACGTGACATGGCACCACTTGCGGTCAGAAAGTGGAGTGAGATCACTGATGCACAGAAAGCATCTATGATCGATCGACTTCAGGTCAGTATAATTGTATTAGATTACTTTAGATTACGTTTAATGTACTTAATATACCTTATAACTTTTATAATATATATATATATACTTGCAGGAGAAGTTCGATCTTGATATGAATTTAGATCATATTAAAAAAGGTATTGAGTTTCAAATGAATAAAGTTTATTGAGAATTTAGATATCGGCTTCATATCCACTTCATTAGTCACGGTGGGGACACAAGTGTGAGCTTAGCAAAACAAAATAAGCCATCTCGTGTCTCGCAGAGTGACTGGGACTTTCTATGTGATTACTTTTATTCAGATGAGTATAAGGTAAATACATCCATACAAATATTTTAATAGTTTATATTTTTATAAACTCATGTAACCATTTTCATTAATTCTTTGATGTAGAAAAAATCAGAAACAAATAAATCTAATCGGGAATTGCAGCCATATGCTACTCTCACTGGATCGAAGTCTATACCGGCTCACTCTTATGATATGGTAAGGAATACTGTGAACCTAGTGCTTTTATATTTATGTATTTTGTGGTCTGATATTGTTGTAGGGTTATAAATCTAGTGTAGTCATATTTATGAAAGATTTGATCCAGCATCTATGTTGAGTGCTAGATTTGGTGATTGGGAATTGGGATTGAACCCAGACGGGGATCATTTGTAGGGGGTTGGTGGCCAAACTATATCGATACCAAACTAGAAGTACACCCAGGTTTTCAAAAGCTTTATGCTTTCAATTGTGAGAAAAAGGCTCTGTATGGTTGTTCCAATAACAAATTCAAGGCAGAAGACAGCCTTGCAATGTTGACCCACTTTATTTTTACAAGTTGGCGGGGACCTCTAATGCAATGGATTTAGAAATCCAATATTGCAGTGATATCTTATAAAGAAAACCAAAATAAGTTATTTCATTGATCCTGCTAATGAGCAATGACATTCCATTGCACTTCAACACATTGTTTTAGTTTTTAAAGCATTTCATTGATCCTGCTTATTATCGGTGGTTTTAGTTTCGATCAGTGATGAATGTCTTAGAATAGTATCAGATTACAAGGTGAACAATACTGGTATCAAATTTTGTTGTTCCATGGTTTTAAGCCATTGTTCCTTATGTATGGCCATTATAACAAAATAGTAAAATATTCAGGAATTTGGTATCTGAAATTTTAGAAAGGTGATGATCAATAGAGATGGCCTAATAATTTGATATGGATTATTCTATTATTGCCATCACAGGGATGGTATATTTGTAATCTTAAGAAATGATGGTTAGGTGAGATTGGTGGGCAAAATGCAAGGGGATGTATATACGAGTGTGCTGGAATATCTATGACGAAAACAAGGGAAAGGCTGAGAATGATGATCAACCATACAGGTTTCAAGATGAGCAGGCTTCCCCACATAGCTCAGCAGGGTCATCTGGGTTTAGCAACTATCATCACTATGGGAGTTTAGATGAGGTGGAGGATATGGTCAAAGATTCTGATGAGTCCAATTCGGAAATGGTGTTGGTTAGCGTGGATGGACATATCCTCACAGCACCGATCTCTTCGAATGAAGAGAATACAGACAATGTTCAGTTGAGTACCCCACAGTTCCATCTAGGACCTGGGGGAGAAGGCTCGGGTGAAGATTTTGGCACAAGTGGAGTTGTGTGGGAAGCTAGTTTGTTTGATGATCTAGATGCACCTACAACAAAGGATGCAGATGTTTCTGGTAATAAATTGGAAGTCCCTAAAGATTGTAGAGAGGTTTCAGTCCATGTTGAAGAGGCTCACTGTTCTGGTAACCACGAAATTGAACCTGAGGATATAGGCGCAGGTTTGACTAAATATGATACGTTCAAGAGTTGTTTAGATTTAATGGCCCAGGCTGAGGGTGATATGCAAGATGAGGGTTCTTCAGCCATGGAATTGAACCCAAAATTATCTCCGAACATTCATTGGAAATTACTTCTTTAAGCAGCATTGCTGGGGGCAAAATGACAGTAAGCACTGAACCCAACTTTAGAGATGATGCATCACAACATGTAAATGTAGAAACAGAAAAATCACAAGATGATGTGTCTGTTGACCTTAATCAGAAAGATGAGGAGGGTGGTGCACCTATATTCCTTCAAAATTCCAATCAATCTATCTGTCAGGAGTCACTGAGTGAAAGCACGGATAATGAATCTCCTGAAAAGAAGAATGCGAATATTGAAAATGTGACTTCTGGGGAATTGGGTGATCTTTCAGTCCATTCAGTAAGCAATAATAATGAACATCCCCTTGCATTCTGCATCATATAAAAATAATTGTATTACATTGATGAATTGATACATTGTATTAGATTATTACATTGATGCATTGATATATTGTATTAGATTATTACATTGATACATTGATACATTGATAATTGTATTACATTGATGAATTGATACATTGTATTAGATTATTATATTGATGCATTGATACATTGTATTAGATTATTACATTGATACATTGATACATTGTATTAGATTATTACATTGATACATTGTATTAGATTATTCCATTGATACATTGATAATTGTATTAGATTATTGTCTTAAATTATTGTTTTAAATTATTATTGTTTCTTTTCAGAGAGATCCTGTTACGGGAGAGGAGCCATCAAGACTTCATCTGTGGAATACTCTTCATTTTGATAAAAAGAAGAATCAATGGATAAATGAAAAAGCTGAAGAAACCCATGTAAGTTTTATCAATTAAAATACAATATTATTGAATGTAATGTTTTATACTAAACATATTGAATTTATTTTCTTTTCATTGCAGGCACAGTTAATAGAGCGACTTTCCTCACAGGACTCTACAGTAAAACCAATCAATGAGGATGTCATTTTGGAGGAGGTTTTAGGCTCTAGATCTGGTTATAAAAGAGGATGGGGTCCATTACCGAAGGGTACATCGAGAATTAGAGGTAGTTCTTCATCTTCTGAAAACTCACAATTAAAGGGTGAATTACATGAGTGCCGAGAGCTCATCGCTCAGCAAGAGAATAAGCTTGCTCAACAAGAAGATATGCTCGCTCAGCAAGAGGATAAACTCACTTAGCAAGAGGATAAACTCACTCAGCAAGAGAAGACTATCCAGGATCTAAAGGCGACGACTGCTGAGCTCACTGCTTTCATGCGACAGTTAGTGCCTGGATATCATCCTAGCGGATCCCAGCAGACTTCACCTCCATAGGACATGTATTTTTTTTAAATTATGTATTTTTTGAAACATTGTATATGATGATTTTATTGAAATGAATGAAAACTTTTATTAATTTTTTTTGTGAAACTTTTATATTAGAAAATTATTTCTAGTATCGTTGCTTTAATATTATATTATTGTAACAGGTGCAATACAAAAAAATATTAAAATAAAATTTTAATATTTTTAAAATTTAATTAAAATCTTATTACGGCGACTTATTTTTACCGTAATATCAACCTATTACGACGAAAATAGGTCACCGTAATAGGTTTTTATTTAAATTTTAAAATATTAAAATTTTATTACGGCAACTTATTTTTGCCGTAACATCAACCTATTACGGCGAAATTAAGTCGCCGTAATAGGTTTTTATTTAAATTTTAAAAATATTAAAATTTTATTACGGCGACTTATTTTTGCCGTAATATCAACCTATTACGGCGAAAATAAGTCGCTGTAATAGATTTTTAATTAAATTTTAATATTAAAATAAAAACTTATTACGGCGACTTATTTTTGCCGTAATAGGTTGATGTTACGGCCAAAATAAGTCACCATAATAAAATTTTAATATTTTTAAAATTTAAATAAAAACTTATTACGACGACTTATTTTCGTCGTAATAGGTTGATATTACGGCGAAAATAAGTTGCTGTAATAGGTTATTACGATAATATATTACTATGACGATTTGTAATGTATTACGACGAATTTTTTATCATCGTAATAAGTTATTACGATGACTTTTGTACCTATTGCGACGAATTAATTCGCCATAATAAGTCATTTTTTTTTGTAGTGTTATTTATAAAATGAGCAGCCATCTTTCACTCTTGATGATCTTTGCTACGAAAGCTTAACTAAAAAAAAAGAAGAAATCAGCAGCTCACCAATGAATGAACCGGCCCCCATGGTCCCCCATTGAGTACAATGCATATTTCAGCTCTTTATTTATAAAATGAGCAACCATCTTTCACTCTGGACGATCATTATTACACAAGCTTAACAAAGAAAAAAAAAAAAAAATCAGTAGCTCACCTATGAATGGCTAGCTGAGATGCCCACATTATATGGTGCAAATCCTGACTCTAAAATGTGTTAATATTATTATCATCCATATTAACAATTATTTTTATTTTTTACTTTTATTTTTTTTTTTTTTTGCGAAAAGAGATGCTTTAGAAGTGCTGCAGATCAAAAGGCACCCATAATATCCATATTTAAAATATGAAGCAATTCATCCAGAGGATGATTACTCTCCAACAAATGCTGGGAGAAAGAGTTGTTGCTTTTGTGGCAAGAGTATGAATTCTCTGGTTCTCCTTTTTAAAAACATATTTGACGATGACAATCTTTCCAAAAAGGGAGTAGCATTTTCTTTATGGATCACAAAAGTTGATGGAGACAATGAAAGGAGTTCCTAGCCTTGCAACGATTGTGTTAAAATCTCTTTCAATAAAAAAGTCCACGACTATGGAGGATCTTTTTTATATCATACTATGCAACAGTAAGTTCAGCTTGAGGGACAGAAGTAATCAACAAAGGCAGTCTACCAAACTTATGTTAAAGAACATTGTTAGAACCTGCTGAATCTACTTGCACATAGTCATCAAAACTCAACTTGATCCATCCACAGGGTGGAAGACATCAAGAAATAGAGCTAACATTGGGGATTCCTACAAGAGCAGTAGAGCATCTCTAACTGCCTAGATTACTGTTTAAGAGGAAGGGTGGAAGGCTCTGGCTCTGAAGTAGCCTTTGAGTTAAACATTCAACTTTGTGCAGGGTAGCTCATCAAGTACTCTTTAATTTATGCTAAAGCACCTCCTTGTTCCTATACAACCAGATACACCACATGATATAGATTATAGTAGATTTCCTCATCTTATAGTTCATGGAGTTAGAAGGATTGCATATAAATGAAAGA
>UESW01002324.1:84401-105779 GCA_900491605.1 Calamus simplicifolius
CTTTTAGTTTGCAGACTTTCACTGCTTGCTTCAAATTATGATTTGTTGGTCCAATAAACAACAGAATAGTACACCTCCATTGCTATCACTACCCCATAGTAGCCTTTGGCTCAAGTGAGAACATCATCTTTGTCATCTCCACTTCAAAGAACTTGAAAAATGTAGCTCATAAGGGTACGTGGGAAAACAAACGCAACCAAACCCATATTCTAGCAACCATTTAGGCTAAATAGAAGATCCATGGTCATGGAACCCAATTCCAGGAGAATAGCATGAAAAATAGCTAGGAGGCAAACAAAAGGCTTGCCATTAAACTAAGGATCAAGAACCTATCAATTGACTTGCCATTGCCAATTGATCAGATGAAATTTTTAGATATTAAAGCAAAAGCCTTGGAAAATGCCCATAGAGAAAAGCTCCTCTTTGGCCGGTATCCAATGCATACTTGTACTTTGACATAAGTGCTATTTTCCAAGGAAAGCCCTGGCACCAGATCTCTGAGTTCAAGGAGGCCTTTAGCTTGTTCGACAAGGAGGGAGACGGTCAGAGGTCAGACTCGCCCTCTCATCTTCTTTCTGTTCGATTAGTTTTGTTGATGAGATTTGTTTTCTTTTCTCTCTGTTTTGAGACCTTTTCGGTCAGATCTAGTGGTTGATCTGCTTGTTTTGATTATGTTTGGATTTTTTTTTAGCTGATCTGCTTGTTTTGATTATGTTTGAATTTTTTTTTTTTTTTTTTTTTTTGCTGGCATGCTTTCTTCTAGGGTTTTTTCGTTGTTTTTGGAGAAAGGACTGGAAAGCATGAAGGCGAGCTACCGAATCCAACGACCATCGGTCTTGATCTACGCCGAGAGGACGAAGAGGAAGAGAAGGCCATGGCGATCGCCCGTCCGCAGCGCGAAGCCCCTTCTGTCCCTCTTGATCTGGATTTGGTCGCTCTCCTTCACCCCCGCGGCCTCCGACGAGTTCCCCACCGATGGCACTGTCATCGAGCTTGACGAATCCAACTTCGACTCCGCCATCGCTGCCTTCAACTACATTCTCGTCGACTTCTATGCCCCCTGGTGCGACCATTGCAAGCGCCTCTCCGCCGAGGTGACCCCCTTAACTCTCACTCTCTATCTCCTTCCCGTTTCCTTTTTTTTTTTTCCCTCCGTGGTATCTTTCTATGGAATTTGGCCGGAATTGTCCAAGATCATAAAACTATTTGGTTGGAGAAACCAAGAATTAAATCGCCGAGTTGTATTTGCTTTTAGGAGTTGCTCTTTTATCCCGTTTAATCTTTAAATTTTGTGTGAGGATGAATTACTTTCACATAGTCTAATTAATTGCCCGTCAGATTGAAACTTGAACATAGTAATAGATCAGAGATTGTGGTGATCTTTTGTCTAAATACATGATTGAATAGATAGAACTGTAAATTTTAAGAAATTTTTTTGATCAAAGAGTTATATCAGCCCTATTTTGTTTTCTGTTCAAACTTTTTAACTTTCCGGTACTAACGAGGAATTTTTCTTACTCTTTTTTTCAAAGAGTTAGGTAATTTTTTCTTTGCTCATGCTTTATCCATGCTTTTAAAAGCGCCGGAATGTCTTTTTTTTTCAACGCTAATAAGCATCGAAAATTTTTTTTAGCAATGTTATATAAAAAATTATTATAGTGAAATAAACACTCCAAGCTAAGTCTACCAATGCTCATATCTCTAATATTCTAACAGCATTATTGTCACTGACATCAGCAGGGTCTTTGCCATGATGCTCATCACCATCCGCAATAAGGCTCACCTGATGGTCCCTTCTCAATCAGGCAAGCGCTTTTTTTACAAACCAAAGTCATCGTCTTCTTCTTTATCATTGTCACCATTGTCCTCCTTTTGTGGGTACCCTTAGCAAGTATTCCAAGGAAGGGACGGAGAAGGGTCGTTGGCAATGGCAATGATAGAGAAGGCAATGAAGGAGGCCTTTAGGAAAGGAGCTAATGCTACAGGACATGGTAAAGCCGGGGCTAATTCCATGTTATGACCTAAAGAGCTCAACCCCTATGGCACTCTCGCACTGATGCCCTCAAAAGTGAGAGCTATAACTTCTACCTGTGATAGGTGTGCTTAGCAATGTGGCCAGAGCTAGGGTGATTCTCACCAATGGAGCTACCGAATGGGGTCAAGAGCTCTAAGATCTCAAGTAATAGGCGGTTCATCTCTTTTAGGTTGTCAATGATTGTTAGAGTTTGTTTTGGAATTAATAAGCTCAAAAAGAAAAAAAAGTTTTCTAAATCCATCTAGGACTTTCTATTCCATATAATCTTAGAATTTAAAAGATAAAGCAAAATATGTTTTCATTTACATATAAGACTCTAGTCCTACTCCTTGAAGCACACTATATCTCCATCCTTTACTTAAACACATATAACTTTGGCTTTCAAGGTGGCTCTGGCCTAGGTCCAGGCCATGAAGCCCTTTACTCTAGGGAATCCTATGTAACTCAGAGAGTTATTATAAGAGTTTATGAGCATATAATGTTAGGTGTATGCGAGTCTAGGAATTTGAGAAAGAGTCTCTAGTTGGGAAGAGATCATAGTAATTACAGAGTTTGGTGAGAAATAGTCATTGTAATCCCCCGTTCTTTTTGATAGTAGAATTGCTTGCTCTTGTTCGTCCATAAATGTAGGCCAATGGATCAAATATCAATCCTTATGTATTTTTTTCTTATTTGGTTTTACTTTCTTATATTTCTCATTGATGTTTTATAACCTGCATGCTTTTGTTATACGAAGAGATATCATAGTTTTATAACTACGTAGTATCAAAGCTTGCTTCTATCTTGACATATAGTATAAGTGTATACCTTTGTCATCACTAGAGCCTAAGGTTCTTGAAGTCATGTAGAGTTGTTGGTCTCTACTGCACTAGACATACACAGGCCATAGTTCAAATCATGTTTGGAGCTTGATTTGTTCAAGGTGTACATGATGTTGGTTTTTTTTCTCATTAAGCGTATCGATTAGACACGATTAAATGGTCCTATATTTGATATCGAGGGATTATGTGGATTAAAAATTTAAATCCACGATTAAGATATATATCCTTTAACCATATTTCGTTTGAAGCGCCCTCTGTGATGGACAGATAAGGCATAAGAAAAATAAAATGATGAGGTCCCTGCATCTTCGTCTCTCCTGAAGTTTTACACCATCGCTGAGAAAGATTGAAAGTATGGAAGAGCCTTACCCTGATCTGAAAAAAATAACCCATTTACGTGGATCGATGGCTAGAGGTATTTATATATTTATTTACATTTTCATTATCATGATACGTATATTGATCCTATATTTTTCGCATATTTGATATGCATATTATTTAGTTTGACAAACATGCAAAGGGATCAATATAATTTTGTCCATCATTTGGTATCAGAGCCAATATCAATACCTCTGCCTTGTTTGTTAATTATTTTTTAGGATCTAATAAAATCCCTAGAGAAATAATCATTGTCTCATTTATTTGATAAAGAGATAGAGGGGCAAGGCATTCTTGGTCTCTATTTCTCTCATCTAGTGATAGTACAAAGGGAAGGCTATTGGTAGTGCTCTGGATTATTTGACCCAACAGGCGTATAGTAGGGATATTAGGAACGTACCAATAAGGAAGGCTACTGGTAGTACCTTGGTGCGTTTGATCCAACTACCTACGTACCGAAAGAGTTAATAGGTCACCAAGAATAATAAAAAAGGCATCAGATTGGTTGTATTTCTAATATTTAGTTTTATTTAAGAAAGCAGCGAGATGATCTATGCCATAAAGCATGAATCAGTTATCTCTCCATCTCGGATATGGTTTAAGTAAAAGAAAAATCATTAAAAAGTGAGACCTTGGATGTTGTCATGGTGGTTTCCAAAACGGTTTCTTGTGCTTGCAATGAGCGGAAGTGTGTTGGGCCATGTACGAATTATAAATAAATAAATTCTTTTTGCTCTTTCGGTTTGGACTCTCCAAACTCTCCTTTGTCGTGAATAGATGGGAGACGATTAACATGCACGAAAAAAAAGGGAGAGATAAAGAGGTTTACGATGATTCAAATTTAAACCAATGGATCATTAAAATTTAATGTCTTATCCATTATGGTTGGCAAGCAGCATATCAGTTGGGCCAACTTGCAAGGATTATTTATACCTAATTCATCCATCAACAGACCCATTGTTAAAATTAATTAAAATTAATTTTTATAAAATTTATGTTTAATTATATTTAGAATTAAATTTTATAAATTTATGTTTAATTATATTTAGAATTTGTATGTATAAATTTTATGAATTATGCATACATTTTAAGTGACATAATTGAGCATAAAATTTAAATAATGTCTAAGTGATAATATATTTTGAATAATTGAGAAGTAGCCACAACATCCTTAATTATAAAATTATATAATAAGTTAATGAATCACATAAATAATAGACATTAATTATAATTAATTATATGGATATAATAAAACTTATTCCATAGAAATTTTTGTTATGTTTGTATAATTAATTAGGATAAAATATCAAATTATATTTTTCTGATCTAACCACAGGAATTAGAAAAAGAAAATATAATTTAATAATTTTATCATACAGACTTAAGTGAATCTAATTGAATTAAAGCTTTAGCCCACATGCAAGTTTTATGTCAGTAGATTAACTATTTTCTAAATGCATGATTTACATTGGTAAAGCATATTTATTTATTAGCCTCAATTTTGGTAATAAGCATGTATTTTATTTTGCAGTTATGCAACCTATAAATTTTTCTGATATAAAATATGATACCTGAATTGAGAGGTGATAACTATAAAGTTTGGAAGGAGAGAATTCTCTTCATCTAGGATGGATAGACATTGATTATGCTATAAGGAAGAATGAATCATCTTCAGTAACTCATACCAGCACTCCTAGTGAGATTGTGATTTATGAACATTGGGAGCAATCTAATCGCTTGAGTGTAATGTTCATGAAGACAAAAATCTTGTTGGTATACATGGTTCAGTCAATCAGCATGAAACAATATATATAAAGGATGTGTACGAAACAAATTCACAAGGTAGTTGCAACCAATTAACCCTAGTCTTATAAACATACTAGCTAACCACAAACCTTTTCATTTTCCCTTCCATATTCATCCTCGGTAATGAGCAAATTTAAGAATAATTACAAATGATTGTTATACATCCAAAAGACAGACTAAACATTCCCTTATAATTTTTTGAATGCATCCAATGTTAATTGACATGTCGTGAAATTCCTCCATCTCTCGTCAATTCAATATAACTACAAAACTTTTTGTCCATCAAATTCTTCCAACATGCCCATAATTAAGAAACTCTAGGCTTAAAGGATCCAGCCCTAACCGGCTATAACTCAAACAAGGCATGACTGAAATAATCAAATTCTCTAAATTAATTATTATTGATGGGGCCAGTTGACCCCATGAAAATAAAATTTTTTGGATGGCCCCAAAGGCCGGCAGACTCCAGCGCTGACCGCCAGCGTTGGCCTCTAGCACTGGCCAAAGGCCGACACCTCCAAGGCCAACACCTCCAAGACCGACGCTTCCAAGGCTGGCACCTCCAAGACAGTCGGTCCCAAAGGCCGACACCTCCAAGGCCGACACTCCAAGACCGGCGCTTCCAAGGTCGGCACCTCCAAGACAGTCAGCCCCAAAGGCCGACACCTCCAAGCAGTCGGCCCCAAAGGCCGACACCTCCAAGGTCGGCACCTCGAAAATAGTCGCCCCAAAGGCCAACACCTACCAAGACCGGCACCTCCAAGGCCGGCACCTCCAAGACAGTCGACCCAAAGGCCGACGCCTCCAAAATCGGTACCCCAAGACAGTCGGCCCCAAAGGCCGACCTCCAAGGCCGGCACCTCCAAGACAGTCGGCCACAAAGGCCGACGCCTCCAAGGCTGGCACCTCCAAGCCAGGCGGCCCCAGTTCCTAGCCGGCTACGGCCTCTCCAAGCCAGGCAGCCCCGGCCTCTCCAAGCCAGGCAGCCCCGGCGTCTTCAGTCCCGCCGAGTCGGCCAAGGCCATCCCCGGCCGGCCCGACTCAGCCCCGGCGTCTCCAGTCCCCCGAGTTGCCAAGGCCATCCCCGGCCGGCCCGACTCGGCCCCGACGTCTCCAGTCCCGCCGAGTTGACCAAGGCCATCCCCGGCCGCCCGACTCAGCCCCGGCATCACCAGTCCCGCCGAGTCGGCCAAGGCCATCCTCGACCAGCCCGACTCGACCCCGGTGCCTCCAGTCCTACCGAGTCGGCCAAGGCCATCCCTGGCCGGCCTGACTTGGTCCCAGTGTCTCCAGTCCCGCTGAGTCAGCGAAGGCCATCCCTGGCTGGCCCAACTCACCACCGGCATCCCCTGTTCCACCGAGTCGGCCAAGGCCATCCCTGGCCGGCCCGACTTGGCCCCGTCATCTCCAAGTCCGCCGACTCGGCCCTCCCCGGCACTGCCTTGCCAGCGGATGGGCCCCAGCCATCTCGGGTCAACCCAGCTCGGCCCTGACAAGACGGGACTCCCCGGTTCCTGCCAAATCAGCCCCAGTGGCTCAAGAAACTGCCTCTCTGACGCGCGCCGCCCGACAGCCCTGCTGCTGATAGGACGTAACCCACCAACCAGCCCAGATTCATGCAAGGGCTCTGCAGACGTTCTGACTTCATGCCACCCCACGTGGTCGTGCCAGTGTCAACCCCTATAAAAGGATAAATCCACTCACCAAACAGGTACGCACGATAACCCCCAAATCGCCATCTAAACTCTCAAAAGGGATTCCTCCTCTCGGAGACCCCTCTTCTCCACCCAAAACAGGGCTCACTCGAGCCCGTCTTCAGCTGTGACCTCCGTCACTAACTTGGCCGTCGGAGGGTCCCGCCGGAGCCACCTCCGGCCCCGGGACTTCCTTGCAGGCAGACCGGCGAGGCGAGGATTCGAGAAGCGCCGCCGTTCCTGACGTCCAGGAGAGGTGATCGAGCATCATCAGATTGGCGCGCCAGGTAGGGGGATAAGAAAAAAGTAGCGAACGTTCTCCCTGAGCTACATCTTTCGTCCCCCCCTCTTCTTCCAGAAGCAATGGTGGTGACCCAAGCTCAGGACGCCTCCATCAGCTGCCCAGCGGGGCTTCCCCCACCAACTAGACAGCAGGAGGCCAATCCCCCTGCTGCCGACCCTTCGGTCGCTTGCCCGCCGCCGGACGCTGCTATCCAAACAGCGGAGCAGCTGGCGACTCTTTCCCAGCAAGTCTAGAATCTCACCGCCATGATCCACGGCCTCCAGCAACAACAGTCCGTGGCCACCCAGCATCAAACTGCTCCCCTCGCCAGTCAGCAGTTGGTGAGGGGAGGCTCCCCTAGCAGGAGGCAGGTCGGTGAGAGACCGGCTGCGTCAAGCTTCCCCCAGGAAGCCTCGATGTGAGCCCTCCAAGCGGCCACGGTCCTCTGACCATGGCCCCAACAAATTCCCTCCCAAGCCACATCATCACGAGGAACCCAGGCGGAAGTCCCGACTTCCGTCTCCATCTCCGTCTGCCTCCTCTTCTTCTTCTTCCTCCGAGCCACCTCGGAGGGCCCCGACGATCAACCGCCAGGCAGAGGAACGCCTGAAGGAGTACAACAGGCGACTAGATGAGCTCGCCAAGAAGATCAACCATCAGCCGGAGGAAGAGTTCGACACTCGTCTCTTTACACTCGCTGCGTACTGGAGAAACCGGTTCCCTTCAGGTTCTGCTTCTCCCAGGTGGACCCGTACGATGGTACGATCGACCCCCTCGACCACCTCGAAAGTTACAAGGCTATGATGCAAATCCAGGGCGCCCCAGATGCCCTCCTCTGCAAGGCCTTCCCCGCAACTCTGCGGAGGGCCGCACGTGCATGGCACTCACGCCTGCCCCCTCACAGCATCGACTCCTTCCGGAAGCTGGAGAGGGCATTTTTGGCCCACTTTGACGCCTGCCGCCGGATCCCAAGGGTGGCAAACAGCCTCTTCTCCATCCGCCAGAAGGAAGGAGAGTCACTGCGGGACTTCGTGTCCCGATTCAAAATCGCCGCCCTCAAGGTCTACCATCTCGATGATGCGGTGGCCTCCCTAGCGCTGAAGCGGGGACTCCTTCCGTCCCGCTTCACCTTCTTCCTGGATAAGAAGCCCCCGAGCTCTTATTCCGACCTCCTCCTCTGGGCCTAGAAGTACATCCGTGCCAACGAGGCTGACTCGTCCAGAAGGGAAGCTAGCAGGAGTTCCAATAAGAAGCCAACACCCACGGAACTAGCTGAGGGACGATCCAGCCAGCCCGAGCCGCCCAGTCGCTTTGACCAACGGCCCCAGGCGCTGGTTCCTAAGGGGCAGTTTACTCCTCTCACGGCTCCGATCTCCCACATCCTGCTAGAGATTGAGGAGGAGCCTTACTTTCAATGCCCACGTCCCTAAAGTCAATAAAACCCCGCAGCAAAGAGCTTTACTGCCGGTATCACCAAGACTATGGGCATGACACCGAAGATTGCTACCAGTTGAAGAAGGCCATTGAAAAGTTTGTCCAGCAGGGCCACTTGGGCAGGTTCGTTCGAGGAAACCTCACGGCCCCAGGTGCGTCGGCACCTCCAGCGCCTCAGATTTGCCTCAACAATGCCCCAACGGAAGGAACAATAGCATGACCTCATGAGGGGCGAGCAGCAGCTCGGGGAGCCGACGGAAGGAAGCAAGCTTGCATCAAAATGGGAAGCTTCTCCCACGCATTCGAAACACGGACGGTATTATCAGTAGCTTGCCGATTCTTTAATAAAGTATTATTCAGAATATCCTTGTCTTATCACGCTCTTGGGATGAGTATATTTCTTAAACAGAGACCGGCTCTGCGTCGGCACCAAAGACTGGCTCCGCGTCGATACCAAAGACCGACTCCGCGTCAGCACCAAAGACCAACTCCGCGTTGGCACCAAAGACCGACTCCGCGTTGGCGCCAAAGACCGACTCCGCATCGGCACCAAAGATCGACTCCGCATCGGCGCCAAAGACCGACTCCACGTCGGCGCAAAGACCGACTCCGCATCGGCACCAAAGACCAACTCCGCATCGGCAACAAAAGACCGACTCCGCGTTGGCAACAAAGACCGACTCCGCGTTGGCAATAAAGACCGACTCCGCGTCGGCGCTAAAGACCGACTCCGCATCGGCAACAAAGACCGACTCCACGTCGGCGCCAAAGACCGACTCCGCGTCGGCGCCAAAGATCGACTCCGCATCGGCAACAAAGACTGACTCCGCGTCGGCGCCAAAGACCGACTCCACGTCGGTGCCAAAGACCGACTCCGCGTTGGCGCCAAAGACTGACTCCGCGTCGGAGCCAAAGACCGACTTCGCATCGGCAACAAAGATCAGCTCCGCGTCGGCACCAAGGACCCGCGAAGGCAAATAGCTGCAAAAAAAAAGGAGCTAAGTATACTACACTGAGAAAAGGTTTCTTTTCATTAGCATCTGAATGCGTTACAGGAAAACCACCAAAGATTGACTCCGCATCAGCAACAAAGACCGACTCCGCGTCGGCACCAAAGACTGACTCCGCATCGGCACCAAAGATCGGCCTCCGCGCCGGCACCCAAGACCGGCTCCATGTCGGCACCCTCAAGCTCAAGACCTACGAATTCCAATCAACAGAGTTTCCTAGGGGGCAGATCAACCCTGCAGAGGGAGACCAATTTCTTTAAAGAAAGGAACCTGATGACTCTCAGCTCTCAGGTCACCCTTCGGGGTTCAAAAGGTTCCCAGGCCGGCCTCAACTTTGCCTCCAAAAAAATTTTTCCTGAAGTTCTACACTCCTTTCGCTTAGCCGATGCGGGGCACGCAAGCTCAAGGAGTGTGGGGGCATTTGATGGGGCCAGTTGACCCCATGAAAAATAAAATTTTTTGGATGGATCCAAAGGCCGGCAGACTCCAGCGCCGGCCGCCAGCGTCGGCCTCTAGCGCTGGCCAAAGGCCGACACCTCCAAGGCCGACACCTCCAAGACCGGTGCTTCCAAGGCCGGCACCTCCAAGACAGTCGGCCCCAAAGGCCGACACCTTCAAGGTCGACACCTCCAAGACCGGCGCTTCCAAGGCCGGCACCTCCAAGATAGTCGGCCCCAAAGGCCGACACCTTCAAGGCAGTCGGCCCCAAAGGCCGGCACCTCCAAGGCCGGCACCTCGAAGACAGTCGGCCCCAAAGGCCGACACCTACCAAGACCGGCACCTCCAAGACAGTCGGCCCCAAAGGTCGACGCCTCCAAGACCGGCACCTCCAAGGCCGGCACCTCCAAGACAGTCGGCCCCAAAGGCCGACGCCTCCAAGGCCGGCACCTCCAAGATAGTCGGCCACAAAGGCCGACGCCTCCAAGGCTGGCACCTCCAAGCCAGGCGGCCCCAATTCCTAGCCGGCCACGGCCTCTCCAAGCCAGGCAGCCCCGGCATGTTCCCAGCCGGCCTCGGCCTCTCCAAGCCAGGCGGCCCCGGCATCTCCAGTCATGCCGAGTCGGCCAAGGCCATCCCCGGCCGGCCCGACTAGGTCCCGGCATCTCCAGTCCCACTGAGTCGGCCAAGGTCATCCCCGGCCTGACCGGCCCCGGTGTCTCCAGTCCCACCGAGTCGGCCAAGGCCATCCCCGGCCGGCCCGACTCGGCCCCGGCATCTCCAGTCCTGCCGAGTCGGCCAAGGCCATCCCTGGCCGGCCCGACTCGGCCCCGGCGTCTTCAGTCCCGCCGAGTCGGCCAAGGCCATCCTTGGCCGGCCCGACTCGGCCCCGGTGTCTCTAGTCCCGCCGAGTCGGCCAAGGCCATCCCTGGCCGGCCCGACTCGGCCCTGGCGTCTCTAGTCCCACTGAGTTGGCCAAGGCCATCCCTGGCCGGCCCGACTCGCCACCAGCATCCCCTGTTCCACCGAGTCGGCCAAAGCCATCCCTGGCCGGCCCGACTCAGTCCCATCATCTCCAAGTCCGCTGACTCGGCCCCTCCCCAGCACTGCCTTGCCAGCAGGACGGGCCCTAGCCATCTCGGGTTGACCCAGCTCGGCCCTGACAAGACGGGACTCCCCGTTCCTGCCAGATCAGCCCTAGCGGCTCAAGAAACTACCTCTCTGACACGCGCCGCCCGACAATGCCAGACGCACCACCCGACAACGCCAGACGCGCACCGCCCGACAGCCCCGCTGCTGATGGGACGTAACCCACCAACCAGCCCAGATTCACGCAAGGGCTCTGCAGACGTTCTGACTTCACGCCACCCCACGTGGTCGTGCCAGTGTCAATCCCTATAAAAGGGTAAATCCACTCACCAAACAGGTACGCGCGATAACCCCCAAAATCGATATCTAAACTCTTAAAAGGGATTCCTCCTCTCGGAGACCCCTCTTCTCCACCCAAAACAGGGCTCACTCGAGCCCTTCTTCAGCTTTGACCTTCGTCACTAACTTGGCCATCGGAGGGTCCTGCCGGAGCCCCCTCTGGCCCTGGGACTTTCTTGCAGGCAGCCCGGCGAGTCAAGGATTCGAGAAGCGCCTCCGTTCCCGATGTCAGGAGAGGTGATCGAGCGTCATCAATTATTAATTTCTATCATAAATTCTCAAGAAAATTCAGACTTCGGACGATAGCATGTAAGCATGATCAAGAAGTAGTTATGACTTGTGACCTTGCCGATCATCACCACAGGCTCGATGAACCAGAATCAAGAGAAGAAAACAAGCGATCCTCGCGGCCATCCTATCTACAAAATCACCATGGTCGGCTCCCCTCCATAGCCCTAGCTATGGATTTCCAAACAAGGGACCGTAATAGTCTCTTTTTGGCAAGTTGTCCGTAATAGTTTCTTTCCCTCTTTTTCTTTTTTAGCAAGTGGCCAGTGACAATTTCTCTTTTTTGGCAAGCGGTCCATTTTCCATTTTTTTTCTTGTTTTGGCAAGTGGCTTTTGATAGTTTCTCTCTTTTTGGCAAGTGGCACGTCACAATTTCTTTCTTTTTTTTGGGCCTTTCATGAAAAAAGGAATTTTTTATAAATCATTTTAAGAGAACCGGTTAGGGGCTAGTGTAGGACCCGAGTTTGGCTATGGTTTGCTAAAGTTGCAGGCGGCCAAACGGCCACCCGAACCCTAGGGAACAAAACACCTAGGATTTCCAAACATGGGCCCATAATAGTCTCATTTTTGGCAAGTGGTCCCTAATAGTTTTTTCTCTCTTTTTCTTTTTTTAGAGAGTGGCCCATCGACTCGTTTTTCAAACCAGTGCCAAAAGGCACCGGTTTTAAACGAAAGGGATGGAATCCAAAGTTATTATCAAAATGGTGTTAAAGGGAAAAACGCCATTTCCCCTAGCCACTTCACCCCCCAGGCTTGGCCCCATCGCTGGGTTGCTAACAGGGACCGAGCAGAAATCACCACAAGGTGTGGTGATTTCAGATGGAAATCGTCATACCATGTGGCGATTTCCCCCTAAATGAAATGCCATACCATGTGGCGATTTCAGAGTAGAAATCGCCACATGGTGTGGTGATTTCCCCGTTAATGAAATTGCCACACCTTGTGGCGATTTTGCTCTGAAATCACCACACAGTGTGGCAATTTCATCAGTAACCCTCCCACCCGAGACCCGATCGGTGGACTTCCTTTTTAAAGACGTGGCTTGTGCCCTATGGGTTAAACGGCCCCCTAAATCGCCCTTGCTCCGCCCAGATATTTGCCACCTCTTAAACGACACCTTCTTTGCCTTTTTTGTCAGATCGTGTGTACTTCGCACTTAGTTCCCATCAAGGTAGATTCACATTCCATTCTTAAACTAATTTTTATATGCATGAGATGTGTTTATACATTCCCTCATATAACTGATATTAATAGATTTTTTTGACCAAGAAGAAAGCAATATTGATGTTTTATTTTAGCTATGATATCATCATGGGAGATTAAATGTTCCATATGGACCTTAAGAACCAATATGTGCTAAATGCTACTAAAATTTATGCATATTAAAATTTTTTTTTGTTTGTAGCTGATCGGAGATAAATTTTGATCACCTTTTTTAGATGGAAACTATACGTGTTCTGCTATATTATGATGGATTAATTGAACATGGTGGCCAAGAAGGGATACATTATAATCAACCTCCTTGTAAATGTTTGAAATTGAGCACGGAAACACGCTTTGCTAAGTTGGTTGATCAGATACATATAGTTCTAACAATTCCAGTACAGAGACATATCATCAGATTGATGTGAGATCTCCAACATTGCATCAAAAATATGTGCTTCTTCCAATTGAGGACGACGACGATGTGGAGCACATGTTGACATTTCCCTCGAAGTGTTCCGAATATCGGTGTATTGAACTCTATGTTTTAAAGGATGATGTTCCAGAGCCATATAGTGTTGGTCATATAGAGAATGTTCGAGACAATTCTCCTATAGCCCAGCAGCAGGAACAGGTTAGGACTCCAGTGGATTTCCCAATGATTGAGGGATTTATGCCAGCTGTGCAAAGTGATGATGTGGTAAACAATCAGTGTAATATTGATAGTCGGGGAATGGAGTCAAACGAAAGTGCAGATGATGACTATTGGCCTGAACATGATGACTCAGATGAAGAGTCAAATGAAGATGGAGAGTCATATGGAGACGTGGTAGTTCATGACACTGGCTTTAGTTCCATTCCTACATACACTCATCCAGAACCTATTCCAACTCAGGTACATGATCATCAAGCCTTTGCATATGAACAAGTACCGAAATTTTATAATGAGTTAAATTTGCATGATGGTGGATGTGTCAGTACTCCAAGAGAGTTGCCTTTAAATCTCAATTTTGGGATCCATCAATGACTGAGTTTGCTAAAGGATTATTGTTTAATACTAAAGATGAACTGAAGAGAGCATGTGAAATGTATCACATCAAGAAGCATGCACATATAATGTGGTGGAGTCGAAGAAACTATTCTAGTCTGTGAGATGTGCCTCTTCAAGTACTGCCAACGGTGTCGTGGAGGTTGCGTGCTACCAAGTTGAAGAAGCATGGATTTTTTGAGATCACAAGGTATGAAGGGCCGCACTCTTGTTTATTCAGTAATTTAACTCAGGATAACAAACATATTACATCTCGAGTTATTAGCCATGCTGTTCGACACATTGTGGAGAAAGATCCAAGTGTGAATATTGAAGCTATTATAGCAACCATTGCAGAATAATTTCACTATACAGTGTCATATGCCAAAGCATGGCATGGAAAGCAGAGGGCATTGATTGATATATTTGGTGAATGGAACCGTCATATGCAAAGCTTCCTAGATACATGCTTGCACTGCAGAATGCTAACCCTGGAATAGTTGTATGTTGGGATTTTACAGTGAAGCAAGTTCTTCTGAACGGGTCCTGAATTATGTATTTTGGGCATTTCAACCATCTGTTGAGGGGTTTCGGTATTGTCACCCGGTGATTTCTATTGATGGAACACATCTTTATGGAAAGATTTCATAACTAGGCCGAAATCGCCACTTCATGTGGCGATTTCATCCAAGAAAGCACCCAAAAGGTTGGCCTGAAATCGCCACATGAAGTGGCGATTTCAACCCTGAAATCACCACTTCATGTGGCGATTTCATCTGGTACAATGCCTGGCCTGAAATCGCCAAATGAATTGAAATCGCCACTTCAAGTGGTGATTTCCTCAGGCATCCAAAAGGTGAGTTGTTTAGTGGCAAACTGATCGTGATGCTTAAAAGTTTCAAACTTTAACTAAATTTCCTCTTGGAAGCAAGTAAGGCATTAAGGCATTAAGCAAATGCTAAACAGCCTCATTCATGGGGCGATCTCCTTAGATAAAATTTCAACTTTAAGCGGCGGTGGCGAATTCAACCCAAAAATCGATCGAAATTGAACCGAAACTGAACCGAAACTCGACCGAAACTCGATCGAAATTGAACCGAAACTGGACGAGACTCGAAACTTGACCGAAACTCATTCGAAACTTGACCGAAACTCATTCGAAACTCAACCGAAACTCAACCGAAACTCAAACGTAAACTCAACCGTAAATGCCAATCATGACAAAAAGTAAATGCATTAGAAGAACACAATCTCATAGAAATTAGATTTTTCTGATACATGAAAAAAAAAGAATTTTTACATCAGAAGGTTTGAGTACAACAATCTAGAAAACCTAGGTTCCACATCCTTGTGAGGAGGTCGGCGAATACGTCCAGTCCGTCGCCTATAGGTCGCCAATGGTATAGGATCCTCATCAATCACCTGAGATACCCCCTCCTGCGTGATCGCGCTAGCATTGAAAACATTATGCATAGCAGCGTCCAAATATGACCGGGAGGCATCAGCATCCTCACATATCTCGGTGATGTCCGCATCGACAATGTCATCAATGCGATATGCATTGTGATCTCGACAGGCAGATGTACCCTCCCCGGCATCTCTCCTCTGCGAAAACTCGTGTGCTAATGGGGACCGCATGCAAGGGGCGATGGAGTATAATGAAATGTCTCCATCATCGGATCAACGTCGGCTCGTGTGGACTCCGGCACCTCAGATAGAGTGCTGAAGGAGCTGTGCTCCAAACATGCTGATGCCGACGACAGACAATGTACCATGCGCCATCGATGTCGCCCTTCTCAAAATTTGTAGCCGCTCATCGTCCACTAGGGCGGCTAATGCCCGCTCGAGCTCCATAGTCAACTGTTGAAACCTCTCATGCTGCATATAATATGACAACAAAAATTCATATGATAGCTTATGAAGTTGAAAGAAAAAGATACCCAAAAAAATTTAAAAACAGTACCAGAAACTCATATGAAGTGCCTTCCCTTCATAACCCCTTGTACTATACTCAGAGCGGCCTACACATATTCGAGTGATGCTCCTAAACCAAGCCATATAATCGAGTGTGCATGGGAATCCTGCTACTATAAGCTCTCCATAATCAGATGCTGGCGCCGTGCATTCCATGTTGCAACATAAGTCCCGTGCACGGCATCCCATGCAGCATTTGACTCCCTCGTCGATCAATCGACATGGTATGCACTGGCGACATCCAAATTGACGAAGCACCCGATCCGGCAAATGCCATTCAACTACATCAAAACATATCAGCGGGATCCGTGCCATCCAAATATCCGAACTAAGCAGCTTGGAGGTAAAATAGAGATAACTGTGAGTAAGGACACCATAAGAACTGCATAGAAAAAATTTAATTAATCATTAGTCAACATAATGAATCGATCTAATTGAATTTCATATACAACATGACATACCCGTTGTTCACTATCATCCAACAGATCCAACTGGTCCTTATACGCACGTAGTGTATGGGTTGGAATATTTTTCATGTTGTATCTTACGTGCCATCTATACCCCCACGGTGCACCTAAGTGCCAATCATCATCGACATCGAAGGTCTAGCCTCGAATCTCGAGTCTCGTGGGATGGAAAAATAGGAAATCGTTCCCATGCCCAAATCTGCATGTTCGGATAATTCAAAATGTTAATTAACAATAAAAATTACCTCGATCTCAGACATAAGAATAAAGTGTTTACCTGTAGCAATGGAGGTATCCTCCGATGTCAGACTGGGTAGGGCTCGTTGCATGACATAGTGCTCTATATAAACCAGAAAGCGTAGCCGATCCCCAACTTAGAGCAGCAAATGCCTCCAAGTCTTCCAGAAATGGCACGTACATCAACTTAACTAAATTACCAGAGGTATCCGGAAGAATCACTCCACCAATGATTCGAAGTTGTCCCCTAATGAACTGCTGGACAACCTCATCATCCACATCTTCGTCCAAGTGAAGGTTGCGATAGAATTGATCGAAGAATGTTAAACAAAACAACCTTTTGAAAATGCTTCGACGGGAGGTACAACACCAAATAACCTTCCAAATATAGTCTGCCACTCCGGAATTGTATGGCGCGGATCTAACCCAGTAACAGCGGAACCATCAATCCGGAGGCCACTCAAAATACTTACATTCTGTAGTGTAATGGTCGCCTCACCAAAAGTAGATGAAATGTGTGGGTCTCTTGTCGCCATCTCTCAACCAGTGCAGAAATAAGGCCGACATCCAGTCGAATCTGGCCAATCCGATATATGTCAAACATGCCGACATGATCTAGGTAGTACTGTACTCGTGGGTGTGACATTCCTGGTGTCTCTTTCCATATATGTGCGTCATGCCGACGACATCTAAGAACCGGTAACTCCTGAAATAAAAAAAATGATACATCCGCATAAACATAAACACATGTAAATTAATTAAGGACCATCGATCAATAATACATACATCGTCCTGAAATATGTTCGTTGATCTATGCAACTCTTGCAAAGTGAGAACAGTAGATCACGTGGCCCTGAATCTAAGACATTATGAGCCATATCTTGATAATCTGACAAAGCAACATTTACAAGCAATCAGTAAACATAAAAGCAATATTTACAACAAAGAAGACCTAAAAGTGATGTTATGCCACATCTACGACATATCAGTCGCTATTATTTAGATCTGAATACAATGGATCTTTTTTTAAATATTATGCTTTTCTCCATGCATATGTTGAAGCTTAGCTTCCGCAAATATATTTTATGCTATGCATATACTAAAATTTAGCAGGTTTTACATACATTTAAGGTTTGCTTTAAAATGTACAGTCGTACCATGATATATATGACCCGAATTCTAGATCAAAGGTGGGACGTTCACATTCATACAACAAAGCAAAATAATTTGTTTATATAGAGCATGGGGTATGCTAGATGTCTCTAAACCCACTATTACTATCAGTGCCATATCGATTATCGGATCTATTGTCTATGATTAAACTCAGATCTCTAAAGTTTGGTGCACTTTGACATTGAGAAAATCACCTACAAGGGACTTTGTGTACTTGTAAAGTCTACAAAAAGATGGATCTCCGGTGGTAGGCGAGCCGCAGCGGGGATCTCCGGTGGTAGGCGAGCCGCAACGGGGATCTCTGACGAGCAACGAGAATCGGCGAGCAGAGGAGTCGGCGTGTGTGGCGAGTGGAGGAGAAAAAAAGGGCACCCATGCCCTTAAAAAGAATCCCCCCGATCGCAGCCTCTCGGTCTGGGGGGGCACTGTTGAAATCGCCACATGGTGTTATTATTGAAATGGTGTTAAAGGGGAAAATCATTTCAAATGGCGTTTTCCCCCAGCCACATCACCCCCCAAGGCTCGGCCCCGTCAGCTGGGTTGCTGACAGGGACCGAGCAGAAATCGCCAAATGGTGTGGCGATTTCAGTCGCCACACCGTGTGGCGATTTCAATGACAGTGGGAATCGCCACTTCATGTGGCGATTCCTACTGGGATTGAAATCGCCACATGGTGTGGCGATTTCAGTAATGAAATTGCCACACCATGTGGCGATTTCAACAGTGTCCCCCGACCGAGAGGCTGCAATCGGGGGATTCTTTTTAAGGGCATGGGTGCCCTTTTTTTCTCCTCCGCTTGCCACACACGCCGACTCCTCCGCTGCTGATTTCGTTGCTCGCTGGAGATCCCCGCTGCGGCTCGCCTACCACTGGAGATCCCCACTGTGGCTCGCCTACCACTAGAGATCCATCTTTTTTGTAGACTTTACAAGGTACACAAAGTCCCTTGTAGGTGATTTTCTCAATGTCAAAGTGCACCAAACTTCAGAGATCCTGAGTTTAATCATAGACAACTAGATCCGATAATCGATATGGCACTAATAGTAATAGTGGGTTTAGAGACATCTAGCATACCCCATGCTCTATATAAACAAATTATTTTTACTTTGTTGTATGAATGTGAACGTCCCACCTTTGATCTAGAATTCGGCCCATATATATCATGGTACAACTGTACATTTTAAAGCAAACTGTAAATGTATGTAAAACCTGCTAAATTTTAGTATATGCATAGCATAAAATATATTTGCGGAAGCTAAGCTTCAACGTATGCATGGAGAAAAGTATAATATTTAAAAATAAGATCCATTGTATTCAGATCTAAATAATAGCGGCTGATATGCTATAGATGTGGCATAATATCACTTTTAGGTCTTCTTTGTTGTAAATGTTGCTTTTATGTTTATTGATTGCTTGTAAATGTTGCTTTTGTCAGATTATCAAGACATGGCTCATAATGTCTTAGATTCAGGGCCACGTGATCCTACTGTTCTCACTTTGCAAGAGTTGCATAGATCAACGAACATATTTCAGGGAGGTATGTATTATTGATCGACGGTCCTTAATTAATTTACATGTGTTTATGTTTATGCGGATGTATCATTTTTTTATTTCAGGAGTTATCGGTTCTTAGATGCCATCGGCATGACGCACATATATGGAAAGAGACACCGGGAATGTCACACCCACGAGTGCAGTACTACCTAGATCATGTCGGCATGTTTGACATATATCGGATTGGCCAGATTCGACTGGATGTCGGCCTTATTTCTGCACTGGTTGAGAGATGGCAGCAAGAGACCCAAACATTTCATCTACCTTTTGGTGAGGCGACCATTACACTACAGGATGTAAGTATTTTGAGTGGCCTCCGGATTGATGGTTCCGCTGTTACTGGGTTAGATCCGCGCCATACAATTTCGGAGTGGCAGGCTATATTTGAAGGTTATTTGGTGTTGTACCTCTGGTCGAAGCATTTTGAAAGGTCATTTTGTTTAGCATTCTTTGATCAATTCTATCGACCTTCACTTGGACGAAGATGTGGATGATGAGGTTGTCCAGCAGTTCGTGAGGGGACAACTTCGAATCATTGGTGGAGTGATTCTTCCGGATACCTTGGTAATTTAGTTAAGTTGATGTACGTGCCATTTCTGAAGACTTGGAGGCATTTGCCGCTCTAAGTTGGGGATCGGCTATACTGGCTGGTTTATATAGAGCACTATGTCATGCAACGAGCCCTACCCAGTCTGACATGGAGGATACCTCCCATTGCTACAGGTAAACACTTTATTCTTATGTCTGAGATCGAGGTAATTTATTGTTAATTAACATTTTGAATTATCCGAACATGCAGATTTGGGCATGGGAACGATTTCCTATTTTCCATCCCACGAGACTTGAGATTCCGGAGGCTAGACCTTCGGATGCCGATGATGATTGGCACTTAGGTGCACCGTGGGGGTATAAATGGCATGTAAGATACAACATGAAAAATATTCCAACCCATACACTACGTGCGTATAGGGACCAGTTGGATATGTTGGATGATAGTGAACAACGGGTATGTCATGTTGTATATGGAATTCAATTAGATCGATTCATTATGTTGACTAATGATTAATTAAATTTTTTCTATGCAGTTCTTATGGTGTCCTTACTCGCCGGCAGTTATCTCTATTTACCTTCAAGCTGCTTGGTTAGTTCGGATATTTGGATGGCATGGATCCCGCTGATATGTTTTGATGTAGTTGAATGGCATTTTCGGATCGGGTGCTTCGTCAATTTGGATGTCGCCAATGCATACCATGTCCATGTGATACGTCGCTACATCTTCATCAGATTGATCAAGGAGGTCAAATGCTGCATGGGATGCCGTGCACGGGACTTATGTTGCAATATGGAATGCACGCCAGCATCTGATTGTGGAGAGCCTATAGTAGCAGGATTCCTATGCACACCCGATTATATGGCCTGGTTTAGGAGCATCACTCGAATATTGTAGGCTGCTTGAGTATAGTACAAGGGGTTATGAAGGAGAAGGTACTTCATATGAGTTTCTGGTACTTTTTTAAATTTTTTTGGGTATCTTTTTCTTTCAACTTCATAAGCTATCATATGAATTTTTGTTGTCATATTATATGGAGCATGAGAGGTTTCAACAGTTGACTATGGAGCTCGAGCGGGCATTAGCCGCCCCAGTGGACGATGGCGGCTACAAATTTTGAGAAGCGCGATGTCGATAGCGCATGGTACATTGTCTATCGTCCGGCATCAGCATGTTCGGAGCACAGCTCCTTCAGCACTCTATCCGGAGGTGCCGGAGTCCACACGAGCGACGTTGATCCGATGATGGAGACATTTCATTATACTCCATCGCCCTCTTGCATGCGGTCCATTAGCACACGAGTATTCGCAGAGGAGAGATGCCGGGAGGGTACATCTGCCTGTCGAGATCATAATGCATATCGCATTGATGACATTGCCGATGCGGACATGCCGAGATATGTGAGGATGCTGATGCCTTCGCCAAGATATGTAAGGATGCTGATGCCTCTCGGTCACATTTGGACGCTGCTATGCATGATGTTTTCAATGCTAGCGCGATCCCCACGCAGGAGGGGGTATCTTAGGTGATTGATGAGGATCCTATACCGTTGGCGACCTATAGGCGACGGACTGGACG
>UESW01002324.1:105984-121890 GCA_900491605.1 Calamus simplicifolius
ATTTGCCACCGCCGCTTAAAGTTGGAAATTTTATCTAAGGAGATCGCCCCATGAATGAGGCTGTTCAGCATTTGCTTAATGCCTTAATGCCTTACTTGCTTCCAAGAGGAAATTTAGTTAAAGTTTGAAACTTTTAAGCATCACGATCAGTTTGCCACTCAACAACTCACCTTTTGGATGCCTGAGGAAATCGCCATTTGAAGTGGCGATTTCAGGATTGAAATCGCCACTTCATTTGGCGATTTCAGGCCAAGCATTGTACAAGATGAAATCGCCACATGAAGTGGTGATTTCAGGGTTGAAATCGCCACTTCATATGGCGATTTTAGGCCAACCTTTTGGGTGCTTTCTTGGATGAAATTGCCACATGAAGTGGCGATTTCAGGGATGAAATCGCCACTTCATGTGGCGATTTCCGGACCAGTTATGAAATCACCACTTGAAGTGGCGATTTTAACCCTGAAATCGCCACTCCAAGTGGTAATTTTCTTAGCCTCCCAGGCCGACGGCTCTGTCACGGGGGACTTAAAATTCAGTAGAAATCCCCCCCCCCCATCTGGAAACTCATTTAAGTCTGAAATTTTTTTTTGCATTTGCTTGAGTGCCAAATGCAAAATAGAAAGATATCAATTGCCGAAACTCAATCAAAGCTGACCAAAACTCAATCGAAACTTCACCGAAACTCAATCGAAACTCACGTCATCAAATGCCAATCATGACAAAAAGTAAATGCATCCATAAATTATGAAAGTCATAGGCCCAAGTACGTCATAAATGCATCAATATATAATTTTGTTCCTAAGACAAGTACATCATAGGCACAAGAATGGCCAGTTTACTTAAAGAGTACATAAATTTAAGATCCCGAAGGTCCACCGGTTACATTAGGACAACGGCGTCTGGAATGACCCGTTTGCTTGCAAATAGAACGACTTGTTCTTCTAGGCTGAACCTCATCCATCTCGTTATGGATCTGATTGACTTTGGCTTTCCTCTTTTCTTCGGCCTAAGACGATCCGATCAGGTATGCACGTGATCGGTGTTTGCAACCAGTAGTCTTCATGTGGTACCGGGTTGAACTCCCCACCCCAGGCAGTAATGTAGGAGCGAATACTACATACTTCATCAACAAAAGCCGCTGAGTCCATGCCAATCTCCTGGCACACTGCTAACACATGTGTACATGGATATTTATATATTGTCCACTTCCCACATGAACAAATACGGTCACTAAGAGAAACAGTCTGAACGTTGCCTCCATCCCTAAGAGCTTCACTGAACCTCCTTGTCACTACTTCATAAGTAGCTCTTTGCATGTTGTATCTAGTTACTCTGTGCTCATTAGCTTTGGCCTGACCTTCAGCAACCTTAATCGAAATATGAGGAGTGGAAAGGTTGTTAGGGTTCTCCTGTACATACCTTAAGGCTTCTGCGCGTCTCGTGTTGAAGTATTTAACGAGACGATGAAATGTCATCTGCACACACGCAGTAATTGGAACATTTCTAGCTCCCCTCAACACGCAATTAAAAACTTCCGAGAGATTGGTTGTCAATGTAACATAGCGAAAGCCCCCGTCATGTACCAATGTCCACTTCTCGGCTCTAACTTCGATAGCCAAGTCCAAGCTTCTGCATTGATTGTTTTAATCCTTTCCATCAGAAAGTTAAACTTCCGAAGCTGATGTTCGCTCCCTGCTTTCCATACTGCTCTTTTCAACTGAACATTTGAGAATCTCGAGTTGAAATTACTGCAAACATGTCTCAAACAATATCGATGATAAGCTCTTGGTGGAGCCCATCCAATTTCATTATCAGCTATGGCACTTAGTATACCAGGATGTCGGTCAGATATAAGACAAACTGGGAAGGCCCCTACCAAGTAGCGGAGATCATCGGACCCGGGACCTACAAGCTGCAAGATCTAAGCGGAAGATCCATCCCTCGGACGTGGAATTCGGATAACCTCCGCAAGTATCATCAGTAGGGTACGCCCTCTATAGGCTCGCCTTCTTAAATTTTTGTCAGCACATTGTTTCATGATTCATGACATAAATCACCATAAATTATATTGCCAAAAATCATGAAAAGAAACAGATGCTGCTTAGTAATCCTCGGCACGACCGAGTTACCTATTTAAGCAGAAAATCTCCAAACCTCGGCTGGGCCGAGCAACAAATCTCCGAACCTCGGCTGGACTAAGCAACAAGTCTCCGAACCTCGACTGGGCCGAGCAACTAATCCGAACCTCAGCCGGGCTGAGCAACTAGTCTCCGAACCTCGGTCGGGCCGAGCAACTAGTCTCCGAACCTCGGCCAAGCCGAGCAACTAATCTCCGAACCTTGGCTGGGCCGAGCAACAAGTCTTCGAACCTCGGTTGGGCCTAGTGATGAATTCTAAAGCCCCAGCTAAAACCGGAGTGCATAAAGCCCCGGTAAAAACCAAAGCACGCAAACCTTGATTGAAGCCGAAGGACTTCCGAACAGTCCCCAGAACTTCGGCCAGTTTGAAAAATGCACACCATGCAAAACCGTCAGCAGACACAAAGTCTGCCCCTTTAGCAAATCCCTAAAGGCCTCGACAGGCCCTACACGGCCGCCCACGAACCCCAGACAAAGTCGAGGAATCCCCCCTACTGATAAACCCCCGAGCAAGATCCCCACACCTTATCGTCCAAGCGCCTGTCTCGCTCCGCAAATGAGACCACGACTTATCGCGTAAGCCCACAGGACCGCCCAGGTCCCCCTTTGGCTCAAATAGGAGCAAGCGGTTTTTCCTTTTTTATGAACCAAACAACGGTCTCAAGCAGAGAGCAAAAGATTGCCAAAGAAAGGACTTTTCTCTTTATTTATTATAAGGAAAAGTACAAAAAGAAAGAGTAAAAAATGGCCTTCGCAGAGGCCTAATGTCTCCCCCCAGGAGCTGCCAGGTCTTCCACACGCCGAGTCAGCTCAGCAACTTGTTGACGGAGGGATGCTATCACCCCCTCCTGCTGATCAATGACCCGACGAAGGACCTCGGCCTCCCTTACAGAAACGTCGAGGAACTCCTCGACCGATCTCTCAAGCTGTTCGTGGCTTGCCAGGGCTAACGCTAGGGCCACGCCATCAACGGACACGGAGGAACGGCTCCCTTGGAAGCCCCCGCGGCCGCTGCTAACTACGCCTGATTCTTCGGACGATTGCCCTTCACCCTAAGAAGCCATATCGGGAGCTGTTGAGAGGCTAACCGGAAGGATGGTAAACGCTGGCATCCATCTCATCCATATTTATACCTCCCAGGTGAGTATCTCGATCAGTCGGGTCATGAATCCTGACCCATCAGAATCTGCCATGTGTCACCACTTTGGCTGGCGCCCACAGGACGCGAGGGGTCGTGCCCCCTCCCGAGGGAAATCGGTAAACGTCGATGAATTACTCGGGAACCCCCCTCCTTCTCTAGAAGCTGGGTTCCTCCCGATCTGCCGGGCCCTCGCGGAGTAAATGCCCTCGAAACTCCTCTGAATTGCCTTAAATCGGCCGCCCTTTGGGAAGTGCAAAAGAGAAAGAGCGTCAGCAGCTGACACTGACTCGCTTTTCTCGGAAATAAACAAATCATAAATGTCAGGCGTACCCATGCGCCGCCAGTTCTGTGCTAAATCTCGCAGGAACCAAATATCCGGAGTCTCGGCGACAACTGAATTACCCCTCCGAGCAATGAATCTCCGAACCTCGGCAGGGCCGAGCTATAAGTCTCCGAACCTCGGCAGGGCCGAGCTATAAGTCTCCGAACCCCAGCAGGGCCGAGCTATAAGTCTTCGAACCTCGGCAGGGCTGGGCTATAAGTCTCTGAACCCCGGCAGGGCCGAGCTATAAGTCTTCGAACCTCGGCCAGAGTCATGTAATACGTTCTACCGCTAAGCATCCCGGCAAAAGCCAAGGAATTCTTCCCACCATCAAGGCCCCAGCATAAGGCCAAGACGCATGTCTCATTATCGCAAGACCCGACCAGACCAAACGATCTCCAAAGTTTCGTTTGAATTCGGGCAGCTTATGAGCCCCGACTAGGTCGGATAGCGTGGAATCCTTGGCCAAGAATGAGCGATATCCATGCGCCTCATTTCATTGACAACAACAACTTTCGGCACAAAAGAAACAGAAACTAGGAGAAAGAACAAAACTTTCTTTATTCCATTACCATCAAAATGAATTACAACCGCCTGAGAGGCATTACAAGCGCATTGAAATGCATGAAATAAAAATGAGTACATAACTCGGGTAAACTGCTCCAAAGCAGCTTCGGGTGACTTTGATGTTTTGGCATCCGGTCCAACAAATCAGGCAAGCCACGAACCAATCAGCTCGCGCTGATAATGAGCAGATGACTCCGCCCAACCGTTGCGACCAGCTTTGGTCAATAATGATATCTCGGCATCCCAACCGAGATATCAGAGAAATTAGAAAGGGTGGACGAGTTTTTGCCCCAAACCATCCAACCGAAGGGCCCTCCGACGAGCAGGAAGAAAGCTCACGGACCCCGATACCGGGGCACTCCCCCAAATCTAGTGTGTACCACTAGCCATTGCCCAAGTCAAAAGGCAACGTACTAGCGGGCGACACACCATCACCCCCTCCTCACGTGGAAAAAGATTCCCCGGCGGACGAGCCCAGGAATCTGAACCAGGGGAGGAGGAGAAGTTCATGCAAGCCATGGGGAGCACACGTACACTTCCTACCATGCGCCCCCAAGGGTGAACCGCAAAGGTCACACAGGAAGCGTATATGTGCGCTCTTCATGCGATCTCTGCGAACCTCCTATGCGCTCTCCATACGATCTTCGAAGCTCCTTTCTTGAGGGCAAGCCACCTCCCGGTGGCTCCTTCGTCACCCCAACTGTCCAAGGACGACGACGACTCACATAGGGAAAGCTCGGCCCTCCCGCTCTAAGCCCCAGAGAGACAGGCATTGTGTGTACCTTCATAATTTATAAAAAGGAAAACTTTGGGATGGCCCAACACAGCCCTCTTCCCCATTTTTATAGGCGGAGACGAACTGGGAACAGCTATCAAAACAGAAAGTTTATCCAATGAGTTTTCCTTGCCAAAACCTCACGTAGACGTTCGCTTCTCTCTCTGAATTCGGCCAGGTAGGGTGTCGCGGGGATTCTCTCTGTTTTCCTATCATTACTTTCGAAGATCAAATGGGAGTCTCGAGAAACATGACTAGTTTTATAATTTGGCATAACCGGTTGGATCATCCCGATTCAATTATGATGCGAAGAATTATAGAGAATTCATTTGGGCATTCATTGAAGATTCAAAAAATATTATGACCAAATTAATTCTCATATGCTGCTTGCTCTCAAGGCAAATTAATTATTAGGCATCAAATTAATTATTAGGCACTGGTAAAATCAAGACTGAATCTCTTGGATTTCTAAAACGCATGCATGATGATATTTGTGGGCCTATTCAGCGACCATTTAGATATTTTATGATTTCAATTAATGCTTTAACTAGATGGTTATATGTATGCTTATTATCGACTCGTAACCTGGCGTTTGTGAGACTACTAGTTCAATTAATTCGACTATGCCCTCATTTTTTAGATAATCATATTAAGACAATACGTGAGACTACTAGTTCAATTAATTCGACTATGCCCTCATTTTTTAGATAATCATATTAAGACAATACGTCTTGATAATACTGGTGAATTTATTTCTTAAGCATTCAATGATTATTGTATTGCTATTGGAATCACTGTTGATAGCATATATCCATACTCAAAATGGTCTTGCGGAATCGCTTATCAAACGGATCCAACCGATTGCAAGACCATTACTTATGAGAGCAAAACTTTCTTTGTCTACATGGGGACTTGCTATTTTACATGGCATTTATTTGCATCAGGCCAATAAATTATCATGAATTCTTTCCGTTACAATTGGTTTACGGTTAGGAACCAAATATTTCTCATCTAAAATTTTTTGGATGTGTAATTTATGTTCCAATTGCTCCACCACAATGCACTAAGATGGGACCTCAAAGGAGGTTAGGGATATATGTTGGGTATGAATCTCCATCTATAATTAAATATCTTGAGTCATCTATAGGAGATTTATTTACGGCATATTTTGCTGATTATCATTTTGATGAGTCTAATTTTCCAACATTAGGGGAAAAAAATAAGAAGCTGATAAAAGAAATTAGTTGGAATGAATTATCATTGTCCCATTGCGATCCTCGTACAAAACAATATATATGAACATGAAGTTCAGAAGATAATTCACATGCAAAAACTAGCAAATCAACTGTCAGACGCGATTACTAACCTTAAAAGAGTGACAAAGTCACATATACCAGCTGTAAATGCTTCAATCAGAATTGTTATCCCCGAAGGATAACCTACCACCACTAATAAGATAAAGAGACAAGTAAAGCATTGTAGACTTGGTTCCAAAGATAAAAACCCTCGTAAAAGAAAAAGAGCAAAGAATTTAGATGACTAGATTGAAGATACTATGACTCAAGAAAAAATCCTCAGTATATAACAGAAGTAATTGAGACTCCAGATGAGTCTGTTCTAAAAGAGAATAAGGTACGTAAAATTAAAGAAAATAAAAAGATCTCTATCAATTATGTTATGACTAGGGAAAGATGGAACCGATATAAGATGATCGTCGATAATAAGTTTGCATATTATGTTACACAAAATATTGAAAATAAAAATAAGGATCATGAGCCAACATCTATAGAAGAATGTAGACATCGACAAGATTGGCCAAAATGAAAGGATGCAATCGATTCTGAATTAAAATTGCTAGCGAAATGTAAAGTTTTTGGACCGGTTGTCTAAACACCCGCTGGTGTAAAATCTATAGGATATAAATGGGTATTCGTGCGAAAGCGAAATAAGGATAATTAAATTATGAGGTATAAAGCACGATTAGTTGCCCAAGGGTTCTCACAAAGATCTATTATTGATTATGAAGAGACGTATTCTGCTGTCGTGGATGCAACAACTTTTTGGTATTTGATTAGTCTGGCAGCGCATGAAAAACATGAATTGTGTCTTATGATTGTAGTGATAGCCTATCTATATGGCTCACTTAACAATGATATCTATATGAAAATCCTAGAAGGATTACAATTGCCTGGAAAGTATAACTCTAATTCGAGAGAACTTTATTCGATAAAATTGCAGAAGTCTCTCTATGGGTTAAAACAAGCAGGGCATATATGGTTCAATCATTTGACTGAATACCTATTGAAACAAGGCTATAACAATGATCTCATATGTCCTTGTGTCTTTATAAATATGGATCACAATTTGTGATCATTGCAATATATATTGATGATTTGAACATAATTGAAACTCCTGAAGAGCTTCAAAGGGCAGTAGATTGCCTAAAACAGAAATTTGAAATGAAAGATCTTGGAAGAACAAAATTTTGCTTTGCCTTGTAGCTTGAGCATCTTAAGAATGAAATTTTTGTGCACCAATCTGCTTATATAACAAAGATATTTAAAAGGTTTTATATGGATAAAGCATACCCATTGAGTACTCCGATGGTCGTAAGGTCACTTGAAATTAATAAAGATCCTTTCCGACCTAAGAAAGATGACGAAGAACTACTTGGTCCTAAATTACCATATCTTAGCGCAATAGGTGCATTAATGTATCTTGCGACTCACACTCAACCTGATATATCTTTTTCAGTAAACTTGTTAGAAAGATATAATTCTTTGCCTACAAGAAGGCATTAGATAGGTGTTAAGCACATATTTCGATACCTCAGAGGTACAATGGATATGGGTTTGTATTATTCAAATTTGTCCAAATCCGAGTTGGTAGGTTTTGCGATATTTGTCTGATCCTTATAATGATTGATCACAAATGGGTTATGTTTTTACATATGGTGGCACTGTTATTTTATGGCAATCTACAAAGCAAACAATTATGGCTACATCATCTAATTATGCTAAAATTCTGGCAATTCATGAAGCAAACCGAGAATGTGTTTGGCTTAGATCGGTAATCCAACACATTCAGAAGATATGCGGATTATCCTCTCAAAAGAAAATACCAACTATTTTATATGAGAATAATATAGCTTGCATAGCCCAACTGAAAGAAGGATATATCAAAGGTGACAGAACAAAACATATATCTCCAAAGTTCTTTTTTACTCATGACATTCAGAAGAGTGATTCTATTAATGTTCAACAAGTTCAATCCAAGGATAATCTTGCTGATTTATTTACGAAAGCACTATCTACAATGAGATTTGAGGAGTTAGTCCAAAAAAATTGGATTACGACGACTCAAGGATCTCGAATGATAATTTTAAGGGAAGTATATTAAGAGATGTAGTCAAAAAAGGGAGCAAAATACTGTACTCTTTTTTTCTTAGCTATGGTTTTGTCTCATTGGGTTTTCGTAGTAAGGTTTTTTACGAGACAATATCTTCTTTCAATAAAAGACATGAATGATGTACTCTTTTTCCTTCACTAAAAATTTTTCATGGGTAAGGTTTTAATGAGGTACATTCTTGGTCAAATAAATGAACATCCAAGGGAGGGTTATAATACTACCAATAAAATGAATGTCCATTGGTATTCCAAAAGAAGGGGAGGGTTATAATATTACCAATAAAATGAATGTCCATTCGTATTCAAGAGGAGGTTATTTCAAGTTATTTCTACCAATAAAGATAGTGTCCATTGGTATTTTAAGGAAAGGTTATGTTTATTTATATTACTTATGTAAATTCTTATTAGTTTTGATGAATGTAACATCTTTTTAAATAGATTGCATAGAGTTGTATTTGAGATATCCCGATGGAATAAGAGAAAATACATTCCAATACTTTCTAATCTCTTTGTTCTATTATTGCTCTTTTGAAATTAAATTTTATTTCATATTTAAATAATCTATTTAATAATAATTTAATTCTAAAAATAATTATATATTTATTTAATATAATTTAAATTATACATCGATCTATTTTTATCCATTAGATTTTATGATAAAATAATAAACCTAATAGTTAAAAATTAAAAAATAATATAAAATTGAATAAATTGAATAAATTTAATAGAATATACTTAGATTTATTTATTGTATTTTATGAATTAAATTATTTAATAATCTATTTAATTATAAATTAATTTTGAGTTAATGAGTCAGTTGGAGATACGGCTCATCAATTAATAGAAACAATCTGGTTTTAATCTGAACCTCCATCCTTCGCCCGAGGTTCGAGCTGGTCAAAAAAGGTGTCCAAAATTACAAGCCCTTATTGGCCCGGCCCGTTAGCTAAAGATGAGGCCGGGCTCGGAGGTACGGCCCACGAGCTCTGGTATGGTACTACTATCTCTCAAGCAGCCGCGTTCCGCAAGTTCTACGTGACTTCTACTGGATCGAACCGGGCGAATCGATAGCGCGCAAATGAACCGAAAGAGCGGCAGTCGCAGTACCGCCGAAGGAAAAGAGCAAGAGAGAGATAGAGAGAGAGAGAGCGTCGGAATGGCGTCGTTGTCTTTTTTTTCTCAATCCCCACCACAACTGGTTCACCGCCCAGCACAAGAAGGCCCTCTCCAGACGCCTCAAGAACTAGGGTAGTCCCCGGCGATCTCCATCTTTCTCTCTTAGGGTTTCTGATCCGGAATTTTAGATCCATTTTTTGATGGATTCTCTTTTGTTTAATTTTTTTCCTTTTGCGATCTAGGGCTTTGTTACGATGATCTCTACGATCCGATGTACGATCTGGACATCAAGGAGCCGCCCCGCGCGAGGTGGTATACGCAAGGAACCAGCGCCTCAAGCGTGCCATGGATCTCTCAATGAAGCACGAGTACGTCTTAAGATATTTTGATGCTCTCTTTTTACCATTTCTCCTTTTCTTTGTTAGTAAGGTGAACAAGATAGAGATGTGATGCAGTACCTTATTCGTGTTAATCGTGCAAATGATTGAAGTGTAGAGAGTTTGTTCGGAATTCGTTCGTTTGTTTTAGATGAGATAGGATATCCGGAAGATAAATTTTTGATGATTTTTGAATGATGTATATTACTATAAAAAAATCTGATTCTTGTTTTTATGGTATGGGTATGATTTTGTTAATTTATGGCTTACGAGCAAGGGTAAAAGTAACAACTGAAATCGCTTGGACAATGACCATTGCATAAAAGAAGATATTAGAAAGGAATGGTTGGACTTTTGGAAAACGTGAACTTTGTTTTCCAGAAGTTTTGATTTAAGAAAAATACTACAAAAATGATTGAAAATATATAAAAGCTATATGAAAAGGAACAGTCAGAAGATCAGGTTATGAATATTGTTAAGATTCTTACACTTTCTCTCTTAATTTCTTTGTAGTGGAATAGATATCCAACAATACTCCCAACTCGATCAATGCATCCATGGAGGCATTTTATCTATTTGCCCATTGCATCTTGTGCAAGAAAAATTGACACTAGGGTATGACACCATTCACAGGGTATAGGAGAGTTTGGCGGGTTATCTTCTGATAGGCTTAGTAGCACCATTAAAAGGAATTGCTAAAAAGAAAACAAAATATTAAATCGAAGAGAGGACTGTAGATTTACAGGCAAAAAAGCTTAATTCTACATCAAAATTGAGACTTGGCTGCCACAAATTTCTCTCTAGTTTTATGAAGGGTAAGGGCAACTTTGTTTGAGATGCTTCAATAAAATGCTTACCTTGGTCAATAGTTTGGCAAAGCGAGTATCCATTTTACCTTTTGGCTAGAGATGATAATTTTAGAGATGGCTCATGAATACGATTTGAACCTGATACAAATTTAGCAGATTTGAATTGAACATAAATAGTTTCAGATTAAAATCAAATTGATTCATTAGATATGATTAATGAGTAACAAATTGATCTGCTAATCCAAAATTGATTCGGAATTGATTCAATTATTAAATAAATCAGTTCGTATAACCTCCCAGACCTATTTATCTAAGGTATTATTATCCTTTAATTAATTATTATTTTATGATGATAATTATATACTTATACAATAATTTTATGCTTATCTCTCTCTTTTTTTCTTCTTAAATAAACAAATTTTTATCTAAGCTTTAGTTATAATTTTTAATATATAATTACTTTATAAATGAATTAATATTAAGTATCTTATATAAGTTATATATTTTGTATATGTTTTATATAGGTTATATGGATTAGACAAATTATATGGATTACATGGGTCACACGGGTTACATAGGTTATATAAGTTAAATAGGCTCTATAGGTTGTATCGTAAAACTCATGTAATATATAGGTCGAGTTTCGATTTATATTTCTAGCCTGATTAATGAACAGATCAAATTTGGATTGATCCATTTATTATTATATTTTAAAGTTTACTTGATTTGTTAAATAATCCATTGATACGATTTGCCACCTTTACTTTCAGCACCTTATGTCAATTACACATAGCATAAACTTTTACTCTTTTCCTTGTAAATCTTGCATCACAGCACAAATCATCAATATCCTAGTAATAAATAATCCTTTATTGCAAGATATATAGCCTATATATACCTTATGGTTAATTTAGAAAGGAAAGAAAAATATTTAAAAATATATTAAAAGAATAGACTTATAAAAAATATTGAAAATATATTTAATGTCTTAGTTTCGTTTAGCAGGAAGGAAAGAAAACAAAAAAAAACCTACAGTTCCAATACTTTTATGTGAGGTATTGAGACCAATACTAAGATTGTTTATGGGTTGTAATTTCTTTTAGCATTGTTGTATAAAACTAAGGATTATATGCATCTTTAAATATTTTTTAAAAGTCTTTTTTTTCTTATATTTTATGTCAAATAATTACATAAAAGGAGTATTAAATACAAGTGCCCAGAGGGCACTCGTTAACAAAATCTCTTTTCAAAATATTGCCTTATAAATTTAAGGCATTAATTTCCATTTTTTTTTAACAACTAGATGAAGAGCTTTAAATGTCATCGTAATGATTAGAATCTACAAGATTTTTTGCTAAATAATTTTATGTGGAAATGATATAAGAAGGAATTGCTAAATAATTTTATGTGGAAATGATATAAGAAGGAATTGCTAAATAATTTTATGTGGAAATGATTTTAAGGAGAGTTTGGCGGGTTATCTTCTGATAGGCTTAGTAGCACCGTTAGAAGGAATTGCTAAAAAGAAAATAAAATATTAAATCGAAGAGAGGACTGTAGATTTACCGGCAAAAAAGCTTAATTCTACATCAAAATTGAGACTTGGCTGCCACAAATTTCTCTCTAGTTTTATGAAGGGTAAGGGCAACTTTGTTTGAGATGCTTCAATAAAATGCTTACCTTGGTCAATAGTTTGGCAAAACGAGTATCAATTTTACCTTTTGGCTAGAGATGATAATTTTAGAGATGGCTCGTGAATACGATTTGAACCTGATACAAATTTAGCAGATTTGAATTGAACATAAATAGTTTCAGATTAAAATCAAATTGATTCATTAGATATGATTAATGAGTAACAAATTGACCTGCTAATCCAAAATTGATTCGGAATTGATTCAATTATTAAATAAATCAGTTCGTATAACCTCCCAGACCTATTTATCTAATGGCATGGCATTGCTGGATAAGCAGTTAGACATTGGATACAAGGCCGGATATATAATTGCATGGATTTTTGGTGGACCTGGAGGTATTTTACTTTCATTATCCATCAATTTTACCAGTTGGCTTTGTGGCAAGAACAGCAGCAGCCTTGTTGCGCTGGTGGTTGTCGCATTGTGGGTAGGTGCTAACCTCGCAAGATTTGCCCCCCTTCCTCAAGGTGCAGTGCTTACCCTGTTGTTCATGTCCATTAAGCTTCGGCTTGATTTAAAGTAATGCAATGTAACTTCTCATCCTCTCTTGGTTATGGTGATCGGAGTGCAGTATTGCTCTCCAGTGACTGTTCACATGATGCATATATTTCTGTATTTATTCCATGCTATATTTATTGCAAAAGCTATGAAGTTCACAGTGGCAAGGATATGACCTTAATAAGAATTAATGCTGTTTCCCCAAGGGGGGGAAAGAAAAAGAACTAATGCTGAAACATGACTCAGCTGAGTTCTTATAAGATTGAATAGTTGTTTGGCAGCCTCCAAAAGATCCTTGCAAGCTAATGTCCTGCATGTGACTTAGCAAGCAGGCATTTTGCACTCGTTGGTTGTCTGTAAGCTCCTCCACTTGCAGCATTTAGAGTTGCAATTTAGGTTCATTTGCTGCAACATGACCTGGCGTTGCAAGTAATTGGAGCTGAAAACAACCCAACACCCAGCTAAGGTTCCTTGATTTTTTTTTTAATTTATATTATTGCAGTTGTATAGGCTCTTTCATGAGAAGAAACAATTATGAAGGCTGTCACCCATCGTACAGCACAACCGGTTAAAGCCTGTTTGGATGCTTTGTATTTTTTATTAGTAAAATTTCATTCTTTAGCGAAAAAATTTTATAAGAAAATTGATCAACTTTCTCATTGATCAACTTATTTACTCTCTTTTTGCTTCGGTCAAAAAAAAAAAAAGTAGAAAAAGGTATATTACTTTTTTAAGTTATTATTTATCTATCGAATTAAGGATAATACTTAATCATACAAAAGATGTTAAAATTGGTTTTACATGGATTAGGTAAAATATATTTTTTAAAATCTTTCTCAAATATTTCAGCATGATCATAATTCTTTCTTTCATTAATGCTTTTAGATTTTTTTTGTTTTCTACTCTCAATGTATTTTGAAAAAAAAAAAAGTAAGAAGACAACATTTGTCAAAGATTTCATAGTTGAAATAAAAATATATTTTACATAAATATAATATTATTATTTAATTAGTCAATAGTAACTATAAAAATTTATTTTATCTAAAAAAATTAATATATATGATTAATGTATATATCGAAAGTATGATTGAAAAATATAGTTTGGTAAGAAAAAATTGAACTTCAATCACAGAAAGCTAGCATATAATTAATATGCAAATTAGGTTGATAGTATAAAGGTATTATGAAAAGATAAATAAATTTTAGCAATTTATTCATAAAAGTTATAATGTAAAAGAGCATTAATAATGGATGCTAGAGTCATTTTTTAGTGCACAAAAGAATATGAATAAATTATTTTCTCATATAAGCATTGCTCAAGTAATATTTATTTTAAAAAATATAAAATTTTGAGTAACTTTGATATCTCTTAAAGAATAAGGTCTAATTAACTCACCACTAGCAGGAAGTCAGGAAGGATGGAAGAAGGTCTCCAGGCTATTGGGACTTGGGAGTAGGAGAGGTAAAATTCTTGTCGTAGCTCTTTATTTTTAGAAATCAATAATCAATACTTCTTTCTTTGTTAATTTTATATTTTCTAAATTGAGTATAAATCAAATTTTTAGAAATAATTTGTTGCATTTCACATGATAAAATTTCAGATGCCGATCAATTTATTTAAAAATTTATATAAAAATATTCACTCCAAATAGCTTCAAAAGATGATTATAATATACCTGGAGATCACTTATCATTATAGGCAGAAGGTGAGACCTTGTCTTGTTGCTTTACTAAATAGATTCTTTAGTGTTTTATTTGGAATAATCCTTATAACTACGTCCAGTGACAAGGACGGCCTCTTGATTAAGTCTCAGGGAATACCATCTTATGGTAGAATACCTCGTGAGGGTGCCTGTCTCCACTGCTGTTCTTTCTTTTCTTCATGGTGGACTGGTTGGTGTGAGGCAGACTTCAGATGGGTGCAACAGCCTTCCATTTTGAGCTTCTTGCTTTCAGTTTCCATCCCCAATGGGAATTTAAAACAGCGCCAAAAGCCAAACCAATCTGCATCCAAATGCCATGAGGAGTGACGTTGTAGCTTGCGTGCTGAATGGCATGCAGGCATTCTTGACCCACTCTTCTCGCACTAGTCCTATTTGAGATGCCATGCATCTACTCACTAAGCTACAGGTTCTTGGAAACATTATCGGCCAACTTTGTCAACTTGGTGCTCTAAGCATTGACTTTGTTGTCCAGCCATGAAGTTTTATATTCTTCTTAAATAACAAGCTATGCTAAGGCAACATTACGGCAAAGCCAGTCCAGGGACTTTTGGGTTCCATTCCATTGGATTTAGAAAATTCTCACAAAAAGTATTGTTTTATCACCAAAGTAGGTGCAAAGTAGCATTGAACGACACTATATATTGCAAGCAATACAGGCATTTGGCACCACCAACAACCAGAGCTTAGCCTATTAGTTGGTGCCAAGAGATATTTGGTCCAATCCTTTTTAGAGAGAGAGAGAGAGAGAGAGAGAGAGAGAGGATCCATTGACACTATAATTAATAATTTAGGTTTATATATTCATAAAAATATCATCCAAAACTTGAACCAAGAGTCTTTGATTGCTAAGCGAAAGTGTATGATCATTGAGACAAGTCCCAATTCATATCTTTAGTTTAATTTTATGCAACCAAACTCAAGCATTTAACTGGACTTTGAGAAGTGGGTGGAAGATGTGCTTAGTAATGGGATTGCTAAATTGATGTCATTGTGATCAAGATGCACAAGGATAATGTGACAAAAGATCAGGGAAAGGATGTGAGTTGGAGACATGGTTCAGATATTGCTAGGATATTGATGATTTGTGCTGTGATGCAAGATTTAAAAGGAAAAGAGTAAAAGTTTATGCTATGTGTAATTGACATAAGGTGCTGAAAGTAAAGGTGGCAAATCGTATCAATGGATTATTAACAAATCAAGTAAACTTTAAAATACAATAACAAATGGATCAATCCAAATTTGATCTGTTCATTAATCATGCTAGAAATATAAATCGAAACTCGACCTATATATTACATGAGTTATATGATACAAACCGTAGAGCCTATTTAACTTATA
>UESW01002324.1:122309-238811 GCA_900491605.1 Calamus simplicifolius
CTACTATGTGAGCAAGGTGTTCCACGACGCTAGGTTAAATACTCCAGGACAGAGAAGATTATTTTTGCTCTGATCATTTCTGCCCAGCGTCTCCGACCATACTTCCAGGCTCATCTGCTCATGGACCAACCCCTTAAAGCCATACTGATCGTCCTGACACCTTGGGCCGACTTGCCAAATGGGCGATCAAGTTGGAAGAATTCGACCTCTCATTCCAGGCAAAGCTGGCTCTAAAATCTCAAGTCCTGGCTGATTTCCTGGTCGAGTGCACTTGGGCAAAGGAGCAAGCGGAAGAAACTCCAGTGGAACAACCCGACGCTGAGCTTGATGACGTAGGAAAATTTTGGATCCTTCCATATGGACAGTGCCTCAAACTCCCAAGGGAGCGGTGCTGGCCTCATCCTCGCAAGTCCGAGGAGCGAGAAGGTGGAGTATGCCCTTCGACTCCTCTTTAAATCTACGAACAACCAGGCTGAGTACGAAGCCCTGCTGGCCAGGGTGAGACTTGCCCAGGAGCTCAGGGTAAAGCATCTTAAGGCCTTCACCGATTCTCAACTCATCTCCAGACAAATTAACGGAGAATATGAGGCGCGAGACCCCACCATAGGGTGGTACCTAGATAAGGTTTGTCTCCTAGCTTCTTCACTGGCCTACTTCAGCATTAGCTACATCCCTCGGAGCGAGAACGCCAAGGCCGACACTCTTTCCCGCCTGGCCACATCGGTCGCGGTGTCATAGGGGAGGCCTACATCGAGCACCTGGAGAGGCCCAGCATCGAAGACAGCGAGGAGGTCCTCTCGCTTGCCCAGGAGCCGACTTGGATGGACGCCTACATCCGCTACCTCACGGACGGCACCCTCCCAGCCAACCGCGAGGAGGCCAGGCTACTCAAGTGGAGAGCCCCCAAGTTCACCCTTCTGGATGGATATATATAGAAGGTCATTCTCCTACCCCCTTCTCAAATGTGTTGGACCTACAGACGCCGACTACATCCTCAGAGAAATCTACGAAGGCATCTATGGAAATCACCCGGGGGCAGATCGCTAACCCAAAAGGCCCTCCGCCAAGGCTACTATTGGCTCACCATGAGGAGGATGCCATCAAACTAGTTCAAAAGTGTGACGACTGTCAACGACACGCACATATCCAGTGTCAGCCGTCTGCCTCATTGAGTCGCTCTCGCCCCATGGCCCTTCACCCAGTGAGGGATGGACATCCTTGGACCGTTTCCCCCGACGTCAGGCCAGCGGAAATTCTTACTCATTGCCATCGACTACTTCACCAAATGGGTTGAGGTCGAAGCACTAGCCAAGATTACCAAGAGCAAAGTTAAAGCCTTCTTCTGAAAATCTATCATATGTCATTTCGGCTTGCCTCATACCATCATCACGATAATGGCCGACAGTTCGACAACGCTACATTCAAGACTTTCTGCCGAGTTGAACATCTGCCATCGGTTTACCTTCATCGGCACCCGCAAGCTAACGGGGAGGCCGAGGTCATGAATTGCACAATCCTCCGGGGACTCAGAACTCGACTGGATGGATCCAAAGGCCGGTGGGAGGAGCTTCTCAGCGTGCTGTGGGCGTATCATACAACTCCAAGGGCTCCGACGGGTGAGACCCCCTTTAGTCTCGTCTTTGGATCCGAAGCGGTCATCCCCATCGAAATTGGCTTGCCGAGTCCCTGAGTGGAGTCCTACAATAAAGAAGACAACCCCACACTGTTGAGAGCCAACCTCGATTTCATCGATGAGGCACACGACCAAGCGCGGCTCCGGATGGCACCTTTTGCCAGCGAGCGGCCAAATACTACAACACCCGGGTGCATCCTAAGGTATTCCGTCCCGGAGATCTAGTCCTCAGGAAGGCCAAGGTATCCAAACCAATGGAGGGGGGCAAGCTGTCTCCTAACTGGGAAGGTCCCTACTGCGTTATCGAGGCGTTCACCGAGGGGCATACCGGATCGAAGAGCTCAACGGACGACCCATCTCATGTACTTGGAACGCGGATAACCTTCGCCAATACTATCAATAATGTATCCCCTTCATGATTGGCAATAAAGGATTTCCTCGACTCGATACCTGGCTCACCTCCGAATCTGAGGACTTGTTATCTAAAGGAGCTCATCGGCATTGCGGCTAACGGGATACCACTCGGTCCGGCTAGGAGACGCCCCCGAGTCAGTTCAAGTCCCTAACAGCTCGTACCCGATCGAGTCACCCCTCGGGCCGGCACACAAACCCTTGAGATGGTTCTAAAGGAGCTCGTCGGCATCGCAACTAACGAACACCACTCGTCCGGTAGAGATGCTTCCGAGTCGGTTCAAGTCCCTAATAGCTTCGTACCCGATCAAGTCACCTCTTGGGCCGGCACACAAACCCCCAAGGTAGTTCTAAAGGAGCTCATCGGCATTGCGGCTAACGGGACACCACTTGGTCCAGCTAGGAGATGCCCCGAGTCGGTTCAAGTCCCTAACAGCTCCGTACCCGATCAGTTGCCCTTCAGCCGACACACAAACCCCTGAGGCAGTTCTAAAGAAGCTCGCGGCTAACGGGACACCACTCAGTCCGGCTAAGAGACGTCCCCGAGTCAGTTCAAATCCCTAGCAGCCCCATACCCATTGACGCCATCTCTCGGGTTAGTTTACAAGCCCCTAAGGCGGTCCTAAAAGGCTCCCTAAGCGCGTTCAGGTCTTCTTCAGCTGGCAGTAACCCACTATGTTCACCCGGCCGGTGAATGAAGAGCGAGGGACTTAGCTGGCGACGCAGGCCCCTGTGAGCCCGGTTTGGACTGCAAGGATAGCAATGGCCGTTTCCTACCGAGCCTAAGTATCCAGAATCACGGTGGCACTACATATGCGCGGAGCAGTTGTGAAGAATGAGAAGAAACTCTTTAAGCAAAATACTTTCCTTTTTCATTGATATCTTCGGTAATTATAAAGTCCGACTTGAAGTCGGTTACAAAAAGAAAAGGAAAATGATACAAAAGAGTTCCTAATCTAGGGTCCGCCAGGCCCCGACTCTTGCTAGCCACGTCCCTGTCCGACCCTTCATCGTCCAGGTCCCCGGGCTGGATGGCTTCAAGATCGGAGTTACTAATTCCAAAGACCTCGGACACCTTCACCTTGCATTGGTTGAAGCCTTGTGCATAAGCGTCGATGCTGGCCTCGATCACTTCTTGCTCAAATTCTGGCGACCCTTGGAACTCTGCGATGGTGTTTTGAGCCCGGGCCTCGGCTTCCCGGACTCGTACTTTAGCTCCCCAGGCTTGGCTTTTGGCCTCCTCAGCCCGGGCCCCGGCGTCCCAAACTTGGGCCACAGCTTCAGCCCGTGCTGCTCTGCCTCGCATGCCGCCATCTCCGCTTTGGCGGCCCTCCCCATGGCAGCCTTAGTCTCTACTGCCGCTGTGTTGGCCCGGCCCTCGGCATCCTTGAGTTGGTGAATCAGCTCCTCCATCCTCTCCTCGGCCGACTCCAGTCTAGCTGAGACGACGGCCAACTTGGCCTCGACCGCAAAAGCTCGGCCATGCTCAATTGCCGCCTTGCTCTCTGCCTCCTTGAACCGAACATGCCACTCATCCCGTCGACTTTGGCTGCGAGGAGTCTGCCGCCCAAGTCATTCTCCCGGGCCTTGGCTCCTCCAGTTTTTGGATAAACTTTTCAGTTAGTTCATCGCATCGACCCGAAACTTCACCACCCTCTCCTAGGAGCGTACGGCCGAGTCGCACGTCCGAATCATTGACTCATGGAGGGCGAGGACTCTATTGGCCATCTGCACAAATCGACTCATCAGCTATGTGTCATATCAAGTAAGCGTAAAAGGAAATATAAACGAAAGTTACCTGGAGCACCGACACGTAAGTCGTGTCGAGGACCCTGGCGACGGTCTGTTGATGCAGCTGCGCACGGAATGGCGGCAGCTGCAACCTCCCCAGCAGGTGCTCCACCTGCCCGGCATCCTCCATGGAAGAAAGCCTAGTCGCCGGCCATGGGGGTCGCCCTGGCACCTTCCCGACCGCCCGCCGGATTGTGGAACATGTGCTTGGCGGCGGCGAGTCCTCTGGCTCGGCCCCACCTTCACCTGCCAGCTCTACCTCGGCGTCTCCCGTCGCTTTCATCGCCTCCCCCTCTCCGGCCGTCGGGGGAGTCTCTTCCGTCTCCAGCTCAGGAGGAGCCGAAGGTTCGCTCTCATATCCTGCCTGCCCCGCCTCGGCAGGCTTCGTGGCGGCGGAGGTCCCGGCCTTGGGATCCAGCTCCACTACCGTTGACTCATCGGCGGCCGGGGCCTCTCCCTTAGCATTAACAGGTGGGGCCGACTGGCCCCCCTCCTCTTCTCCCACCTCGGCCAGATCAGGAGCCGCTCCACCCACCAGCGCCTCTTCTGGTGTCCTCCTACTCGGCTCCTCCGCGGGAGTCCCGCTATTGAAGGCACCTCTGCAGGAGTCTCTGAGGCCTGGGCTGGCTCGACTTGGGCCTTGCTTCGCGCCCTCCTCACCGGCCTCACCTCCTCGCTAGCCTCCTGCCTTCTCTTGCGTAAGGCCGCCTTTAGCTTCTCGGCGGGCACCTTCATCGCTGCACAGAATCAACAGTCAGTAAAAGAGCACCAAGCCGGAAACGAGAAGGATGGGTCTCGCGCTCATCAACCGCCGAAGCCAGCTCGGCCTCATAGAAATTATCCTCGAATAGTAACTCTTTGTAGGAGGGGATCTCAGAGGACGTCAGGCGGTCAAAGAGCTCTTGATCCCTCTCGTCCACGGCAGAGTTTTTGTTGGGGCCGACATCGGGTTCTCTCTAATCGGCCCTCACTCCTTCCACATGGGCATACAAAAAGAGGGATTTCCATCCCTTGACTTTAGAGGGGAGACGAAGAGGCAGGGCCCGGCCCGGCCTAGCAGTAAAAACCCACCACGCATCCTCGCTATGGTGGCGGAGCTTGTAGAAGGCTCAGAACAGGGAAAGTCTAGCCTATGAGCCCTGGAAAAAATAGAGGACGACGAACACACAAATGATCCGAATCGAGTTCGGAGTCAACTGCATGGGAACTAACCTATGTCTATCTAGTAGGTTTAAGAAGAAAGGATGAAAAGGGAGATGCAGTATGCACCTAAAGAGCTCCTCGTACAGAGCAACCTGACCAGGTAGATCAGAGTTTACTCTGTCCTTGGGCCCTAGCACGGACAACCTGATGAAACTGGGAACCCTATACCTACTCCTAAGGTCTTCTATCTCTTCGGGGTTATGGTGGAAGCCACCCCCCTAACCCTGCCAAATCGGGGCTGGCCGCCGGAGGAGGGGCCGGCCGGGTTGGAGCCAGAGGATCTGCCGTCAAGCGGTCGCGGATGGTGATTCCGCCAACCGACCGGGGCATGCGGCGAACCAGAGGGACATCGTCTTCATCATCATAAGAACAAGGAGAGCTCACCATGGGTCTCTTACCCTCCCTAATGGCGCGACGGTCTATGGGTTTAAGAAGAGGAAGCAAAAGGGGGAACTGACCTGGTGTTAAGAAGGAAGACGAAGACTGAAGGTTTCGGGCTTCAAGGACTCAGAGCTCAGAGGAGGAAGAACAATAAAGAAGACAGTGATGGCGTAAAGGTCTCTCTTGGGTGCAAGGGGCGGTTTTATACCACATTTTTGAATCGCCTTGCCCGAGACCTCGCCACGTGGCCTACTGTCGTTGCCTGAAGTATCCAGCTATCGACAATCCCGCCAGCGCTTGAGGTACAACACCTCGGTTCTACCCAGGGAGCGGGATTTCTAGCCAATTACAAGGCATGGGGAACAGTAAAATAATGATGGTGCTCGCCTTTTTCCCATCTCTCGAGAGGCGCTTTCTCGGTGCGCCCGGCGCTGACGTTATCCCCTACCTTTTTGCTTGATTATGAAGATTTTTGAAGCGACATCACCTTGGGAGAGCGTGCCGCACTTCCGGCAATTAAGGGCGCGTGAAAGCTTGCAATTATTTCCAATTTTTGCGCTCCTTTCGCCCAAAAGTCAACGGACGCATGGCCCCTTGCGCTCAGGAGCGGGGGGTATCTGATGTGGCCGGTGGTGCCACGTGGACAATAATGGCAAAATTGGCCAATGGTGTGAGCGGAAGCTGATGGACACGCTTGTCCCGACTCCTCCAAGTCGACTGAGGCGCCCCGACTTCTCCAAGTCGGCCCCCTGCGGCCCCGACTCCTCCAAGCCACCGAGGCGGCCCCGACTCCTCCAAATCGGGCCCCCTGCAGCCACGACTTCTTCAAGCCGGCCGAGGTGGCCCTGACTTCTCCAAGTTGGCAGAGGCGGCCCCAACTCCTCCAAGTCGGCCGAGGCAGCCTCGACTTCTCCAAGTCAATCCCCTGCGGCCCTGACTCCTCCAAATCGACCGAGGCGGCCCCGACTTCTCTAAGTCGGCCCCCTGCGGCTCCGACTCCTCCAAGCTGGTCGAGATAGCTCCGACTCCTCCAAGTCGGCCCCCTGCGGCCCGACTCCTCTAAGTCGGCTGAGGCGGCCCCGACTTCTCCAAGTCGGCCCCCTGCGGCCCCTACCAAGTCCCATCTACCGCCTGACACAATAGGCCCATCTACCGCCTGACCATCGCCAGGCCCACCTACTATCTGACCTATGTAGCCTGACACAACTAGGCTCAACTATCGCCTAACTCGTGCAGTTGATGGGACCAAGCCCACCAACCGCCAGGCCCATGTCTTCGATGGGACAGAGCCCACCGACTAGCCTCTACTCACGTAATTACCACATGCCCTGCAGACATTCCTTTTCACAAACTTCACGTGGCTAATCCCCAGACGGGTCAAAGGCCTATAAAAGGTAAGAGAGTTCAGAATCAAGGCATGTAAGCACAAGTATCCACACATTCACACTCACATTCCCTTACACACTCCTAAACCCTAAGGGGCACTCCGACCCCTGGGGTCTTCTTTCTTTTCGGAGGACTTCTTCAAGCTTCCTTTCGGTTGTGACCTCGGTTGCTGACTTGACCGTCGGAGGGTCCCTATCGGAGCTTTCTCCGGTGCCGGAGCTTCTTGCAGGTCATCCGTTCCGAAAAAGACCACACAGTAGTCAGCATTATTTTCGACGTCTGATTCCAGTTATCGAGCATCAACGGAAACATTATTGGCCAACTTTGTCAACTTGGTGCTCTAAGCATTGACTTTGTTGTCCAGCCATGAAGTTTATATTCTTCTTAAATAACAAGCTATGCTATGGCAACATTACGGCAAAGCCAGTCCACGACTTTTGGGTTCCATTCCACTGGATTTAGAAAATTCTCACAAGAAGTATTGTTTTATCACCAAAGTAGGTGCAAAGTAGCATTGAACGACACTATATATTATAAGCAATACAGGCATTTGGCACCACCAAGAAGCAGAGCTTAGCCTATTAGTTGGTGCCAAGAGATATTTGGTCCAATCCTTTTTGAGAGAGAGAGAGAGAGAGAATCCATTGACACTATAATAATTTAGGTATAGATATTCATAAAAATATCATCCAAAACTTGAACCAAGTGTCTTTGATTGCTAAGCGAAAGTGTATGATCATTGAGACAAGTCCCAATTCATATCTTTGGTTTAATTTTATTCAAGCAAACTCAAGCATTTAACTGGACTTTGAGAAGTGGGTGGAAGATGTGCTTAGTAATGGGATTGCTTAATTGATCTCATTGTGATCAAGATGCACAAGGATAATGTGACAAAAGATCAGGAAAGGATGTGAGTTGGAGACATGGTTTAGATATTGGTAAGATATTGATGATTTGTGCTGTGACGCAAGATTTAAAAGGAAAGGAGTAAAAGTTTATGCTATGTGTGATTGAAATAAGGTGCTGAAAGTAAGGGTGGCAAATCATGTTAATGAATTATTAATAAATTAAATAAATTTTAAAATACAATAACAAATGGATCAATTTGAATTCAATCTGTTCATTAATAAATATAAATCCAAACTTTATACCCATGTATTACATGAGTTATACGATATAACCCGTAAAGCCTATTTAACTTATATAACCTGTGTGACCCATGTGATCCATATAATTTGTGTACTCCATATAACCTATATAAAATGCATACAAAATATATAACTTATACAACATACTTAATATTAATTCATTTATAAAGTAATTATATATTAAAAATTAGGTTAAACTATAGAATTAACCTTTGTACTTAGAGGGTTATATCACTTTAGTCCTTGAACTTTAAAAAGTTATAAAAATAATCCTAAATTTTTGTTTTGTATCATTTTGATCCTTACCGTTAAATAGAGAAGACGTCGTTTATTTTATCCACTACGCTCCCCCAGGGCAAATTAGGGGGAGATTATTTTATTTTTTTATATTTTTTTAAATTATTAAATAATAGGTTAACGGGTTAGTTATGGATTTTAAATTTATTTTTGTCACTTGGATGCCATGTTTGCCGCTACGAATACTGCCACATAGGATAAAAATAAATGGTGTCTTTCCTATTTAACGGTAGGGATCAAAGTGATACAAAATAGAAAGTTTAGATTATTTTTATAACTTTTTAAAGTTTAAGGACCAAAGTGACACAACCCCTAATTACAGGGGTTAATTCTGTAGTTTAACCTAAAATTTTAACTAAAGCATAGATAAAAATTTGTTCGTTCAAGAAGAAAAAAGAGAAAGAAAAGCATGAAATTCTTGTATAAGTATATAATCATCATCATAAAATAATAATTAATTAAAAAATAATAATAACTTAGATAAATAGGTTTGATAAGCCATACAAATTGATTTATTTAATAATCGAATCAATTCCAAATGAATTTCGGATTAGCATATCAATCTGTGACCCATTAATCATATCTAACAAATCAATTTGATTTTAATCCAAAATTATTTATGCTCAATTCATACCTGCTAACTTTGTATCAAGTTCATATTGTATTCACGAGCCATCTCTAAAATTATCATCTCTTGCAAAAAGGTAAAATCGATACTCACTTTGCCAAACTATTGACCAGGTAAGCATTTTATTGAAGCATCTCAAACAATGTTGCCCTTACCCTCTATAAAACTAGAGAGAAATTTGTGGCAGCCAAGTCTCAATTTCGATGTAGAATTAAGCTTTTTTGTCTGTAAATCTACAATCCTCTCTCTGATTTAATATTTTGTTTTCTTTTTAGCAATTTCTTCTAATGGTGCTACCAAGTCTATCAGAAGATAATCTGCCAAACTCTCCTGTACCCTATGAATGGTGTCATACCCTAGTGTCAATTTTTCTTGCACAAGTTTTGCAATGGGCAAACAGATAAAATGCCTCCATGGATGCATTGACCAAGTTGAGAGTACTGTTGGATATCTATTCCACTACAAAGAAATTAAGAGAGAAAGTGTAAGAATCTTAACAATATTCATAACCTCATCTTCTGACTGTTCCTTCTCATATAGCTTTTATATATTTTAATCAATCTTTTTTGTAGTATTTTTCTTAAATCAAAACTTCTAGAAAACAAAGTTCACGTTTCCCAAAAGTCCAACCATTCCTTTCTAATGTCTTCTTTTATGCAATGGTTATTGTCCCAGCGATTTCAGCTGTTGCTTTTACCCTTGCTCATAGGCCATAAATTAAGAATAGCAGTGGAGATTTTTAAAAACAAATTCTGAAATTTTAAAACCCATTAACTTCAAGGATAGAGACGAAAATTAAGGTTTTTATCTCCGAAAATCAATTATTTTCTTTGAATGTTAATAAATATAATTATGTAAAGTTAAACCTTCTATTATACTCTAAATATTAGATTTAAGTTTCTAAATTTAAATGTTATAATAAATTTTAAATGATTATTAATTTATAATAAATTTTGAGTTTTTATGTATTTTTTTATCAAAGTTTAACGTTAACTTTTGTTTTGAAAAGCAAGGATTAAAAATTTACTATGAAAAATGGATAACTACGAGGACAGAGATAGAAGAAAAAAATCATTCTTCATTAAAAGATGAAGACATCAATAGAAGGCAAGGGTAGAGTGTAGAGATGTAAACAAAAAAAATGCACCTTCTATCCTAAACTTGGACCATTACCATCCCTATTGGAGATATATAAGACAGCATCTTCTTTGAAGCATTAGTTTGGGTTCTGCCAAGCGACACAACTCACCGAACTGTGATTTTCTGACTCAAAAAAAAAAAAAAAAAAAAAAAAAAAACCCTTTGGATTCAATTCTCTCCTCCATGTTCTACCCACACTTTGGGATTAATGGCCATCTCCATCAACAAGACAAGAGCTGCAATGCTTAGGTCCGTACATTCCACTGCGGCTGTCCTAACCAACACTACTTAGCAAGTCTTTTGGGTTATGAGCTACGACAAGGCAGTAGTGCCCACCGGTTGGTTAAAACCAACCCAAACTATATGATAAAAGAATGGTGTGTTGTCATGGCAGGATGTGTTGTTCATGGATCAGATGGTTCTTATCCTTCATCAGGATAATGGCCTGCCAGCCAAGTGGATCTCTGTGACCCCTCTCCTTGGTTTAGTGGCAAGCAGGTATAAGCCTCTTTCTACTGTGTCCTAATTATCGATCCAAAAGCTCCCTCTTTTCATTTGGTTAGTGCGTGCACTTTTTAAGTTGTTGTTTTTATGTGATGCTGAAATCAAAGGAGCCATGGAGGATGCTTTTCAAAGGACTGTTAGAATCTGTGCTTGGAGCATGCTGTGTGACTTGTGATCAGAAAAACAAGATGGCTTTGCTTATAATCTATAGCCACCATATGTCCTTCTTTTGACTGTGATACGCCCACCATATGTCATGCCCTCCTTCTCTCAAATAAAAATCATGTCATGCCCTTATGGAAGCAGGCACGCATGAGTGCTCTTTGTTCTCCTATCTAAATTATGGACATGACCCACAGCCACCAATCATTCAAGAGGAGGCCCACCTTTCACCTCCCCACCGCCCACCCCAATTCAGCTGTTGCTTTTGAATAACTTGAGCCCAACCTTACTCAAGGGTGGACCATTTCAGCTTTCACTTTCCATTCATTTCCCCTTCTCAAACCTGCATGGCATTATCCATGACTCCGTTCACCACCTCCCCTAAAGTCTTTGATCGACGTCACCAAGAGTTAGCAGTCCTGGAAGCTTCATGAACTTGAGCGTTTTAGTCACTTTTTTTTTTTTTTTTCAGTAACAGTGACAGAAAATGTGAAAGTCTAAAGGAAGCTCACCGCTCCCACGCCTACTTGAAGAATTTGCACCAGCTGAGACTGAATTATTTAATATAGGGGCATCATCACATTAGCTAGATAGTCTGCAGCTTGGTTGCCTTGCCTCGTGGTATGCCGACTTTGAAGACTTAATTCTCTAGAGAAAAAGGTAAGGTTAGAGCAAGAATTGGAGTCTTCCTTAATTTAGATGATTGATGTCACTGAGTCCCTTTCAAGCATATATTCTTGAGCTTCGGGTAACTCCAGCAATTTGGAAATCCCAAGCCATGCTGTGATCAATTCAATATTAGGAACAGAAGACAGTGGTAGTAGAATAGAAGCTGCATGGAGACATCTGTCCTGCCAATCTCTAATAAGAAACCAAACTTCAGATGTATGATGATGAATATTTCAATTACTTTATGATGAGAGGGAAGCATGCGGTGGAACCCACTGTGAACATAATGGACAATGGAGGATGATGGCTGAGGACCTCTTAGAGAAAGTTTTTGTGCACCGCCTCCAGTATACAAAGAGGCACACCAGGCGTGTACATTAGCTGCGTGCGCTCGCATGGGCGCACGGCCAATGCGCGCGCCCAGGCATGAATGGCTTCATAATGTATCTTCAGGCTAGCAGGACACAGAGCAGCACCTTCAGAGAGCTTGCAATTATTTGAAAGGATCCGTTTAGTTTAGATATTTTGCCCTCATTTCATGGAGGATTTCTTTACTTTGTGGTACAGCGCTTACAACATTTTTCTTTTCCCCTTTCAATTTGCATCTTTATCTCATTTAATTTTTTTAAGTACTTAGAAACTCTTCATTGAGCCTGAAAGCTATTTGTACAAACAGGGTTATTTTCCTGAGATAAAAAAAAAAAAAGAATGTGCAAATATGTAATACCTAGATGAAATGAAATGTCACTCATTTATCATGTAAATCTTATCAAGTTACACCTCAAAGTTTACATCATACTAAGTCCACCTAAAATGATCTCTTCAATTCTAACCAGTAAAAGAACATGATGGCACTCATGAGTGAATACGAACACCCTCGCATTTCAATTCACTTAACTACCTCTATGCAGTGAGGCAGAAGAGCCATATAGTCTTATATATAGTCGGCCGAAAACAATATAGGAATTATCTGAGAATGCCTTGCAGATGCTAAACATTCAGTGCATCAACCGGGAGAGACTTCGTTCTGGAAACAGAGTTTGGCAGAAGAGCTCCTGCATAGAAATTCTTTGCTGTGAACATCTCAGGGCTGCTATCAGTATTTGCCTCCCAGTGTTGGTCTCTTTGGGGTTGCAGATTGGGGTGGCTACTCCAGCAATACCTGTCATTGGTATCAGCCTGAAAACTCCTGTTCGTGGGGCTTGTTACTGTGTCGCCATGAGGGATGTGAAATGAAAACTTCCTTCCCAAATGAAAGGATTTCATGGGCTTGTCATCCAAAGTTTGTGATTGTTCAAGAACAAAATCCGGGGATGGATGCAGTTCTCTCCTTGATTCTCCTAGGTGTCGAGTCTCGTACTCTCTTAACTGTGTCTGATACTTCGTCTCAAGCCATCTCAATTCTTCACGGATCTCATTTTCATGATCATCTAATATATCTGGTTGAGGAGAGTCAAGACTTAATTCTGGCACCTCCAGGGAATGCTGTTGGTCAGCAGTATAAAATGAATGGTCCAGTGATTTACTGCTGTTGCTATGTAGATCGCCATTCATGTATATAACCCTCTCACCCATGGCTGATTGTTCTGCTTGGTCACCTTCATCATCAGAGAGATTCTTTCTCGATGCCTGCAAGGAATTATTGAGTTCATCTGATTGCCTAGCGGCAGATAGCACTGGCAGTCCCTTGGTCATATGATGCTCATCAGATCCCTCAACTTGGTATGTTATCTCTTCGAACCGGCCGTGCATTGCAGTGCAGGCATGGTTGGGAGCAAGAACTGATTTCACATTAGCACAGCAAAGGTAGTCTAGAAGTGAACCACATGATGAGACATCAGATGCACATTTCTGACAGCAGATTGAAGTAGGAACTTCTGGCATTTCCTCTATTCCAGGTCCTGGTTTCCAACCCGGTACCAGTGATGCTACCTCTCCATCGATCATTTCTGCTATTCTAGTCACTTCATGATCAGTTATATCCAACTCTGCAACCATCTCCGTTGCGACAGTCAATGCAGTATCAGCTTCAATGTCAAATGTGAAGTATATGTTACGCGTATGGCCTGCAAAACAGATTACAGGTGATGGATTCATTCCTTAGCTCATGAAGGAATCAAAACAAGGAAAAAAGCTTTAGAGAAGCTGAAAAATCTCTCAATACCGTCTTTATCGGCAATCCTGAGCCTCATAAAAATGCTCCCTTCTTCTTTCCTCTTCCCCTTGATTGTGATATCTAGATTAGCATGCCGGTCGTCTTCTTGGCTGTTGAAAAGCTCCATTCCATGGGTTTCTAAGTCAACAGCATGGGAGTCCCATCCATTTTCCATTCTTGTTTCTCCATGTAGTGATCCATTACTGTGCAAAGAATCACTCCTTGAGAGAATATTAAGAGAAGGCGGCTGCCTCATAACACCCACATCTCTCGATTCTTCTTTTCCATGGACCATACCATGATCATCAATTTGGAGAAATTGGTCCTTTAGAAGCTCTCCCGCAGGAAGTCTTTCGGAAACATTAGCCAAGCATTTTTCTACAAATTGCCTCACCTCAGGATCCTTAACTTTATACAAAGCTTCAGGCTTGGTCCCCTACCAGGCGTATAAAGGTAAAACATAAGGACACACTCACAAGCACTGTAGCTAACTACTATGATTCAAAGATATATAGCCTCTTACGGAGATAACTTTCTTGTAGATCTGCGCCGGATGCGTGCATTCGCTGTATGGGTACTCGAAGGTGACCATTTCCAGCACACACATCCCAAAAGAGTATATGTCCACCAATTCATTGTATTCCTCCTCGAACACCTCCGGGGCCATGAACTCCGGCGTGCCTGTCGAGGATGGAAAAAATATCACCTAAATCTAAATCTAAGCAAGAGGGTGGGCAGCATTTTTGAAGCTAATATACACTAGAAAGGATTATTGAAGGGCAGACTAGATTGCCAACATGACACAAGAAAAAGTTGATGGGAAAAGTTGGCCGAAGGGGTGCGCACCTACGCAATGGACGGCGTGAGATTTCCGGAGGATGGCGGCGAGGCCGAGGTCGCCAATCTTGACCTCTCCTTGGTGCCCATTGATGAAGATGTTGTCGCACTTGAGGTCCCTGTGGATGATGGGGGGGCCATGGCTGTGGAGGTAGTGGAGGCCCCTCAGGATCTGCCTGCACCAATGCTTCACTGCCCTGATGTTAACCTTCCTATGCCTCTGTCTGTACCTATTCCAATGGAGAATAAATGGGATAGATCGAGAATAAAAAAAACACTGACCGAAATCTTTAGGTTGGGGTGGGGGTGGGGGGCAAAAGAGGTCCGTCCACTTACTGCCTGAGAGTGCCAGAGGTGAACATCTCGGTGACAAAGTTGAGGTTCCTCTTGTAGGGGTCGACCCAGGAGGAATAGAACTTCATGATGTTCTTGTGGTTGAGAGTCTTGAGGAGGTGGATCTCACAGTAGAGCCTCTCCAGGTCCTCAGGGCTCTGGAGGAAGTCATAGAGCTTCACCTGGTTCCAGGCCACCTCGATCCCTATATACTCATCGAAAGCCTTGTAACTGCCATCAGATTCCACAAGAACCAAAAGGAAATCCAGCATGAGAAAGCCATGAATCATAAGAGGAAACAAGAGCTATTCCCCTGAAAAATTTTTGAGAGGAGGTTGGTGGGCGATAGGGGAATGGGATCATACACTATCTTTGAAGATCCTTTGCCGAGGATCTCATTGTACTGCATGAAGGAAGGACACAAAAAAATAGAGCAAAGGATGTCAATTAGCCCAAATTAGAAACTTTGAAGAAAACCAAAAAAAAAAAAAAATTGAGGATCTCTTTGTACCCTGCCATATCTTCCAGTGGGATCAACCTCTACGAATTCTGGGTAATCTGGCTCCTGTGCCTTGGCACACATCTTTCCACTCAGCTACTGTGCTTGTAGTCTATTTTTGTGCAGTCCTTCCGTAGAGAAGGAAAAAAATACACCCAAAAAACAAACAAGACCCCTTAAAAGATTGGTGGAGTGAGGAGAGAGAATAGATGGAAGACGAGAAGAAAATGAGGCAGGAAAGATCGATTGCCGGTGATGGAAACAATAGAAATATGGAGGTGAGAAGAGGAGTATATGGGAGGAGAAATAGACTTCGATGGTTTCACCAAGACAATGTATTCCAAATCAGCTACAAGGTTGTTCCAATGCTCAATGGGAAGATACCACCCTTCAGTACAAAAACGACAGATTAGGGGGCCAAAATTTTTCACGCTATCCCTCTCTTTGTTTTTTTGCTGCAGACCCCCTCCCTCTCTTTGGCCCTTCTCTTCTTGTATCTTTGTGATGGATGATAAATCTCCCTCTCTCTCTCGTTCTCATAACTCATTAAGACCAAACGAAGCCGGCCTCGGATTCAAAGCCACAGTTTCTGGCCTACCATCTCGGGAGTGGCTCGATTTGGAAGCAAATTATTTGGATTTTTGTGAGCGCCTCTGTGGTGCAAGCCCCTTTGTAATCTATGGGCGGACGAAGCTTGGATACCGCACCTTGGTGTTTGCCGTAAGATTCGCTATGCAGCACCAAATACATGCACCGTCCTTCCATTTAAAAACTGACTCATCTCTTAAATTTTGTACTCAGAGAACATATCTAAATTTTATCCACTATGGATGCACATCTATGCATACATGTATATCGTACAAATCTTTTAGCTATGTACATGAATGTTTGTTTTGTCTAATGACCCAAGTATATTAAAAAAAATTAATACTTCAATCCTTTAATGATATAAAGTATTCCATTATATATATATAGTGATTAAAAAAATCATGAATAATTAAATCACATTTTTGCTATTTTATTTTACGCAACTCAACTCAATTCAACTCATCAAGCTTTTTTTTTTTTTTTCAACTACACGAAGTCGGCTACATGAATCCGTTTCCTCTATTCTGGACTAGATCGACATGCTATTTTATTTTACAATATCACTTTTTTAATGCCTCGTGTATGTTTCATGTCCCTTTAATAATGTCATAATTTGTACTAATTAAATTCTATAATTGTAAAGTTTTTAATGAAATCTTTCTGAACCTCTAAGGATTTCATATTATCTTTACTATAATTATATTTCATATTTTAAAATTTAAGAAGTCTAAGAGTTTAAAATTTTATTTATTTTTTAACATTTGATATTGTTTCAATATTAATTATATTTTTTATTTTAAAGCTTAAAAAATTTAGGAGTTTGCATTTTAAATAGAATCTTTGTAGCCCTATCATGATTGTATAGAATATATATAAAATGAAATACTGATTTGAGTATGGATCTTCAAGCGAATTCAGTCAAATTTATATTTGAATATTGAAAGTCATGGATCTTTAATCTGAATCATTACAAGTGGTTCATTATCTAAAATATTTATTCATCAAGAATCATAAAATTTATAGACCCCTAACCTATGTACCAAATGGTTAAGAATGAATAATTTAATAATATAAAATAAGTTAATTACATCTTGATACATGTGCTAGATCTCTAAATTATATAAAAGTAATAGATGGCATCCGAATGTTTCAATTATTGATATGAGATTTACATCACTCAATCTAAATTTAACTAAGTTTGAATAGGATGCCTTTATTATAGCCAAAGCTAAATGCTCTCTCTCTCTCTCTCTTTCAATATATATATATATATATATATATATGAATAAATCAATTATAAACATCTTGTCTATCAAAGGTATGTAGATTAATTATTTACCACAAGAGAAATCTGTTTAAAGTTTTTTTATTTATCTTAACATTATATGATTTGAAAATTTTTATACTTTGTGATGAGAAAATTGATTTTGGGCAAAAAGGATAAAAACAAGTATATAGACCAAAGCTAAGCAATTGATCAAAGCCATCTAATGGTATGAAAGTCGGCATTTGCTATTGGTTTAATAGGTAAAAATTTAAACATTTGAAGTAGCAATAAATTGATTGCAATCACGTCTACTTGTGATAAGCCATCAAAAGGATTTATTTCAAGGTTTCCATAAATTCATTTAAAGTTATTTTTGAATGTAACAAGAGAGCATTTAATTTGAATGCAATAGAATACAGGTGTTGGCTAATCACTTCTAAAATAATTTTAAATTAGTTCTATCATGCACCATAATTCCATTTAGGAAATTAATGATAAAATAAAATAAAAAACATTAGTAGAAAAATGAATAATGAAAGAATGATCTCTTGCAATAAATGAAAGACAAAATGTCATAAAATTTATATAGAAGGAGGGGAGATATTAAAGTTGAGCTAATCTAAAATGCCAACTAAGATAGGCACAAAATACTAAATGCTTCAAAACTATATGTAGGTAAAATCGCTGTATTTACTAGTTAAGTGAATTAGTAAAAAGACTATCATGTTAGCTTGTCAAAATTTGACATCCTAAATATTGAAGGAAATTAACTTCATTCACCATGTTGTATATTAAAAAATGCAAATTAGATTAACTTCAAAGTGGTTTGGAACTTGAATATTTATAAACCATAAATCAATATCTTTCGACAATTATGAATTGCAAAATAAACAATCATCATGCATAGGTGGTATTAGGTTTTCATAGTACTTGACTTTTAATTTTTAAGCATCCCGGGTACGTATAGACACGAACCAACTCTCCTAGAAGAATGGTTTAGCTTTCCATGACCGTCCGATCTTCATCCAATGCCTAGTAATGGCCAGCTTCCACTTTATGGTTGGCCTCTCTGGTCCTTTTTTTTTTTTTGAGGGGAGACGTGCCAAGTACTGATTGGATGGAAACAATGTGCGATGTTCTACTTTTCGAGGCCGGGCCGGGTACGGAACGTAGCACGGCAGAGGTCGGACGGCTCCACTCCGCCGTCTTATCCCAAACAGGGTCCAGATTCTTCTGATGACGTGGCGATCAATGATACAAGGCCTCGGACCGACCAAGGGTGGTGCGTTACGTCCGCCGGACCCATCAAATAAACCAATCCTTATTTGACAAGTCATCGCTCAACTGTGTATCGGTGCGCGACACCGCGAGAGAGTGGTTGGGAGGCGACGTGGCTCCATGGAAGCCAACGTCGTTGTAAGTTGTAACTCTGGGGTCAGCCCGAGGGGTTCGCCTTTGACGTTACCATCCAAAGCCCATGCTTTCAAGGACTAGTTTGGGAAGTCAATCTCACATGGATCATGTCATAGTTTGCTCCTGGATATTAATACAAAATCAAGTGGTCTAAATAATTTATTCTCACTTTTTTTAAAAAAAAAATATGAGAATGTATAACGACAGAAGAGATCTTTGTGGCCCATATGAAATCTTTTATCAACTTTGCGTTTATGGATTATAATTTGATGGTTAACTAAATTAAAAGATCAATTCTAAAGTTATACTTTATGTTCTTGTTGGGGGTAAAATCATCATTGCATCAATATCCGTGCGAAGAGGCTAGGACCAACCCCCTTCCGTGGCTCGGCCTTCCCGGGCTTCCGTGGCTCGGCCTCCCCGGGCTTCCGTGGCTCGGCCTTCCCGGGCTTTCATGGCTCGGCCTTCCCGGGCTCCTGTAGCTCGGCCTCCCCGGGCTCCCGTGGCTCGGCCTTTTGGGCTTTCGTGGCTCGGCCTTCTCGGGCTCCTGTAGCTCGGCCTCCCCGGGCTTCCGTGGCTCGGCCTTCCCGAGCTCCTGTAGCTCGGCCTCCCCGGCTTTCGTAGTTCGGCCTCCCCGGGCTTCCGTAGCTCGGCTTCCCGGGCTTCCGTAGCTCGGCCTCTCTGGCCTTCCATAGCTCGGCTCTCCCGAACTTCCTGTAGTTCGTTTCCCCCGAGCTTCATGATCCGGCTTCACTGAACGCCCCACAATCCAATACCCACCTCCGCGAAACCTGACGCGGAGAGCCTCAGCCTACTGTAACGGCACCCTAGACAAGGAATCATACTGAGAAGTGGTCTAGAACCTATCAAGGCCACCTAAGACCTACATCTACCAGATCTCAAGCCATCAAGGGGCTCTCCCAGCCGTCGATCCCTAACAGACAAGATACGGATCCAACAGCCCCACAACGGCCTGATTCGATCCACTCCCGTATCCTAACAACCTCTGAACCTTCCAGAAGGCGCTCAAGATCCAGGTGACAGTCTATAAATAGGACACTCCCAGATTCCCTCAGGTACGCATTCGCGCGCGCTCACACCCTCACTCACTCTCCTGCTCTCTCGCCGGCAGCTCGTCGGTGCTCTTGCCCTCTAGAGCTCCCGATTGGCCGCCCCAGAGAGGCCTCCCGGAGAGATCCACCTCCCCACTATCTGGTTGATCGCCGATTTCTTCTCCACTGACTTGAGCGTCGGAGGGTCTTCCGTGGAGGGCCACCCCCAGCCTCTCGCGCGAGGACTTTTGTGCAGGTCCGCCCCCCTTTGGAGATCGACCGCGCCCGAGTCGGAGGACGGATCCCGGCGGCAACAGATTGGCGCTAGAGGAAGGGCCTCAAGTCCCATTAAAACTTGGAAAGGAGACAAGGATCTAAATCCGGAGTAGAACCTCTTTAATGGCCAACCGAAGAAGAGCAACCTCTGAAGCTCAAGATCAGGTCGCTTCCCAGAGGCCTGATCCGACGAGCGGTGTAGCGCCGCAACCACCACCAGTCGAAACCCGTCACCGCCTGCCATCCCGGTGACCCAGGACCAGTTTGCTTCGCTGGTCCAACAAGTTCAAACTCTGACCCACCTGGTCCAGAGCGCCTCACGGCTCCTCCTGCTCCACACTTTCATAAGGAAGCGGCGGTTCCTTCTTCGCCGGCGACTTCCTCCTCCAGTCCGCACAAATCCGCGGACCCCCCACATCGACCTAGAGGGGACAAGCCAGTCCCGCGAGGCGGTCACAACAGAGATCCTCCCAGATCTCGGCGAGCCCGGTCTCTCTCACCGGTGACATCCACCATGATTCGATGCCGTCTCTGCGATCTTCTCGCCCAGCTCCTCCTCTGGCTGGCGAAGAGGAGATCCGTCGTCAGATCCAGGAAATGCGTCAGGAGCTGGACGCCGCCAAGCAGGCCCATCCGCCCCAGCCCAAGGCGGAACAGGGCATCCCTTTCTCTAAGGGGATTATGGAGGAAGTGATTCCCTCCCATGTCAAGTTACCAGCCGTCGAGCCTTACCACGGCTCTTCTGACCCGGACGACCATCTTAGCAGCTTCCGGTCAATAATGATGTTCCACGGAGCATCTGATGCGGTCCTCTGCCGCGCCTTCCCCTCCACCCTCAGAGGATCCGCCCGAACCTGGTTCAATGCTTTGAAGCCAGGTTCTATCGATTCATTTGACGAGCTGAGCCACCTTTTTATTGGCCAGTTCGTCAGCAGCCGCCGCCACCGACGAAGATCCGACTCCCTCTCCGAAGTTAAGCAGAGAGAGGGGGAGTCCTTGAGGAATTACCTTGGCCGTTTCAATAAGGCCATGTTAGAGGTGGACCACCTTAATCATGAGGTGGCTATGTCTGCCCTGGCGGGGGAGTCTCGAAGGAGAGCGACTTCTACCTGGCTATGGAGGTCAGCTACCCCCCAGCCTCTCTGATATGATGGCCCTGGCGGACAAGTATGCTAGGGTCGAAGAATCGCGGAGAGTTGCCCGCGCTGAGCAGGCAAAGAAGAAGGAGCCCAAAGTCCCGACAGGCACCGTCCCGCCCGGCGACCAAGTCCGCCTCGCCGCCAGAGAGTCCCTCCGCTGCCGCCAAGGAATCGCTCCCGGAGCCCTCCCAGGCGATTCGACCACTACACTCCGTTGACCGTGCCCCGGGCACAAATCCTCATGGAAATAGAGCGCCAGCTCCCCGGCCAGTGCCTCTCCGAGGGAACCCGACCCGAAGAGATCCCGCCAAGTACTGCCGCTACCATAGGGAGCACGGTCACGACACGAAGAATGCTGGCAGCTGAAGAATGAAATCGAGAGGCTGATCCAGCGGGGGCGACTGAATCAGTTTAGGAGGGCGCCCGAGCCACAACAAGGAGGTGACCGCCAGCCCGAGCTTCAACAACCTCCTCCTCCACCGAATCCGCCCGTGATCGGCCGCATTAACATGATTGAAGAGGCCGGCGGATCGAGCCCCAGGGGCGACAGTGAAGGATCGGCGCCAAAGAAGGCACGGACGGGCGAGCTCTCCTTCTCCGATGATGATCTTCTAGGGATACAGCTCCCCCATGATGACGCACTAGTTGTATCCCTTAATTTGAATAACTATGATGTAAGCCGAATCCTAGTTGATAGTGGAAGTTCGGTAAATGTTTTGTACCTCGGTGTGTTTGCCAGGATGAAATTACTCATGGAAAACCTTCGAGCCGTGGATTCCACCTTGATGGGATTCACAGGCGACGTCATCGTCCCGGAAGGGGTCGTCACCCTGACGGTCCGCGCGGGAACCTGGCCCCTTGTGACCATTGTCAGACAGACTTCCTAGTAACCGACCTCAGATCCCATACAACGCAATATTCGGCAGGCCCGGTCTAATGTCCCTCAAGGCAGTTGTCTCCATCCCGCATCTATCCATGAAGTTTCCCACCGAGCTAGGAGTTGGAGTTGTTCGGGGAAGTCAGGCCATGGCTCGGCAGTGCTTTGTTACAAGCCTTCAGTCTAGAATGCCGAGGTTGATGGGCTGATGCTCGCGAGGACTTCGCCGAACAGCGGGGAGAACCGGCAGAGGAATTGGAGGAGTGCCATTGGATGAGGCTCGTCCCGACCGAACTATAAAGATCGGGTCGCTGCTCAAAGGAGAGTCTCGGCGCAGATTGATCAGGTTCCTCCGAAGTAACGCTGACATCTTCGCCTGGTCCGCCTCCGACATGCCAGGGATCAGCCCCGAGGTTCTCGTCCATCATCTCAATGTGGACGAGATGCACAGGCCCGTCAAGCAGAAAAAGAGAAGCTTCGCCCCGAGCGACAAAAGGCCATTGAAGAAGAGGTAGACAAACTCATCAAGGCCAATTTCGTCCGGAAGGTAAATTATCCGAGCTGGCTATCAAACGTCGTCATGGTGAAGAAGTCGAACGGCAAATGGAGAATCTGCATCGACTTCACCGACCTCAACAAAGCCTGCCCGAAGGACAGCTTCCCCCTCCCTCGGATCGACCAGCTCGTGGACGCCACCTCAGGCCACCAGATGCTGTCATTCATGGACGCCTATTCGGGCTACAATCAGATCCGAATGGCCCCTGAAGATGAAGAAAAGACCGCCTTCATAACCGACCGAGGTACTTACTGTTACCGTGTTATGCCTTTTGGTCTTAAAAATGCAGGTGCCACCTACCAGAGGCTGGTCAACAAAGTATTCAAGGAGCAAATCGGCCGGAATATGGAGGTGTACGTGGACGACATGCTGGTCAAAAGCAAGGAGGCATCGCATGTCGAGGACCTCACAGAGAGCTTTGCCACGCTGCGCAAGTACGGGATGAGACTCAACCCGACCAAATGTGCCTTCGGTGTTAACTCCGGGAAGTTTCTCGGCTTCATGGTCTCCCAGCGAGGTATCGAAGCCAACCCCCAGAAGATTCAAGCTCTCCAACAAATGGCGCCCCCGGCATCTGTCAAAGAGGTCCAGCGCCTAACCGGGAGGATAGCGGCCCTAACCGCTTCGTGGCGCGGTCGGCCGAGAGATGCCTCCCCTTCTTCAAAACTCTCCGATCGGCCAAAAACTTTCCAGTGGACTCCCGAATGCCAAAGGTCATTTCAAGATCTCAAGAAGTACCTCGGCTCGCCCCCACTCCTCAGTAGTCCGGCCCCAGGAGAGACCCTATTCTTGTACCTGGCTGTTTCGGAAGGTGCGGTTGTTCGGTGCTGATCAAAGAAGAAGGCAAAGTCCAAAAGCCGATCTACTATGTCAGCAGGCTACTCCGCGATGCGGAGACAAGGTACAGCAGAATTGAAAAGATGGTGTTGGCCTTAATCACCTCAGTTCGGAAGCTGCGGCCATACTTCCAAGCACATTCCGTGACGGTCCTGACCGACCAACCCATCAAGGCGGTGGTCCACCGTCCCGAGACATCGGGGAGAATGACCAAATGGGCCGTCGAGCTAAGCGAGCATGACATACATTTTCAGCCTCGTCCAGCCATCAAAGCCCAGGTGCTAGCCGACTTCCTCCTCGAGTGTACCATCCCGGAGGACGGTTCTACCCCAGACTCCCCCGAGAACCAAAAGCTGGAGCCCGGTGGCTCCTCCATGTCGACGGGTCATCTAATGCCCATCGCTCCGGTGCGGGTCTGGTTCTTACCAGTCCGGAGGGGATTACCTTTGAATATGGCGTCCGATTCTCCTTCCCGGCCTCCAACAACGAAGCCGAGTACGAAGCCCTGTTAGCCGGCCTCCGAATCGCCCGCAATCTGAAGGTGGAGCTTAATGCCTTCACCGACTCTCAGCTGGTAGCCGGCCATGTACGAGGAGAGTTTGAAGCCCGGGAGCCGAACATGATTCGATATCTCCAGGAGGTGCGGAGCCTGCTTCCCCATTTTGCCGAATTTGAAATCATTCAGATTCCCAGATCCGAGAATGCCCGCGCCGACCTACTCTCCCGATTGGCAACCGCGGAGTCAATGGATGCCGAGCAAAAGTTCCACCTGGAGACTTTGGAAAAGCCCAGCATCACGGAAGCCGACCGAATAATGCAAGTTGAGGCCGAACCATCATGGTTCGACCCTATCCTCAAATATCTCAGAGAAGGGTCGCTTCCGTCCGACCGAAGGGAGGCTAGAAAGCTGAAGCTGCAGGCCACTCACTACGTGCTGATTGACAACCAGCTTTACAAACGGTCTTTTTCTATGCCGCTGCTCAGATGCCTTCGCCCATCCGAAGCAGATTATGCTCTGCGCGAGGTACATGAAGGGATTTGCGGCAACCATCTGGGAAGCCGGTCCCTATGCCACAAGGTGCTGCGACAAGGCTACTACTGGCCGACCATGCAAAAGGACGCGGACGATCTAGTCCGAGCCTGCGACCCCTGCCAGAGGCACTCAAGCATCCAAAGGCTCCCTTCCGCCGAACTAGTTTCCATATCCTCCGCTTGGCCCTTTGCCAAATGGGGGATGGACATCCTCGGCCCATTCCCGCTTGCCACAGGACAGCGGAAATTTCTATTCGTCGCCATCGACTACTTCACCAAATGGGTCGAAGCGGAAGCAGTTGCACAAATTACCGAGGCACGGGCCAGAGATTTTGTTGGAGGTCCATCATCTGCCGATTCGGCCTCCCGCATACCATAATCACCGACAACGGTAAGCAGTTTGACAACTCTAAATTTCGCCAGTTCTGTGAGGAGCATGGAATCCGTCACCACCTCACTTCGGTCGGGCACCCACAAGCCAACGGAGCGGCCGAAGTGACCAACAGGACCCTCCTTCAGGGAATCAAAGCTCGCCTCTCCAGAGCCCAAGGCAGGTGGGCGGAGGAGCTGCATCATGTCTTATGGGCCTACCGCACCACCCCGAGAATCCCGACAGGCGAAACCCCATTCCGAATGGCTTTCGGCACAGAGGCCGTTATCCCTGTGGAAGTCGGCCTCCCATCGTTGCGGGTGGAAAGCTACTCAGAGGAAGCTAGCAACGAACAGCTCCGCACCAACCTCGACCTGGTAGAGGAGATCAGAGAGAAGGCCCGGATCAGAATGGCCGCTTATCAACAAAGGGTAGCCCGTTATCACGCCTCCAGAGTCAAAGGGAAAGCCTTCCTGCCCGGCGACCTTGTCCTCCGAAAGGCCTCTGTTTCCAAACCGCTGGAACAAGGAAAGCTGGCGCCAAACTGGGAGGGCCCGTACCAAGTAGCGGAGATCATTGGACCGGGAACCTACAAGCTACAGGATCTGGATGGGAAATCCATTCCCCGGACGTGGAATTCGGACAATCTCCAAAAATATTATCAATAGGGTCAAGTCCTCCAACCTCCTGGGCAGCAACAAATTCTCCGAACCTTGGCAGGGCCAAGTAAATATTCTCCAAACCTCGGCTGGGCCGAGCAACAAATTCTCCGAACCTTGCAGGGCCAAGTAAAATATTCTCCGAACCTTGGCAGGGCCAAGTAAAATATTCTCCGAACCTCGGCTGGGCCGAGCAACAAATTCTCCGAACCTTGGCAGGGCCAAGTAAAATATTCTCCGAACCTCGGCTGGGCCGAGCAACAAATTCTCCGAACCTTGGCAGGGCCAAGTAAAATATTCTCCGAACCTCGGCTGGGCCGAGCAACAAATTCTCCGAACCTTGGCAGGGCCAAGTAAAATATTCTCCGAACCTCGGCTGGGCCGAGCAACAAATTCTCCGAACCTTGGCAGGGCCAAGTAAAATATTCTCCGAACCTCGGCTGGGCCGAGCAACAAATTCTCGAACCTTGGCAGGGCCAAGTAAAAATTCTCCGAACCTCGGCTGGGCCGAGCAACAAATTCTCCGAACCTTGGCAGGGCCAAGTAAAATTCTCCGAACCTCGGCTGGGCCGAGCAACAAATTCTCCGAACCTTGGCAGGGCCAAGTAAAATATTCTCCGAACCTCGGCTGGGCCGAGCAACAAATTCTCCGAACCTTGGCAGGGCCAAGTAAAATATTCTCCGAACCTTGGCAGGGCCAAGTAAAATATTCTCCGAACCTCGGCTGGGCCGAGCAAGAACCTCGGCATAAAAATTCTTCAGTTAAGAACCGGCTGAAACCGAAATACGCAGGCCCCGATTAAGGCCGAGGACTTCCAAATAGTCCCCGAAATTTCCGCCGGTTTAAAAAGAAGCACGCTGAGCAAAAACCGTCGACGCACAAAAGAAGGCGCCTCCGGCAACCCCTTAAAGGGTTCATAAGCCCCGCGTAATCGGCCAAAAGCCCCAAGCTAGGGCCCCTCTGCTACTAAAATCTTTGGGTAACGCCCCTATAACCCATCCAAAGCGTCTATCTCGACGCATGAACCAGTGGAGCCACGCCGACTCCCTAACTATTACGCAATGGCATGTTTAAAGCAAAAACTCTTGAAAAAGAAAGGTTACCCAAACAAAGCCTTTTTCATTGATCGGGAAAAAGGGGTACAAAAAGAGACAAGAAAAGCAAAAAAAAACAAAAGTAACGGAGGCCCTAAATCAGGGTTCGGAGTCGCTCCCAGAGGCCAGCAGATCCTCCAGGCGCTCGGTGAGGTCGGCAACCTGCTGGCGAAGTGATGCGATCTCCTCCCTCTGCCGGTCTGCCACCCGGCGCAGGGCCTCCGCCTCCTTGTGGACACATCCATGTACTCCTCGACGACCCTTACGAGCTGCTGATTGCTCGCAAGGGTCGACGCCAGACCCAACCCATCGACAGTGATGTGGTACGCCCCCTCTTGTAACAACCCGTTGAGTGATGCACGTAACTCTTCCGAGGATCGCCCTTGAGAAGGCCATGGTCTGATACTATTTCAAGACTGAACCGAGGCTAAGACCACACCCCTCGGTCATATTTATACTTGCCAGGCAGGTATCTCAATCGGTCACCGTAGCTACCGACCTATGAGAACTTGCCACGTGTCATCGCTTTAATGCCTGCAGAATCCGAAGGGTCACGCCCCATCCCGAGAGAGAGATCGGTAAGCACGTACGGATTACTCGGGAAACCCCCTGAACAGACATTTTCCGATCTGCCGGCCCCCCATAATAAATGCTCCCAGCACTTCCCCAAGCTCCTTTTCGGGAAGCGCAGAGGGAAGAAATCCAGCGTCCGGCCAATGACTTGTCCCCTCGGGAAGGATAACGTCATAATAAAGAAGCGTGACAACATACCGCTCGTTCCGCCTGGCGCCCCTCACCAAGCGTCATAGAGACCTTACACTACGGCTCATAGTGGCAGCTAAGTCATTTCTCCGAGCCTGAATCTCCGAACCTTGGCAGGGCCAAGTAAAACTTCTCCGAACCTCGGCTGGGCCGAGCTACAAGTTCTCCGAACCTTGGCAGGGCCAAGTAAAAATTTCTCCGAACTCGCCGAGCCTCTGAACCTTGGCTGGTGGAAAAGCCTCCGAACGAATTCTCCGAACCTCGACCGAGCCGCGAAGAACGAGACAAAATACCAAGCTTCGAACCAAAGTAAGGAACGTGTTCCGCCGAATGATCTCCAAACCGTCGCTTGCGAACCTCGATTAGTTCGGATAGCGCGGGATCTTCGCCTAAGAACGAGCGAGGCACCCATGCCCAACAACAACAATAAACTTGGCACAGAAGAAATAGAGATTGAGAAACAAATAGAACTCTCTTTATTGCCGTCAAGATCGGTTACAAATGCCTGAAAGGCGTTACAAGAGCATTGAAATGCATAAAATAAAGACAAATACAAAACTCGGGCAACTGCTCCAAAGCAGACCTGGGCAACGTGGTGCTCCGGCATCCGACCGCCGAACCAGTTAAGCCGCATCCAGTCAGCTCGAGCTGATAATAGCCGGGCGACATGGACCAATCGTTGCGGCCAGCTTCAGTCAATAATGATATCTCGGTGACCCAACCGAGATATCTGGGTGGCCATCCCAGACCACCCAACCGAGGGACCCCCCGGCGAGCAGGTAGGAAGCCAGCGGACCCTGGCGTCGGAACGCTCTCCCAAACCGAGTGTGCCCGCCCTACCTTGCCATGGCTCAAGGACAAGGCGTCGGCGGGCGGCACACTTTCACCCCCTCCCCATGTGGTGAAAGATTCCCCGGGCGGCGAGCCCAGGGAATCCAAATCAGGGGAGGAGGAGAAATTCAAGCAACCATGGGGAGCCCGCGTGCACTCCCTACCATGCGTCCCGAAGGGGAACCACAAAGGTCACACTGGAAGAGTATGTGTGCGCTCTCCGTGTGATCTCTGCGCCCTCCATGTGCGCTCTCCATATGATCTCCGGGACTCATCCCCTAAGGGCGAGCCATCCTTCGGCAGCTCCTTCATCGCCCCAACTATCCGGAGGCAAAAAGCTTGCAAGAGAAAAGCTCGGTCCTCCCACTCGCAACAACAGAGAAACGAGCATGATGAAAGCTCTAGTGGAAAAGAAACTTTGGGGATGACTTAACACTACCCCACTTTCCCTTTTTATAGGCCAAAAATGGACCGGGAGCAATCACCAAGGCTATAAGCCCCGAGATTCAAACACCTGGGCCATACCTCCACGTGGCCTCCCAGGATGAAAGCGGCGCCCTAATGCGCGCCAGCCCACCGCCTGAAATGACGCATGCGAGATTTCCTCTTGATCCCGAATCGCGATCATTAAATGCAGAGGATCGTCCACTAGCATTACGGAAACTGGCAGGTTCAGGAGATCGTCCTACGAAAATAATGTCCTCCAATGGTAAACGGCTGCGTGCGCCGTACGTCAAAACGACCTGCATGGGAAAAGAGCACCTTCCGGAAAGCTCTAGAGCAGCTTTATGTTCCCCACAGCGCCGTATCATCAATTTCGGTGAAATAAAAACCGATTTGCCTGCAGAATGGCAGGGCGCTGGCAGAATAACAAAATGCACGAAGGCTACGTAAACTGTTCTTTCAAGACCAAGGAAGCGAAAAATACTTCGGCAACCACCTTCATACGTCGGCCCTAGCCGACCTATTTTGCTTGTCGGCCCCAGCCGACCTATTTTGCTCGTCGGCCCTAGCCGACCTATTTTGCTCGTCGGCCCAGCCGACCTATTTTGCTTGTCGGCCCTAGCGACCTATTTTGCTCGTCAGCCGACCTACTTTGCTTGTCGGCCCTAGCGACCTATTTTGCTCGTCGCCCTAGCCGATCTATTCCGTCTATCGGCCCAAGCCGACCTGCCCGACCAATCGGTCTTAACCGTTCATTTCTCGAGTTTTAATTAAGACTCAAACCGGACCAGATCGCCTGTCGGTTCGCCGGTCAAGGCTATCGCCCCGCCTTGGGCCAAGCCAATGCATTCCCTCAATCCCGAACAAAGATGACCAAGAACATCAACGAGCCATAAGTCGCTCGCGATTGAGGCAAGACTGGGCGGCAACAGGGCCATACAAGAAAAACACTTAAATGAAAATAGAGGTTTCATTCATTAAGAAACATCGACAGACTTTAAAAAGCAAAATACAGGGGTGGCTCCTAAGGGCCGGGAACCACGTCAGTTTTGGAGGAGCCTTCGGTTACATCCGCAGAGGTGTGACTAGATTCGCCTTTCCAATACCTTTGCCCCTTCAGCGGCAGTTTGCGACCGTTCCTCAGAAGCTGCGGCTTCGCTGGGACCCGGGGCGGCACCAGGATCGGTATCGGAGACGTCGACATATTCATCCTCCTCTTCTCCTTCGGACTCACCATCATCGGAGCTTCAGTATCCAGAAAAGAGAGATCCCATTCTGGATGCTCACTGGATATCTTATCTTTACATTCTTCCATCCCAAGTTGGAAGGCGTCAACGCGATAGCATCCTGCTTCCCCTTGAGTATGGCGAGCTGCATCTTAGCCTCAGCAGCCTGCTTCTCAGCCTCCGCAACTTGAGCCCGCAAAATGATGTTTTGCTCCTCAACTCGCCGGCCCGCGTCTCGAGTTCTGAGCTCTTATTGCGGTTGGACACGAGCTCACCTTGGAGAGCCCGAATCTCCAACTCTAACTTCGCCATCTGAAAAAGCCAAAGTCAGTCGGCATCACAAGAGACCAGTAGAAGAAGCTAAAAGGGGGGAAATGAGATCGTACCTCCTCCTCTCGTCTGGCCAACCTCTTGGCCAGCTCCTCAGCCTCACCCTGGCTCTTGTTCTGTCAGCCCCGATCAGCTCAACTCTCTCCTGCAGAGTATTGATCCTTAACTGTTTGGCTCCGGCCTCCTCCCGGGCTTGGGATAACTCGCTCATCGTCCCTTGGTGCCATTTAGCGCCCTCCCTCAAGTGAGCAATTTCGCCATCGCGCCGCTTCAACTTCTCCTCCACTTCGCCGAGCATTCTGGTCAAGCGCTTCTTTCGTCGGCAGCTTCCCTTCCCAGCCGACCCAAACTTTCACTATGTTCCCGCCGCATCGCCGCCACCTCCGCGGAATGTTTCGACTCAATTCTAGCCAGCTCCAAGCACGCGTTTTCGTTCTTCGCCAGGAGTTCCTGCAACTCCTCCACTCTACGCTTTTGCTTGGACACTTCGGCCAGGGCGACCTGGTGTGCCGCCCTTATCCCCTTCAAACTTCTATCACTCATAGCCATAAGTTCTTCGAACTTCTCAGACACCTTCAGTCGCGATTGGAGCTCGGCATTGTCTCTCCTGGCCTGAATGCTGGCCCCCGTCGCCAAACTCAAACGCCAGCATATCGCCCGAGAAAGCAAAACACTCTGCAAGATAAAAGTGAATGAATGAGAGTTAAGTCAGCAGAATGTATCCACTACCCAGGAATGGCAACTCACCCGCGAGGCATAGGCCCGAGTCATCCTCATCAGGGTCGTATTGTCGATATCGGGAAGGAGATGGACACTTTCAGCCACGCCTTGCTGCCCGAACGCAGCATCAACCAGCTCCAAATCTGCAAACTTGTCCGCCGAAGGATCTGCACCCGGATGCAAGGCCGACCTCATTAAGGCGAAAATGCCTCCTCAACACCAGCGCTCGAACTACTGGGTTGACCGTCCCCGCCTGAGGGACCAACCTGGGCGACCTCCGTCTGAGAGGCCTCCAACTTCCCAGCCTCTTCTATCAAGGCCCTAGCTTGGACTTCTTCAGATAATTCGGCTAGCCCAAGCGCCAGCCTCCCCAAAATCTTTTTCGAGGGAGCTCCCAATGCGGGACTCCCACCTTGCTGCGCCCCCTCCTCCGACGCACCTTTCCGGTCACCACCATCTGCATCTCCTCCACAAATCCCCCGAGGCCTCAGCCTGGCCTACACTTGCGCCTCCCCTGCAGGCTCCGCCGAAGCCTCTATCTGGCCCGCTTCTTGAACTACCGCGAGCGACCGGCTTCACTACTACCAGACTCCCCTGCAGAGAGACCAAGAGGGAGCTCTCCCTGAACCTCCTCGGCTGCAGCTGTCCCCTCTCCCTCTCCTGCTGGAGCCAATAGCGGTCCCGCGGAGATAGAGGGCCCTCAGAAAGACCGCTTCCGCCAGATCCGTCGCCGGTTCCTCTTTCATAGGGGACGCGGTCGGACGAACCAACGGAGCCTCGTCTGAACTATTTGATATCTCCAGCACGAGAGGGCAAGGGATCATAGCTGTTCTCCCTGGATCCTCCTCCGCCCCCGGCGCTCCTGTCGTGACCGCTCGGCATCCGGCGGGCTTCTTGCGGAGGTATGAGCCCTTTTCTCAGGCCTACCACTATCTGCGCCGCTGCTCTCCCCTGGGCGCTTTCCTCTCTTCCTCTTGGCGAGGCTCGACAATGCCGACCTCTTGGCTGAAAGAATGAAACACACACGATCAGATCCAAACACATTCATCGAGAAAACACACAACGAAAAAAGGTAAAAGGGAGGACTCACCTTGCGGGTCCTGGGAGCTGAGCCCGGCTGCGAAAAGGGCTCCCTCCGATAACAGGTCGTTGGCCGAAAACACTTGGCCATTGCGAAGGACGTCCAAATCCCTCTCCTCCTGCGCTGACAAGTTGGATGCGTTTCTGCATCCCTAACAAAGTTCCCCCATTTCCGAGGGAAGTCGGAACCAATGTTCCCTCTGCTATAACAAACCGGCTCTTCCATCCCTTAATAGAGGACGGTTTATCCACAATAACGTTGAAGGATCTCTGGGGTCCAATGTAGGGCCACTCTGATTTCCTCCCAGGTATCAGATGGTAACAAGCGCGGAAAAGGGGAAGTGTAGCGACAATTTGAATCTGATGGCACATTGAAATAAATCCGATAATGCTCCGCCAACTGTTCGGGGCCACCATCGCCGGGCAGATGTTATAGTGGGTCATTATTTCCTTCACCAAGGGATGAGAGGGAAACGGAAACCTGCCTTCAAACTGTCTTCATAAATGAAGACCCCAGACTCCAGATCTTGCGAGACCCTACTCCAGACTCCGGCGCCCGCAGAACGACATCTGAGGGCATGCCATACCATTGGTGAATCCTTCCCAAATCCTCAGCGACAATCTCCGAAACCACGTCGTCGGGACTCATCATCATCTTAACTGAGAAAAACTCTAGCCAAAACAACGGGTGTCGCAAAGGGCGAAAGACGAAACTCTTCAAGAACAAAACGAAAGGATGCTGCAAACTTGCATATATATAGTGCGGCTATCGCCTTGCTTCCCCACTAAGGAAGCCACCTTGAGAAGGCGAGGCATCCCGCCCGAGGCGTCCGGAACTGCCTCGACAAATGCCGGATCGATCGGGATTCGCGACGTGGCATATTCCCAACCGTCACTCATGGGGGAGCCTTAACCCCGAAGGCACGATGACCCTGCCGCATTAATTAGGGCATCATTGCAAGAGCTGTCTAAACCAAACTGTCCCATCCGGAATGTGCCACCTGGACTTATACTCCCTATGCCCGAACCTACGCTTCGAACTAGGGAGTGGAGGGCATGTGTTGGGGGTAAAATCATTATTGCATCAATATCCGTGCGAAGAGGCTAGGAACAACCCCCTCCTGTAGCTCAGCCTTCCCGGGCTTCCGTGGCTCGGCCTTCCCGGGCTCCTGTAGCTCAGCCTCCCCAGGCTTCTGTGGCTCGGCCTTCCCGGGCTTCCATGGCTCGGCCTTCCCGGGCTTCCGTGGCTCGGTCTTCTCGGGCTTCCGTGGCTCGGCCTTCCCGGGCTTCCGTGGCTCGGCCTCCCCGGGCTCCCGTGGCTCGGCCTTCCCGGGCTTCCGTGGCTCGGCCTTCCCGGGCTCCTGTAGCTCGGCCTCCCCGAGCTTCCGTGGCTCGGCCTTCTCGGGCTTCCGTGGCTCGGCCTTCCCGGGCTCCTGTAGCTCGGCCTCTCTGGGCTTCCGTAGTTCGGCCTCCCTGGGCTTCCGTAGCTCGGCCTTCCCGTGCTTCCGTAGCTCGGCCTCTCTGGCCTTCCATAGCTCGGCTCTCCCGAACTTTCTATAGTTCGTTTCCCCGAGCTTCCATGACCCGGCTTCACTAAACGCCCCACGATCCAATACCTACCTCCGCGGAACCTGACGCAGGAGAGCCTCAGCCTACTGTAACGGCGCCCTAGACAAGGAATCATACTGAGAAGTAGTCTAGAACCTATCAAGGCCACCTAAGACCTATACATCTACCAGATCTCAAGCCATCAAGGGGCTCTCCCAGCCGTCGATCCCCTAACAGACAAGATACGGATCCCAACAGCCCCACAACGACCTGATTCGATCCACTCCCGTATCCTAACAACCTCTGAACCTTCCAGAAGGCGCTAAAGATCCAGGTGATAGTCTATAAATAGGACACTCCCAGATTCCCTCTGGTACGCATTCGCGCACGCTCACACCCTCACCCTCACTCTCCTGCTCTCTCGCCGGCAGCTCGTCGGTGCTCTTGCCCTTTAGAGCTCCCGATTGGCCATCCCCAGAGAGGCCTTCCAGAGAGATCCACCTCCCCACTATCTGGTTGATCGCCGATTTCTTCTCCACTGACTTGAGCATCGGAGGGTCTTCCGCGGAGGGCCACCCCCAACGCCTCTCGCGCGAGGACTTTTGTGCAGGTCCGCCCCCTTTGGAGATCGACTATGCCCGAGTCGAAGGACGGATCACGGCGGCAACAGTTCTTAAGATAATTTTATTCTGCAGAGATGCTTATAGATTTATGATGATTATCTTTAAAAATACAATTGTCTTCTTCTGATGAAAGTAACATCATATTCATCAGAACAACGAATCAAGAATGTTTGATGCCTAAGGAATTGTTTGATGCTTTGGAATGCTAATGGAATGTCCTATTTATAATCCTAAGTATCTATTGGAAGCACCCTTACGGTTTTGATTTGCACCGTATGATCAAACTTAATTTGATCGGGTGTGATGAAGAGGCTTGAACGAAGGAACTTATATGTATTTGATATGCTTGATTCATTATCGTAATCTTATGATCATATGATCAACTTCTTTTGGATACGTTGATTCGTGAATTTGATATATTGATATTTAAACCATTGATAAGTCCGATGGATTTGATATATTGTTTCAATGATCGGATGCTTAATCCATTGATATGTCCGATCGACTTGATATACCGTTTCAGCAATTGGATGCTTAATCCACTGATAAGCTCGATCGATTCAATACCACTTTAATCACCGCATCTCAGAGCTTGATCATAACCCTTTATCCGATCGATCTCAGCATTTGATCTTGATCCCTCATCCAATCGATCAACCAATCCAACGATGATCTCAACCCCTCATCGTACGATCTGGATTCAATCATCCTTGATCATCAAATTTTTATGATTATAAAAAATTTTAAGGCTCCTCATGATGATGCATACAAATAAGTGCAAAATATGTCTACAAAATATCCATTGCGCTCTTTGCACACACACGTGTCTAACGATCTACTTATGGTGAATCAAAATGTATAAGCATTGGAAAAGGTTTACGCATAAAGTGAATCAATCTTTTTATAATTTTCGATGTGAAACTATAGGTCATCAATTTTTCATTCAAAATAATGGGTATATAAGACCCATCTCCCAACACCTTAGCTCTTTAACAAAAATCTGATTTATTTCAGAAGTTGTTAAAGGATGTTTGAATTTAGAATGATAAAAAGGTTGTCTGAGAGCCATGGTTTGTATTTAATCATATTTTGTTGGATCCTTTTTATACAGACGTCACATTAACGCCTAATGACCGTTTCCTCCTTGTAGAAATAAGTCCATTATGTACTCAATTAAGAGTACATTAAATTCTCGAAAATAAAATAGATATCGTTGTCATAACAGCTGGCATCGAGGCTAAAGTAATAACTTAATTAATTTTTATGGAGCCGGATTAAGAGAACCGTAGCGGTAATCATCCACTATATATGAACATATATAAACAAATCTCGATAGAAGTTTGGATTTTTTTTTTTTTATTAAAAAAGAACGGAAAGGATAACTCGACGAGGACCGAGTAACCATTATTTAAAAGGGACGTTTAAAAGTATATATTAAGCAACCAATATAATGCTTTGGAGTGATCTAATACAATACTAATAGCATCTTTTTAATGACTCGTAGTGCAATCTTTGCCGTCTATCGTATCGTCAATAGTTCTACGAAGCAGTCATGAAAGATATCGATTGGGTTAGAAAAAAAGTGGGCGTGGTGACGAAATTTTGAAAGCCAGGGATCGGCCGAAGAAGTCCAAAAGCCGAAAACGAGTGGTTTGCGACTAAAAGGCTAAAGGCCTCCTCACACGCGAGGCATGAGCAAGATGGGATATTTCTCGTGTTAGTTCATCGATGCTTGGTTTTGCATCCGCGGGCTTCCATACCGTTGACCCTTTTTTAATCCACAAAATTAACTCGCTTGCTCTAATTTTTTTAGATGAAAAATCTACGAAGTTTTAATCCATGAGCCAAGAGACGGCGATATAAGAGACCATTTGTCGAGTAGGAAGGACATAGCTTTCAAGAGTACGATAGATATGAGTCGTGGCAATATTAGCTTTCTTGTATTTATCGGATGGTTTGGAGTTGTGTTGGTCTCTTGAAATTTATCTGAGCACTCTGTTGAAATTTATTTGAGCACTCTTTTTGGAAGATAATGGAGATAGAGAGGAGGAGTCTATCATCTAATTTATGCATGTGTGCGAGAGAGAGAGAGAGAGAGAGAGAGAGAGCATCAAAGTGCTAAGAGACCATCAGACCGTGGTAGGCCACGGAGTGGAACATTTCAAAAAATTGTCTGTCATGCACTTGATAATTATTCTGTGTACCAGCTTGGCGTTAAAATTGTCTGTCATACACTTGAGATAATTATTGTGTGTAGCAGCTTGGTTCCATCCTGCATCACATGTAAGTAGGAAACAAATGACAAGGACATGAGAGGTGAAGCGAGTTTGGAAAGACGGATGCATCACATGCACCAAATTTATGTGACCCACAGGAGGTACCTCCTTGTTTTTGAGGTCTTCTGAACAATATCCCTTCAGTCAATCATTGGTTGTTAAGAATTCATGCTGATCAACTGGTTCTGCTAATTATAATAAGTTGATGTTCTGTCAATATGGGGCTAAAATGTTTTTTTATTATTATTAATGAAATAAAATCACTATCAAATTTAATCTTTGGATATCTTTTCAGAGCTCTCTCACAGAAGAAAGCGTTCTCTACTGCAGTGCAGGACACTGGCATATCCTGCACTTTGAATGGAAGATGAGTTGACTAGCATCATGTGAGCAACTCTCTTGTTACTACTTATCTGCTTTGAAGTCAAAGTATAGAGAAAAGTGAGCCGCATTTGTCAACTTCTTAACAAATTATTAATTTAGCTTTGAGCTTTAATTTTTGGATACCATGTGTAAACATTTGGATAGGTTAGTAGTCAATGAGTCATGAAAGGCCGTACTAATTTTCATTTCAAAGTTGAAGATATATATACATATATAACTGAGCATTCAAGTTAGCATGGATAGAAGATTACATGATCAAGTTGAGAGATTAACAAAGAGAATTTCAGCCAAAAGAACATGATTAGAGATAACATTGATAAGGATGGAAGAAATGAAAGGGTATCAAGAAACCCATGGGGCCGGCATGAAGCATCTTTTGGGTGAACATGTCCAATGTTAGAGACTCAAACAGCGTGCAGACAATCAAGGCGCATCCCATGGACGACTTCTCACCTTGTTCGGGTCCCACATAAACCCCCCTTCCAAGATAACAGCTGTTAGATTACATTATATATCAATTAGGGGAATTTGATTGACAGCTGATAACTAGTCATCTTTCCGCTAGCTGCAGGACGATGAGAATGGATTAAGGCTTTGCTGCTGCTACTGCTGCTGAACAATAAGTATAATAATTATGATCATATATTTTCACTCAGTCTTGATCTGAATAGAGTGATATTTCTAAACTCAAATCTCTATATTTCTGAATAGAGTGATATCTCAAAAATACCTCAATAGTGCCTTAGCTAATTTTTACCGGCCTAACTTGTTCACATCTAAAAGATGCAAAGGATTCAAACCTCAAAATTGATTATATGCAAAAGATACATTAGCACTCAGAGTTAATGGTAGTCAGAAAACTTAAGATAGGACTTGTTTGTCATAAGCTAGATCTTTCCCTAGAAGAACAGGGTGCAAATTTTTCAGCAACCTGAGGAAAAATTTGTGCACATATATTGCCAATGCATTCAGCAGCACGAGACCATGAAAGCATATATGAATAGATGAAGCCTAGTGTAGGAGCCAGTTGGGAGCGTTCCCATGTTGTTCATAGTAACCTAACCTCAAGATATTAATGACCAAAATGAATATATATTGCAGTAATCCACCTCTTTGGCTGGACCAGCAAGCCAAGATGCTTTCGTACCTGATCCTACCTGAAATGGTAGAAACAGCTGAGGGATAAGCCAGCTATTAATATGCTCCCAAGCAGCAGCATCTTGGGAATTTAGGCTTCTGAAACTTGTCCATGTATACATTGATCAGCTTCCAGTGGACTGGTGCTGACTTTTTTTCAGCATTCCTGACTCCTCAGAAGATATTGAGTCCACATCAAGATAAATGACTCAGCTTTCTTAGAAGTAAATAAAAAAAAAATTTAGTACTTACCATGAACAGATGGATGTCAATGAACAATGAATGTGGATGATTGTGTTCTCTTCATTTAAATGACATCATACACAAACCTCTTACATGACTCAATTCAAATTAAAACAAAAATAGCATACTAGTTTGGATACAATCATGTTGGTCTTTACATGAAACATATGAAATCCATGTAGATCTATAATTCCTGTCCACATGCACTTGTAATATCTATAAATTGCAGAAGTATTGGCAGTAGATTGCTTACCAGCAGCAAGTTTTTTTTTTGTTACATCTACAGGTTAAGGTTATGCTTCAGATTAAATTTTCATACATCTCCATGGTAGTATAGTCATCATTTCCTGATAATTTTCCATAATTACAATAATCATTAGTTTGATAGCCAAGGCATTATTCGCCAAGGCAATTGACAGCCTAATTAAAGTTTGATCACTAGTTGCTAACTACTGAGAGCAATGGAAAAATATCAAGATATCTAAAGGAATATCTTTTTCTTGCACTTACAAAAGATTGAGATAACTGTTGTTCAAGTTTCCTCTTAAAATAGAATCAAAACTTTTGATAAATAAATTCACCTCTTTAAAATATAAAGGGAAATTTCTTGAAATATATTAAGTAAATGCTGCATGTCTAGCACAGATGATATAATTAATGAGCTAGGAATAAGGGACTGAAAATCAATAGATCCTAAACATAATATATTAAAAGAGGTTTAGATTGAATGGAAATGCAAACAAAGGACCCCTAATTAAAATAAGATGGTCAGGAGACCCTATAGCATTCATTACATTGAACTTATCTATACAAAAGAGTGGAAAATACTGATATATCTAATGTAATTAGAGTTGGGTATATTACGTGAGGAGATGCTTTTGAGATGTCATCTAAGTGAGGGAAGTGTTAGTGATTTGCAACAGAACTTTATTACAAGTTCACAACAGCATGTTGGGCAATCAAGAGTCTAACCATGGAAGATTAAAGGGCAGATACAACTCCGATACAAGTTCAGTACATTTCAAGATGTCAAAGCTTTTCCAATGTTAAGGATCATGGTGAAGCCATTTGTTTTCTTCATAATGATCAACTATCGTTCTCTAGCCCATACCCACTTTCGAAATTTGCTACCAAAACCACAAGGAATTACTGAGACATGATCGATTTAGAATAGCAAGTCTTTTCTTTGTATTTACATTTGAGATGTATTTTAATTTTAATATTGCACTATTTAGATGTCATCCACATGGTTCTACAACATTGCTCTAATGTAGCTTATTTGGAACAATGATATCTATTAATCAGTCTAGGATGTTTGTCTGGATCATGCTCTAATGTAGATAAATATGCATATTCATCGTTGGGTCCTAAATCTAAGTTTTCTCTTTAGTTTCGTCTCAGCCATTTGCTTCTTTGAGTATAGATCCATCACAACTCTTGATCCAACTTATGACTAATGGTCGGCTTGCTTATGCAAGAACAACATCAGACAATCAATGTCGGGAATTATTCTATGCTTCAATACAAGAAATAATTCTGCACAATAAATTACTGAATTATCACGGCAAGGGAAATTAAGTGAACACAATAGAAGTTCCTTAAAAAAAATCAAGCAAGGACACCATAATATTGCATGCCACGAACCAGTAGGTTTGCAATACCAATCTCTCTTAGACTGGATGATTTTTAAGAATTGACTCTCATTTTGGATCCCTAGGTCATTAGTTTGCCAAAATTGCCTTACACCTTTTAGTCTGGACTCTTCCACATCCAGGGGAACCTTACAAGCTTGCTTGCTAAATGAATCAACTTAAAACAAGCATGCAGTCATGTTTCCTTAACCACCAACCAGATTTTTAGGTTTAATGGATGGCATGTCTCCTCTTGTCCATACTCTTGACACAATTTAAAGAGTTGCATCAGTTTGAGATCCAGTAATGAAATTTCTTTCAAAATTTATGTGTCATACCTTGATTCATAAAAATGACCTCGTATAGAATGGAGAACCTTTTTTTTTTTTCCTGTGAGGGGATATTGACTGAAGCATGAAAGGCTAATCAGGGAAGGCTAATACCTGTTCAACTGTTCAAGTGTGGAAGTATTCCAACTTTCGGCATGCCTAACAATCTGAAAAGAAATAACATCAAGTGATTGTGACATTTAAACTGCAAAAGTATTTCAACGTTCAGCATGCCCAACAATCTGAAAAGAAATAACATCAAGTGATTGTGACATTTAAACTGCAGATATCATTCAGCACTTTTAACAAAGAAATATTATGGCACATATTAACAAAGAGATATCATTCCCTACTTCAAAATTTTTTACCAAAACATAGGTGGTTGTTTGTTTAATACCAATGAGAGGCCTCCAAGGATATTTAAGTAGGTTCTTCATGTCAAATAAGGGGAGGAACAGCAAATGAGAATTGGCCAGCTGTAGTTAGTTCTTAAAATGCATAGATGTTTTGCAATTGTTTGTAACTTACATGAAGCTGGTTTTACCAGTGAAAACCTGTAGGAAAGAGAAATAAAAAACCAACATTATAAAAAAAAATGACCTTAATACTCCATTAAATGGGTCAATAAAGATTTGCAATTAAGGAATAACAAAAATATTACCAGAAGTTCATTATAATCTCTTGTTCCTCTTTTTAATAACATATTAACATAATATTGCTGTCTAATTTCAATTAAAAGTGGCAAAACAAAGGGTTTCATCATGCATGTGGTTCACCTTCATTTTACTTCTTGGGTTTTGAAAAGAAAAACAGAAAACAAAAGTGTACCAAATCTGGCTTTCCTTGTTTTTATTTCCATTCTTTTGGAAACAATAAATCTGAGGTACTAAAGGCTTAGAAAGCTTCTGCAAATGATTTCAGAAAACAAAAGGGTTTCATAGTACATGTATTCTAGCCTTTTGAAACCAAAAACAGAAAACAAAAGCAAAATCAATCAGGCCTTAGACGAACAATGAAATTGGGCATCAAAATGCTTACTAGCTTAGGAATTAGAAAGGGAATATCCATGAAATCTTCCTTTTGAAGCCTTTTTTTTTTTCCTTTACTCCTTTAATTGCTAACATATGCTATACTTTCATCCAAATGGAGACCTAACTTGATTGCAGTATTGTACTACAGAAAGGGATCATAAACTGCCAATATGATTTGAAGAAAATATTGTGAAAACAGAAACAATATGTGAAAGTACTTAAAAAAAGCAATCTTCACTACAAACATCTGAATTGAAATTCCCTGATATTTAGAGGTAACATTAGAAATTAGTTTCCAGCTTACAGTACAAACTCTCTTCATGTGCAATTTATTCAAATTTAGTTTGACTGGCAATAACATTGTGAAGACTATGTTCAATAATTCTTTGCTAGCATAAGATACAGGCTTCACACTAATTTTTTGCTCACAGTATTTCAACTTTAGGAATCAGATAGCCTCGGTTGTCATATCTCAGATCAGCTTTCTCAGGTCCCAGCCACAGCTTCCATAATCTAGGATGTGGTATAGTTATGGCCCACTGCAGTCAAAATGGCAAGGCTTTTGACAGAAAGAAATCACGTATTACTATTACACTAATGAACACTAAACAACTAATTTTGCAGTCTGCAGAATGAAACAAGGTGGGAACAAAATACTCTTCTACACTCAATATACACATCAATATACCCACAGTCACTAAGACCTATGGAAATATTTGTGATGGCATGATACAAGCTACAACACTGTAGCACATAACTGCTCCAATCATTGCAGTTCGGCTATGTAATTAGGCAGCTCTCCCTGGCAAAGGTACTCATCACACTGGGAAGCAGAGTCCCAGCCTCTCCGGAGTCGAATAATATCCTCAGTAAATGTTGAACCTGATGCTCCTATGAAAACATTTGACAATGCACAAATTGTTTTATCCAGCATGGCCTCTACCTGTATGCGATTGAAACCAGACTGGTGAATGCTTCTGTGTTGATAGTCTCCGGACAAGGAGACAAAATAAAGTGCAAAATCTTAGTGGGTGGGTGTGTGTAACCAGATTGGTTTTCTTAAGCAGATCATTTCACCTGTTTATCTCCACCTATGCGATTTCGGTATAACAAAGCATCCCATTTCTCAGCACTAGCATGATCTGGCCTCTTGACCAAGGGGACTAGCTTATCATTAAACACAACCATAGACTGTAGAAGATTTGTTTCACTTGTAGCAGCATCCGTAGAAAGATAAATCACAGGGGCATTAGCTCTCTCTACCACTCCTAGTATGCACTCTGCAGCTTGAGGAATGGGATAAAAGCAACTCTCTTTTTTCAAATTGCTGCAGGAGAACAAGAAACATATGCTGTCAGAAGATCAACTGCTCCCTCCCACTAATATTAACAGAATTCTCTGACATGTTAAAACATTCACATAAATCAAGAGAAAGAATGCAGCCTTTGCATACATTTTTGGCACTCATAAAAAGAACCATAACTCAAAAGGAAGTTGTACTCATACAAGTCAATAGTCCATAGTTTAGTTCGGTAGTACTAACAAACCCCCAGGAAAAAAAAAGAAGAATTCTGATGTGCCACCAGAATTAAGGTATAATAAGATATGCAGTTGGTTTTTAAGGTCAAAATTTGCATGTTCGACTTATTATGAGTCGCAGTTGGATGACATCAGTTATCTAGTCCTCTGCCTTGCATTGCAGTCATCAATTCTGTTAATTTTCCCAAAATTAATACTATTCCAGAAATCAAAAGATGCTCTACTAAATCAACAGAAAGAAAGCAGTGAGATGGATTTATGGCACTTAGAAAAGGACCATGACTCAGAGGAAACCATATCAACTGCATATTATCATATCAATAAGTTTGTCTAAAGAATGAAATCTGAATTTGTTACCGGCAAGTTGCAGAGGTGAACTTTTAATACTGCATTAGAATTATAATAATGTGCCAGGACGTCAAACATATTAAAACAAGCAGTTTGTTACGGTTTCCCAACAAACAGGGCACCTCTAAATATATCATTGAGAGCTAGTAGATTTTTCCATTTAGTGCTTCTGACTTCAAATACCTGAATTAACATTAAATTTAGTAATTGTCCATCTAAATGCCAAAAATGTATAATTGTTTTCAAAAGCACTAACCATAGTGAGTGGAAATTTTATTGGCATGTTGAAATGAAGCAAAATACAGTGCTTCACACTTAGTAATGGGATTACACTTCCAGATATTATTGACCATCAAATAAATGCTAAAATAAGACTCAAGATGTATAACAAACATCCCATTAACTATAAAATTCATCAACTTAATCAACAGATAACAAATGGGAAAAGAAAGCTATGCTTCAGAAATAGACCAGGTACCAGACATAAGCAATAGCAGGGTAGGTATCACCGAATGCTGAAAAGGATGCAAAGAAATCATGCAAAAACACATGCATTCATATAATGTACTGCATAAAAAAAGAGAGTAAAATAGGTAAGAGCAGTAAACCGCACAATGAGATTTAGAACCATCAATCATGAGAGTATTCTAAGCCATAAACAAGGATTGTACTGAATTCTTTTGCTCTTTTTTCTTCTTTCCTTCTCTCCCCTAATAGAAGATACACCGATATAAAAGGAATTCCTCCAAATAGCAGGAATGATGGCTTCATGCCATCTTGGTTTCGTCGCATTTCAAGATCAGGATTAAGAAAAACATTTGTCAAGACATCCTCCATAGACAATGAAGGAAGTGGCAATAACCTGAAAAACTACATACACATCCCACTCCATTATATCCACCCTCTCTTACTTGTCTCCCACCGCTTTTCATACGCACATGCATAAATGTTCAAAATACTAGTGAGTAATATGTGCGTGAGTGCGTGCATGCACGAGTGTGTATGTGTGTGAGAGAGAGAGACTATATCAAACTTGAATTTTCATTAATGAGTGATGACATCACAGCAAATTGACAATTTTTTTCTCCTCAAGTTACATACAAATTGAAGACAGATAACTTCCTCCTCCCATGCTTATCATGATAAGGTTGGAACTAACCATGACTTATCAGCTGAAATTGATATGATAGGGTTTTTCATTTAAGGTTTTTGACCATATTGCTTGGATACATGTTCCAGAGTTTGTTTGGATACTAGCCAAAGGTGTCAAAGTCTTCAAGTTTGAGCATTAAATAGGATTGAAACTACAACTACTACAGTTATTCACGCACTAATTTTTCTTGAGTTTGTAGCTGTATTCATATGTATTCATAGAAAAATGTGTTGAAAAAAATCTCTGCAAATGCCATATGGGTTGTCAACAAAGCCATAAATGATAGATAATTGCCCCTCTCCTAGGGCAAGAGAAGGCCATATTAATTAGGTAAAATATGTTCTTGTTTTCTGGTTATTATTATTATTATTATTATTGGTGAATAGATTGTGGAATAAGAGTAGGAAGGAGATAAGAAAATATTGACAGATCAAGCAGCATAGCAGGTCTCAACTCTCCTTGAAGTATTCATTGGCTAGCCAGATCCTAAATTCATTATCTTCTACAATGTAATAAACTAAATAATGCATCTTTTATTTCTTATTCTCAATAAAAGTTCCACTGCCTCAATCACATCAATCTATAGAGGTGTTCCTTCATGCCAGATTCTTCAAGTAAGAGATTATCCCATGTCAATTCTATGTAGATCTGCCCCTGATCTTATGTTCCTTCCTAACATCTTAAAAGTCAAACTAGAATAAAGCCAAAACGGTCATTAAGGATATTATTGAACTTTGCAATACGTTCATATACCAAGCAATCTCAAATTGCAGCATAAAAAAATACAAGACAAATATAAAAAGCAAACAATTGACCTATAATAAGCAACTGAGCTCCAAAGTATAACTCGGCCATATAATAAAATACATATATCCGAATTGAACAGTGACAAACAATTGACCATATGATAAGCCACTGAGCTCCAAAGTATAACATAACCATGTATCATCTGACAAATCTCCACTTCAAATATTTTATAGACTATCATATGCCATGAGATGCTCACTGTACATGACATCATTCAACAAAATTAACTAAGAAAAAACATGTAAGGAGAAAACTTACCAGAATTTCAAGAATCCATGGCGACGAAAATGCAGAGCTATATAGTTGCTCCCCAAGAATGTCTGCACAAACCGTTGTGCTGTAAGAATAATGAGCCGACTTGGTTGGATCACCGTCTTGCATTTGTGAGCAAGCGGACCGCCCGGCTGCATCACCCATTCTTCCTCCACATCTGCATAGAAGATATCTCCGATAGCAAGAACCTCATCATTAGAGGAGAATTTGGGCATAATATCATCCACAACCCTCTTCTTCTGTGTCTTCAACTTGGCATCCTCAGGCCAAGCTGCTTCATCTTGCCCAATGAAATCCCCAACTTCTCCAACCTCTTAATATGCTCCTCGTCCAGATAACAAGGGGGCGACGCAATATAGCATATAAACCTATCTATCTTCATCTTATGCTTCTTCATTTCATAGAACTCTTCGAATGTGATCACAACCTTTCTACCAAAGCACTCATTAATGTGGTTAATGTCCAAGACCCGCTCGTACTGGTAATCAAATTTGGAACTCGGGAAGATCAGGGTGCGGCCCAGAAGTGCGGCGAAGAACATATGCTTCTCCAAACAGATCAAATGGTTGGACATCTGGCCCGACACACATATCGCAAACAAATATCGATCTTTCTGTGGCTTCCACTCTATCGTCCTTCTTTCCGGTGGTCTCTTCACTTTTCTACAAACATCAACTCCAGAACTAGAGGGATCGAAGTTCAAATTACCATCCGATGACTCTAAGGAAGTGCTTGCGACCCGATGAGTAGAAAGAAGAGTTTCCTCGATCCGTTTGTTCAGCTTGATTTGCTCTAGTAATGCGGATCTGAACTCCTCGAACGGGACCGGATTCAAGGAATGCTGCCGATCGACGACTTTACCTGAAATAGTGGAATTGGAACTGTTGGTTGGAGCTGACGGAGGAGAAGGAGAGACCTCAGATCCGAAATGAGCGACGGAGAGGGTCCGATTCCAGAGTCTCAGAAGCCCTACTTGTTGGTTTCTGAGGAGATACAACGCCCGGAGCTCTGACTCCCGCATCCGGTCGCCGGGGAGTCGGCCCGTATGACAGAGACGCCGCGGAAAAAGCTGCCGAGGTCGAGGGAGAAGAAAAGGAGGATAAGGACGAGGGGGAGGCAAATGGCGAGGAGGTAGCGCTTGCTGGTCCAGAAGCCGCGGCGGATCCGGGCGGGGAGGTTGCCGATCTCGAATGCAGAAAAGGGGAAGCGGGGCTTGACCTCATTCTGGGTGACGAGGGTCTGGCGGTCCTCCTCCTCCTCCTCCTCGGACGAAGAGTCGGAGGAGCGTACCCTCTCCATTGCTTAGGTTTCTTCCGATATCGAGGTGCGGAAAGGAGAAGATAGGATCAGAGAGAAGCCATGGGAGTGGAGATCTCGGTTGCGGAGACGTCCGCCGTTAGGGTTTGTATTGTTTTATTAGGGTTTCGAAGGAACCGGAGAGAAAAAATGGGGGAGTGTAGCAGAATGAGAGGACCGGGGAGAAGTCGAGCAGGCGACGAGGGCACAGCGCTCTGATCTCGAGCTCAACTGGACGCGGAGCTGCGGCGATTTTTTTTTTTTTTCGACTTTTAACTAACATATTTTGGCTATTTGGTCAACCAACTTTTACTAAAATATTTCTCCCACTCCTTTTTCTAATAATTTTTGTAGTCTCGTTGTATAATATTTTAGAGAAGTTTTATTTCTTCTTGCATCTTAAATTTAAAGTTCAGCAAACTTTAAATGTTATAATTGCTTATATTCAAATAATTATTAATTTATCAAAATTTTGTATTACATGGATTATATATTGTTGATAGCGAGATGACGGTCGAATCCTCCTTTATCTACATGCTGAAGTAATGCAAATTTTTTATTGCTTGCTGCCAACAATACAACTGCTTAAGCCTTGAAAAGCCCTTGGGCTCGGTCGGGTTTGGTTCGTAATCTAAAATATTATTTTTTAAAATATAAATTATATTAAAAAATTTAATTATATTTTACTAATTTTTAATATTTAAAAGTATATTTAGTTAGTATTTTTAAATTTAAAAATAATAAAAATTAAAATTTGTAAGTTTTGAACGTTTTAAAAAATAAATAAATAAAAATATGGATAACATGAATCCTAAAAAAATATTGCTTCATGTTTTTCATATTCATTCAGTTTTTAAGAATTATTTTAAAAAAATATTTTTAAAAAAAATCTGAACAAACATATTTTTATACTATGTATTTAATTTTTATTTTTAAAAATAAAAAATTCAAGCCAAATTGACTACCAAACGGACCCTTATAGCTCATATTATTTAAATTAGAAAATAGTAGGTGTTGCTGCCAAATTACCTCTACTGAATGTCTATGAGGAGACGAGCTAATGGACCTTGGGATTTTTTGATCACTTCGCTTAGGATCTGCAAGAAGTCTCATGGGTCGATTGTTCCGATGAGAACCCTCTGATGCTCAAGTAAGTGAATTGGGCAACAACCATGAGCTTAATAAGCTCGAGAGAAAGGCTTCGAGAAAAATACTTGGAGCTCTAGAGTTCTGTGTGAGTGAGTATGAATAAATGTTTTTATACCTGATCAAAGGTCCCTTTTACCCCTTTTACGGACCCACTGTTGGTCCCAAGGCGTTGTTGCTTAGCAGGAAATGAGTGGTAAGGCCAATGGCCTTCGCGTGCCTGTTAGGACTGATCATCCACCTTCTATCTGACATAGGGGGCCGCAGACGGTTGCTTGGTCATATGGGCTGTACTTCTTGAGGATTTCGTTGGAGAAGGCTGACTCTGGTGTTGGCGTCGATGCCGACTCTAGAGGCCGAAGCCAATGCTGATGTCAGTGCCGAGACTGACTATGGTATCGGTGTCTCTAGAGATCGAAGCTGATACTAGCGTTGGTGCCAAGACTGACCCTAGTGTCGGTGCCAACTTTAGAGGCCGAGATCGATGCTGGTATTGGTGCCGACTTTGGAGGCCAAGGCTGACGCTAACGTTGATGCTGAGACCGACTCTGATATTGGTATGACTCTGTAAGTCGATATCGGCATCGATGCTGAGACCGACTGTGCTACTTTGGAGGCCGACGCTGACGTCGGTGTCGAGACCGACTTTGATATTGGTACTGACTCTGAATATGACACTGTCATCCTTTCATTTGCTGGGCTGTAAGCTTTATCCGTTGACTCAGACCCGGTTTGATCAGCCATATCAAAATGCATACTAAATATTTAGTACATATTTGTGCATTGACACGTGGCTAATAAAATACATGGCTGTTGATGTTAAAAATAATTTTAAATGAGTCCACTTATAATTAATGAATTAAATCGAGTGGAATTGTTTTAATGCAGAACCTTAAACAGCTTATATTGGATTAATCCGACCCATTATTAGATCCAAAATTAACTAATTATTTTGCCATCGGATGACCACAGTAACCGTCCGATCTTGATGCGGCTTCACGCCTTCACAGCCTGTTCAAAACTGCTAAACCGCCCTGATTCGGATTTCGTCCACCGTGGACTCCGGTGCGGCCAATAATTTTAAGACAAAAATACCCTTACCATTACGAAAAATCCCACCCCTTCCCGCTCAGGGCACCCTTCAAATTGAGGGGCATTTCAGTCGATTTAAGACTGCTGAAACCGCCAACCGCGTTCAATCATCGCGGGCGTCCTTAAACTCCGAACCGGTATTATCCACTCACATGCCTCAAATGCCCCTATGAATCTCGAAAACTACAAAGAAGAAAATTCCAAACGTGTAGTCAAGCCCCAGGCCAATGACCCCGGGGGATTTCGTCCGTGTGTCGAGCTTCCGAGGAGCCCTCCATCGAGAGCGGAAAGGAATCCGAGCGCCGGTCGGACACGGCCGGCCGGAAAACCCTAGATTTTCTACTTCAGTTAGTTCGGCTTGCAGAGCTTTGGTTCCAGGGCCTTCGAGATGGAGATCCTCAACAAGCTCAAGAATCTCGATGCCTATCCAAAGATCAACGAGGATTTCTACAGTCGGACATTCTCGGGAGGCCTCATCACCATCATCTCCTCTATCGTTATGCTTCTCTTATTCATGTCCGAGGCTAGTAAGTTCTCTCTCCCTGTGTCTTGCTTTTTCTTTGTTTGAAGGTGGTGACGATTTATTAGATGGAATGATATAAACAAATGCTTCGTAGGGTCATGTGTTGAAAATTAAAATACATTTTGTGTTTGCTGTCTTTTTTTCGGACATCGTTTTCAATAAAAAGAAAGATTCAACAAGAATGCGTCATGTGGCCATGGGTTGGACGAAAATAACATTTTAAGTTGATTTTTATTTTATTTGTTCAACCTCAAACTTCTTTGATTTTTTTTGTAACTATTTCTTTTCTGATGGTACATTTGGTTTTTTTTATGGAATTTATGTCTTTATTCCATCAATGATCTTGCGGGTATTGATTCAGTTCACGAAAAGAAAATTCATGATCGATATAAGTTCCCCTGTAGATGTAAACACACATATATAGAGATGCATTTATGTATATATAAAGGTATAGCCAACAAAAACATATCCAGTTGATCTAAATCCTAATTGCTGGCATGAATTACCACGCACAAGATTCACTTGAAACACTACTAGTTTATGATGAATGATGAATGGCGCAATGAAATCAATCGAAATTTTGAAGATATTTCAGATATGCACATAGAGCTTAACATGTGCAGACAAGCTGTGCTATTTTTAACAAGTCATTTGGCTCCAGTATTGCATGGGGATTGGAAACTTTGCTTCCATGATGGACCAAATCAATGGAATCAGTCCATGCACCGCCTACAAACTCATTGGACACTGGCTGTCCAACCCATCATATCTGTCTCATCTGCTAGACATATCAATCTAAAAGGTCATTCTCAAATTAGCTTCATTGAGAACTCTTTACATGGTTGCTCTCAAGTCAAGTGCATGTTAACTCTTGAAACCCAACTTAAAATATCATGCCTGAGGGGGAATGGGTTTTAATGGATTCCTCAAGGCTTTCATTCTACCGTATCGATTTTGAATGAAACAGGTATCATGTGATACAAGTGCATCATCATGTGTTAATTGGGTTTGATTCAAACTTGTTGATGCTTCTAGGTTTTATTGAATAAATTCTGGGTTGTTTATGGCCATCAAATTGATTCTAAATCACCTTTTTAAGAAAAAAATTTCTGCAACATCCCATTTAATCATAAAACCATAATAGCAATTCCTAATAGATCTGATGATTAGCATTGCATCCTTGACAATGTAGCACCCATTTGATCAATTTGATTTTGGAACTTTGGTACACCTAATTTCCTTTTTGGGGGCCAACATGTAGAGACAGGTATCTTAATATATAACTTGGTCTAAAAGCAAACAGTGGAAGCAGAGATGCTCATTGATGTAGGCTAAAATGCACACTGGCCTAAATGTGCATGAATGCATGAAGCAACCTATCCCTATAAACTAGAAGATGATATTTGATCCAAAATCCTCCATTTCCTTTCCTATATCTCAGTGCATGATCATATATGGTTGGCCTAAAGCCCATGACCTAGGTTCACTGCCTCTCTCTTGTATCTTTTTAGTTAAATACCCTTTACTTCACATGTGCAACTTCGGCTGCATGTGTGCCACCCCATACTTTTGGTCTTGTCAGCAAAAATATATTGTGCTTGGTTTTGCAAGCACCAAGTTGTTTCAGGTTTCACATGGGGAGGGTTATGGATTTGGCAATGCATTTTCCCATTCCTGTTCCAGGTTGATATGGTACAAGTCTTGAATTTATATAATACAGCAATCAGGGTAAGTGCGAGCTCAACCAACTTGAGATACAAGACCTAGAAATATGTGAACCTAATAATATCCAGCCCAATGGTCATAACCTTTTTTTTTTTTTTTTTGAAAATGTGGGAGACACTAAGTTTTGAAGTTAGGACATAGTGCTTAATATCCTTTAATGCTAAACATTGAGAGAGAGTGTGAGATTGGCATTATGTGAAACAAGGTATGTGTGACCCGAATAAGAAAGAGAGGGCTGAGGGGGATATGAATTTATGATTCACTGACCCAGAAAGAGAAGTTAGGGTGGGAGCTGTCACCTGTTCTCCATAAGATGGTTGGAAATCTTTTGGCTATCTCAGCAATTTCAGCTGCAAGTGTGACAAGGGTCAAACATGACTCAAATAAGGGGAAGAGGCTCACGTTAAGTACCTGATATTTAGAGAGCATGGTAGACTTAAGGGGAGCAAGATGCACTTACAAAGAAAGTACATGAAAGAGCTTGCTACAATCAAAAGAAATAAGATGGAATAATAATATAGCACAAACAAGAATAATGGTCAAAGAAGCTAACTGTCATGAAAGAGATGAACCTAGACAGAGAAGAATTTGATGGAATTTAAAAGGTTGACCCCAACATAAAGTTCTTCTTCTGACATGGTGAATAGCCTGATATCCCATGTTTATGACTCTTCCCTATGTTAGTTTTACATATTTATTTAACTTTACATATTGCATTTAAAGTGGTCTGTTGCTTCATGAATATATGGATTTGACAGCACGTAATTGATTAATAATTCAAGCAGATTAGTTTCACCTTAGCTCTCCTGTGGCAGCTAAATCTTGTCAGGTACCTTTTGTTATTATAGTTTAACAATTATTTTGTTTAATAATTGATTTTGTAATTTAGTGATCTGCATTTGTTGCATAAACATATGTTTTTGTATTTTCGATAGCATTTCTTTCTAAGTAGAAGTCATTTACACTGAATGTATCTCTTTGGCATGTAAGAAGCATTATTGTCACATCTATTTTTTTTTTTGTTTGGTGCAGGACTATATATTTATTCAGAAACAGAGACTAAGTTGATAGTAGATACCTCAAGAGGAGAAAGACTACAAATCAATGTCAGATTTGTTGCTTCATTCATCGCTTACTTAGTGCATTTAATTTGTGTCAAGAGGTGAATTTTGTGGTTCAAGAAATCTGAAAAATGTTTGTCTTCTTACAAAATTTTAACCTGCTACCCTTCGTAAAGAGTTTGACATTACTCTCAATTCTCAAGCATTTTTTTGACTGTATGTCTCCACTACGACTATGCTGAGAATTTTTTTTTTTAATATTTGCAATTTGATAATGGGAACACCATGGTAATGTTTTATGGTTGTTCTAATATCTTTGTGGGTCAGATGTCTTAATGTACCTGTTTTGAAGTGACATCTTTGAGGGACTAATATAGAGCTATTAGATGGAGATACTATGCGTTCTCCAACAGTTGAGATGTTCTTTAAATTGCAACTATATAGAACATATGTGACAACTTTAATTTCATCAACAGAAACTGAATAATAACACTCTCTATTTTGCAGTTTGATATTACATTTCCATCCCTTAGTTGTTCGCTTATTAGTGTTGATACCATGGATGTAAGCGGGGAGCAGCACTATGATATAGTATGTTCATACACTTACCCTTTTTTTTGCTAGATATTTTACACCTTCCCTTTTCATTAACTTCAATTGACTTGATGTTCCTATCAACTTACATTACAATGAGTTGTGTTGTAAAACACATTTTATATTATAATGCCGTGCACATTCTATATCATAATGTCTGTTTATTTGCAGAGGCATGACATCACAAAGAAAAGATTAGATCATTCTGGTAATGTTATTGAGTCAAGGCAAGATAGAATTGGTGCACCCAAGGTTGGTAACCTGGTACTTTTGAAATTCAATATGTTTTCCTGTTGCAATTAATGCTTCTAAACATTTATGTGTTGTGTCTGTCCTTTTTGCAACTATGAATAGTATTTAAATCTTTGACAGTTGACTCTGCACAAGAATTGTTTTACTTTGGTTCTTGTCAATCCTTACAAGTTCCAAAGAACCTTTCTTATTTGTTGTTCTTGTTTGCTAGATTGGCTATAGCACAACAAAATAAATGGTTAACGAATTTCAGATTCTCTGTTTGATTTCTAAATGTCTTACTGATGGTAATGTTGAGATCTGATGTTCAATTGGTGAGACTCCTACAACCATGATTGTGATTCTTTTGAAACGGAAAGTTTTCAAAAAGACTTATTTTGATGGGCTGATTGAAGGCAGCATGTTGAATTAGGATTTTCTCTGTAGTAGATTCCTGACAGATTTTCCTATCCTCTAAAACTCTATATATATTTTGGAATAGTACGACTCAAGATATGCTTGTAAGTAAAATTGTTATACTATTGATCATTGAGGTTGTTTTGAACCATCAAAAACTAATTAAAACTAGTGGACTAGCAAACTGGTTGAACTTTAACCTAGGTTGGAACTTTATGCTTGCTATTTGATGATGCCAGCCTGTAAAATGACATGGAACTTCTTATAAATATAGAGGAAGGTTGAGAATATTATAGAGTGCTGTGAATATCTCTTTAATTTTTATAGGAAATTTTAGTGGTGGTTTAATGTAAATAGTGAGCTATCTAGAGATACTGGATATCATTGTGGTTGAAACATATCACTTTGGAGCACAAATATAAGTTGGCATTATTTCAGTGTGGAGATACCTGATGGTGTCATGCCTGATTAATTTTGCGTCATGCGCATAATTGTGGGAACCCTGTATTTTGGGTGCTGCTCCTTATACCTCTTTGGCACTCCAGGGTCTTCTGCCACTGGACATCTAGTCATCAGGTCCAAATTATCCAAATTCACTTTTGAATTAATTAGTTCTGTCATCATTCTTTCTAAAGTTAGCCTTATTAATAAGCAATCCTGCATCTCAATTGTTTAAAAATGCTTCCATCACTTGCTTATATTAGCATCCATACTTAATCCCACTTCAGTGAACTGCAGTTGTAAATATAGTTATTCTCCTGTCCAAAACTTTTTTCTCCAGATCTTCTAGGCATTTCTTCTGGTCACATAGACTTCTTATCCATTTATGCATCCTTCATTCTAGTTATATATGTGATTTCTATCAGTAAATTACTCAAGTTCATGTTTTTACAAATAATATGCCATTTTTAAACATGTTAAATAATCGTAGTCTTTGTTAAGCCGTAGATATATCTGTTGGAGAGGGTTTTCTAGCATGAGCATTGGCAAAACTTGTTTGCCCAACTAAGATGCTTTCAATTTGTTTCTATTCTTGCATCCACTCAAAATGATAATTCTGCCTTTGGTTTGTGCTTGGCAGACTCATTTTGTTTCCTTTATTGTTTATGTCTTTTTTAAGAAAAGATAGAGAATAATCATTGTTTGTGAGAACAATTTTCTGCCATTTTATCACAACATTGCTTGGTTCGCTAAAAATCCTTGCATGGTACAAGATATTGGGCTTTGTGTCGCATTTCAATGGCATGATTCTAGGTAGGTAGGGTCATATTAAGACTTAAAGAGACCTAACCCTGGATAGGAAAAATGCATATCCTATTGTGTCCTAGATAAATAAAGGAAAAACATTTGTACCGGGTGAACAAGAACTCTCTTTTTACACAAATAGAACTTGTTAAGGCTTTTGCTTTCAAGCAAGAAATCTTGTATGCGACAGTGAAAACTGTTTTACAAAGGTCAAAAAGAGATCTCATCATCTGCCTCAGTTTGTATCTTGATTGTTTGCTTGTTTTATCAATTTTTTCTTTATAAATAGAGAAATTAGTCTGCTTAAGCCCTAGCATGAGAATGACATGACTGACTCATTGTTTTACAAATAGATCTAGACTAAGGTCCCGTTTCATGGAGCTATTGGCAGTATAACTTTTGAAAGTAGAATTTTTGGAAAAAGTTGTTTAAGGTTTGGAAACCATATTTTTAAAGTGCTGCGAGATTTTAACATCATTTGCTGAACAAATTAAAACAATGCTTTTAAAAAAAATGATAAAAGACATTATATGGTACTTCCAACTATATACTACTTGTATTATTAAAATCATTATTATAAATTATTATAATATATTATTAAAGTATAATAATTGTTATCTAATAACATAATGTCATAATATTGTGATATATTATTATAGTGATATTACAAAAGTATAACATAATATAATATAATAATATTATTATATTATCTTATTTTACACTATATAATGTATTATAATTATCATAATATTTTCATACAATTAATATTATATTTTATTATATATTCTAATAATATTATATTATATTATTATAGTCATCTTATATTTGTAATTATGCTATAATATTAAGTTTGTTGTTCTTCTGACTCGAATCTATGACCTCTAAGTCTAACGAAATATAGCTTTTGCAATAGAACTTTTCAAAAAAGCTTCAAATTTGAGCTTTTCCAAGTAGAGCATTTAATAGATTTTGCATTACCCTAAAAATGCTTTTAATACTTTTACCAAACATACCAAGAACACTAAAAATTGCTTTTATCTCTCCAAAAGTGTTTTTAGGCTATCCAAAAGCTTTGCTGAATTGGGCCTGAGTGGCCAATATGACAGAAGCCTAGGTACCCTAAAGCATGAGTGGGTTGATATCACAAGATATATAGGAAGGTCAAATCCTTAGCAAGTGCTGATATTGTAGGTAGTATTAAAAAAATATGAAGTATTATAATCCAACTGATTGGTGCTCATATGTTTGTATCATACAATATAATGAATTCATAGATACAAAAAATGACAAAACAATAAATAATATAGCCTATCTTTGAAGCAAAGGATTCATGTAGCCGAGCCCAATTACTTTGGGTTTAAGGCTCAGTTGTGTTGACTTATGCTTAACTATTTTCAGAGCATACATAATTACAGAAATGGATACTATGGTGTAAGCTGAACTGTCTTGATGGTGTATAACATCAACAAAAGATGTGTTGAAGAGTGCATCAGAAGTGGTATCAACAAAGTTTGTAGCTTTGGTTGAAATGATTTTTATTGGCTAAATCCTGTCCAAAATTGACCACAGTTTTAGAGTTAGCAGTTTCAGATTTCAGTCAATCCTGGACAATTTTAGTTTAGGGTGAGATGCTTAAATTTTTGAACTTTGGAGGTGCTCTTGTTCTTTTAGTTCTTGTGGCCTGTGGTGGGACTCTCAATGCCTTTAATGTGGAAACATTATATTTAATGTTTCTATTTTGATGGTGCATATCAATTCGTGAATGCAAATTTGGTGTTCATTACAGGCATATCCTTCTTGATTACAGACTTCTGTATTAATTTGTATCTGCAATATATAATATTCTTTACCTGTTTAATATTTAGAAGTTTGTATGCTTCTTTCGTTCGTACAGATTGAAAGGCCTTTACAAAAGCATGGAGGAAGGCTTGAGCATAATGAGACTTATTGTGGTTCTTGCTATGGTGCAGAAGTGGTATGTTATCTTAACTGCTCTTAACTGCACTGAAGTTCATTAATACTGATTCTTGGTCACATTGATCTTTTCCCTGGGCTATTCTGCCATGTCAATTGTTGTTCTTCTTTCGGACTAGATTCAAAGATTTTGAGACTTACTCAACTTCAAATGTAATAGCTTGCTTATTTTGATGCAGTCAGATGATCATTGCTGTAACTCATGCGAAGAAGTTCGTGAAGCATATGTGAAGAAAGGATGGGCCCTGACAAATCCAGATTTGATCGACCAGGTCAGATAATGATATGGCACCCACCTTGACTTACTTGCATTGGACTTCTCTGGCTTTTCAAGTATATTATTTTTTTTCTAAACATATAGTTTAGAACTGGCTCTGAGTTTGGCACAAGTGACAGCTACTTCCTGATAAATATTGTTAACTGAATGATTTCAATGGTTGAGCATGTCTAAATGCACATCGGACAAGAAAGTGATGCAGTTTGCTGGTTTAGACAGTTAATCATCACTAGCAAGCGGTGTTCAGCTCCACCTCAACTCTACAGCTGTGAAGGATAACAAAAAATATAGATTGGTTCTCTCTGTCATTGGGATGTCAAGGATAACATAAAATATAGATTGGTTCTCTCTATTATTGTCTTGATGCACTCTGTTCTACAAATGCTGAAATATATTATATATTTGTAGCATTTTCCCAGTCATGGCATAATCTGCAAGTCTTTGCTTACAATGAAAAATGTATATATCGTAAATGAATGCAGCAAGGAATATGAAACGTAGTGCTACTCTTGTGGTTGGTTTGTTTTACCTCACTCTCTACCAGAGAATATCCAGCAATTGCAGTCATAGTTTTAATAAATTTTGTAACTCATGCATGTGATAGTGGTACTTCTGCAACCTAGATGTTTCAAATAATTTGAACGCCATTAGAAATAATGCAGTGCTATTTTAGGTTTGTTTGACATTTTGAGAAGTTTTAATTTGGTTGCACCTTCAATAACAATAGGATGAACAAAAATCAATTTTAATTATTGATGACGCCAAGTCACCTTCCTCAAACGTCGGGGAAGACGGACGTCCCTCTCCTCGGAGTCCTGCAAGACAAGTCCCTGGAGACCGGTGACACCGGTAGGGACCCTCCGACGATCAAGTCAGTCACTCGGGCTTAGACAAAGAACCGCTCAGCGAAAGAGAACTGAGGCGGTTAGGGTTTTTCTGGGAGGAAGAAAGCTCAGAAAATCAGAGTTCAGATCCCACTTACAGTGCGAGCACGTGCTTTTATATTTGTCTGAATACCTTATCTTACTATCTCGGGAGATCACCACCGTACCATCGTTACGCGTGCCGGAGGCATCCCGTACTGCTTGCTGACGTGATATCATACGTGTCCGACAGCTGCGAAGGCATCCAGTGCGCGCCGTCGGCTGATATGACCGAGCACAGTTACACGTGGTGGTGAATCGTACGCCGCAGCGAGGCATGGCCATGCACAGAGACATGCAATGCACCATGCGCCGTTATGAGTATGGCCCTCCGTAACGGGGCGCAATCACGGGCGTACTGAGAATCACGTGGGTGCACCGTGCGACCTGCAATCGCCATTTTCCTTGACGGTCGAGCTGCATGCCTATTGCTGATGACCCCCCCCCGAGACCCGATGGGGTCCCGGGGGCGGGAAAATGCCAGTGCACCCCGGGACCGGTGGGGTCCCGGGGCCAAGAGATGATGACCCCACCCCGAGACCCGATGGGGTCCCGAGGGCGGGGAAATGCCGGTGCACCCCGGGACCGGCGGGGTCCCGGGGCCAAGAGATGACCCCACCCCGAGACCCGATGGGGTCCCGGGGGCGAAGAAATGCCGGTGCACCCCGGGACCGGTGGGGTCCCAGGGCCAAGAGATGATGACCCCACCCCGAGACCCGATGGGGTCCCGGGGGCGGGGAAATGCCGGTGCACCCTGGGACTAGTGGGGTCCCGGGGCCGCCGTTACCTTTATTCTGATGACGCGGGATCAGTCATATCAGATGCCCCCTCGCCCCTGGGGCGAAGCGGGTCCCATCGCTGAGGCACCAGGGGTGCTTTCCACATGGCTGATCCTCGTCCTTATCTTTTATGCGGACGGTACGGGAAATGTAAGGGGGCGGCCCTCCGTACGCCGCGCTCGCCACGATCGCCCTCGAAAGTGAGAACCGGCTCTTCGAAGTTGGGAAGAAAAGCCGCATCATCATTACCTTTCATTACGGCAACGTCAGCGGGGTCCCACCACTGGCCGGAGGCGCGCCGCACCACGCGTTGGGAGCATCCCTCGAGGCGAACCAGCCTATGGCAAGGGGCCATGTGGCCGACGAGACATGGCGGGATGATTTGAAAACCCGATAAAAGCTAAGCGGGGGTTGAATTGATGCCATACCGCCTTTGTCGTCGTCTTCTTCTGCGCCTAAGCTCCAACTTCTCCTGCAACCTGCGAGCCTGCGTCTGTTTTCCCCTTTCCAGGTCAGCTTTTCCCCATTCTAGACTTTTCTTTGCTCATGAGTTCCCCTTCTTGGACCTCGGAGGACAGTTCTGAGAACCGTCCTCCGTCCGAGAGGTGTCGTACCTCTCCTGTCCCCTCCCCTCCGATTGAGTGGTCCTCTGATTCAGAGGACCGCGTCCCTCTGGCCCGGCGAAGGGTCACCGGTGGAGCCCCATCGAGGGGCCGCCGGTCGGAGGCTGGCGTTTCCTTGACGGTGGAGGGGTCCCCAGAGGGGACGGCCTCCACGATGACGCGGCTGGATGTGGAAAGAATCCGGGCCCGTTATCGGATCCCCCGGGAGGTTGAGCTGTTCCGACCAACTCCCGATGACAGGGTCATATCCTCCCGACCCGGTCGGGTGGCCCTCTATGAGATCTGCCTAAAGGCGGGTCTCCGCCCTCCCTTTCCCCCTTTTTTCGTCAATCTCCTTGACTTCTATTCCTTGACCCCCTCCCAACTAGTTCCGAACTCTTATCGTGTCATCAGTGCCTTCGTTATCCTTTGTCACCACTTAAACATCACCCCCCGAATTAGCCTGTTCCGATCTTTCTACTCCCTCCGGGCTCAAAAGGGTTGGTGGCTATTTCAGCCCCGACCCAATCGGGTCCTAAAACTCCTTCCTTCCTCGATTAAGGGATGGAAGTCCCGCTTCTTTTTTGCAAATGTCAACCAAGTCAGGCCCCAGTGGGGAGACCCCGACCTTCGGGGGAACGTCGTCGCCATCCAGCATGGGGACCGGGAGGCACTGGGGCTACTGCTGGCCACCGAGATCCCCCGATACACCCTGCTGCTGTCGGAGGACAACCTGGAGTCAGCGGGCCTCATCTCCCATCGGGGTAAGCCTTCTCCACCCTTAGCCAAAAACTTCGCTCCTTTGCCCCTCTCTTTCTTCTTTTTTTTTTTTTTTAAGACTTTATTTTGAAAACCCAGTTGATGCCACGCAACCATGAAGGTACCGGCGGCAAAATTTTTGAGAGCTGCCTCCAAGAAGAGGGCCCGGGAAGGACCGTCCAGGGGGCAGCAGGCCCCAGCTCCGAAGCGTTCGATGGCTCGGGCCTCCCCGCCGGCCCAAGTCTCCCCACCCTTGGTTCCGCAAAATGTCCTGGCTGTTCCGAAGGTTGACCTCACAGCCGACACCCCACCAGGGGTGGGGACAACCGCGGGAGTCGCCGTTGAGGAGCCAGTCGCGGGGGGGACCATATCGATCGGAGAGTCCCCGGCTCCTGGGGCACCGACCCTGCCGGATGCCACTAGGGATCGGGGTGAGGGACCATCTGGTCCCGTGAGCCCACCCCCTGAGGGGTCGGCCAGGAGTGGCCCACGCACCGAACCGGGGACAGCTGAAACGACGGAGCGAGGTGGGGGCAAGCCCGGGCCACCCCGGGATTTCCTGAACGACGGTCGCTGGGCTGAGCGAGTCCTGGATCCGATTTTTGTCCCTGAGATCCTGGAGGACGTCAGTCACCAGAAAGCGAGTGCGTTCTTTCAAGACTCCTATGCTGCTGTCGTCAAGGTAAGTGATCTTCTTGCCCTTTACCCTTTTATTCCCTTTCTTCAGCTGACCTGGAGTTTATGCGTGCAGATTGCATATTCCCTAAGGGCCGCTAGGGAAGCAATGCGCGATAGGAAAGTCCTTCTGCGGGAGACGCAAAAGGAGGTCGAGGAGGCTCGGTGCCGCGCAGAGGCGGCTGAGAAAGCGCTAGAGTCGGCCAGAAACGCCTAGGCGAACGATTTGCAGGCCGCCGAGAGCCGGGTGGAGATTGAATCCAACCGTGCACGCACAGCGCTCCTCCAAATGACGGAGGCTGAGAACGCTGTAATGGCCAGGGACATTCATATCTCTGAGCTAACCTCAGCCCTCCGGGAGGCCGAGGAGCTCGCGAGCACGGCGACAGAAGAGGCGCCAGCTGGTCCAAAGAGGAGGTGACCCGGTTCAAAGAGGAGGTGAGCCGCGCGCAGGAGGCTGAAAGGGTTGTGACGGAGGCCCTTGCTGCAGAGAAGATCCGGGCCGCCGGGCTCGTAGAGGAGTACAAGGCGTCCGGGCGCTTCACAGACGACCTGACCGAAGCCTCGGCGGCTGCATTCCTCGACGGGTTCCAGCATGACAAGGAGAAGGTGGCCAGGGACCTGAACTTCTCTCAGGCCCTGGAGGTTGACCTGGAGCGTTTGTCTGACTTGGCCCCTTCTGATGATGAGCACGCACCGGCGGAGCCGTGAGCTCGTACTCTTGTTGTTTTGTTCTTTCTTTTTATAAGTCCGACAATGTCAGCATTTTGTAGCCCTTTCTAATTAATGAAAACATTCTTCAAGACGTGTTCTGTCTCATCATGAACCTCTTCAATCAACGACACTCAGCCCTGTGATCCCATTAGTTTAGATAGCGCCGGGGGACAACTCTTAACTCGCGACATTCCACCCCAACTGCCTAGACCCGAAAGTTAGGACCAGGGAGAGTGAGTTTTTCGGAGCGGAAACACCGGCAGTCAGGGGTTAGGTAGACGGGCTCCTCGAGGCCATCGGGCACCGCCCTGCCGAGTGTTGGACTTTGTACTGAATAGGCGCGCGGCTTTTGGTGTCTAGGGTCGGCTTTTATCTGACCGACGGGACTTTGCGCCGTCGGGTGCCGGGCTTTAGGTTCAGCAAGCCCGAAGTTTCTCGTGCCGTCCGAGGCGGGGCCTTGGGTGCCGACGGGTGTCGGGCTTTTGTTGCTGAGAGCCGGTGGTACACCGCTCTGCCAGTGGTACACTGGGCTGTATGCCTGGCTGGTGCAGGGCTTTGGTGCCGACCGGGGTCGGGCTTTTGTTGCTGAGAGCCGATAGTACACCGCTCTGCCAGTGGTACACTGGGCTTTATGCCTGGCTGGTGCAGGGCTTTGGTGCCGACCGGGGTTGGGCTTTTGTTGCTGAGAGCCGGTGGTACACCGCTCTGCCAGTGGTACACTGGGCTTTATGCCTGGCTGGTGCAGGGCTTTGGTGTCGACCGGGGTCGGGCTTTTGTTGCTGAGAGCCGGTGGTACACCGCTCTGTCAGTGGTACACTGGGCTTGATGCCTGGCTGGTGCAGGGCTTTGGTGCCGACCGGGGTCGGGCTTTTGTTGCTGAGAGCCGGTGGTACACCGCTCTGCCAGTGGTACACTGGGCTTGATGCCTGGCTGGTGCAGGGCTTTGGTGCCGACCGGGGTCGGGCTTTTGTTGCTGAGAGCCAGTGGTACACCGCTCTGCCAGTGGTACACTGGGCTTGATGCCTGGCTGGTGCAGGGCTTTGGTGCCGACCGGGGTCGGGCTTTTTGTGGAGACTCAGATGGCTAAAATTGAATCTCGTTAATATTGACCAAGGGGTGAGGACCCAAGCGAATACAGGAGTGATACTTGATATGAAAGGAGGAATACATTACTGATAATACCGACGAAGGTTATCCGCATTCCACGTCCTAGGGAGTGGCGTCCCATCGAGTTCTTCAATTTTATAAGCTCCGTGGCGGAGTGTTTTGGAGATCCGGTAAGGACCCTCCCAGTTTGGGGCTAGCTTGCCTCCTTCAGCTGGCTTCGAGACCTCAGCCCGTCGAAGGACCAGATCTCCTGGCAGGAACGTCCGGGGACGCACACGAGCGTTGTAGTACTTTGCGGCCCGTTGTCGGTAGGCTGCCATTCGAAGCCGCGCCCGGTCTTGCACCTCCTCCACCAGGTCGAGGTTGGCTCGCAGTTGGTCAGGGTTACCCTCCTCGCTGTATGCTTTCACCCGAGGGCTTGGTGCACCGACCTCCACAGGAATAACAGCTTCAGAGCCAAAGACTAAGCTGAACGGCGTTTCGCCGGTGGGAGCTCGCGGCGTTGTGTGGTAGGCCCATAACACGTTGGGGAGTTCCTCCACCCATCGCCCCTTGCAGCCATCTAGCCGAGATCTCAGCCCCTGGAGGATGATCCGATTAGTCACCTCGGCTGCCCCGTTGGTTTGAAGATGCCCGACGGAAGTGAACCTCTGACAGATACCCAGCTTGGAGTAGAACTCCCGGAAGGGCGCGTTGTCAAATTGCCAGCCGTTATCGGTGACTAGTGTGCGCGGCAGTCCGAACCGACATACGATGGACTTCCAGAAGAAGGATCTCACTTGCTTTCGGTGATTTTGGCCAAAGCCTCGGCTTCAACCCACTTGGTGAAGTGATCCACCGCTACCAAGAGGAACTTCCGTTGCCCGGAAGCCGGGGGAAATGGTCCCAGGATATCCATGCCCCATTGGGCGAAGGGCCAAGGCGCTACCAAGGGGGTCAGGTGAGACGTCGGCTGTCGCTGGATATTAGCGTGATGTTGACAGCTATCGCACTTCTTAACAAGCTCAGCCGCGTCTTCCTTCATCGTCAGCCAGAAGTACCCTTGGCGCAGGGCCTTATAGGCTAGGGCTCTGCCCCCCAGGTGGCTCCCGCATATACCTTCGTGGATCTCCCTGAGGATGTAATCTGATTCAGCCGGCCCCACACACCTGAGAACTGGGTACGAGAAAGACCTCCGATAGAGCTTCCTATTCATCATCAGGAATCTCGGGGCCCTCCGCCTGAGCAGCTTGGCCTCGGCGGGGGTCTCTGGGAGAGTACCGTCAGTCAAGTACCGGACGTATGCGTCCATCCAGGAGGGCTCTTGCTCCACTGGCAATGCTTCATCCGCGGCCTCAGTGTTCGGGACTTGTAGGTGTTCCACATATGTCCTTCTCAACGTCCCGTCAGCCGAAGTGGCCAGACAGGACAATGCATCAGCCCTGACATTCTCCGCTCTGGGGATATAGCTGATACGGAAGTAAGAAAAACGAGACGCCTGGGACCGCACCTTGCTCAAGTATCGGGACATGGTTGGGTCTCTAGCCTCATATTCTCCAGTGATTTGTCCAGAAACAAGTTAAGAGTCCATGAAGGCCCTCAAGCGCCGAGCGCCTAGCCCCTCAGCTAACCTCATCCCCGCCAACAAGGCTTCGTACTCCGCCTGATTATTAGTTGCTGGAAACTGGAATCTGAGAGCGTACTCCACCATGTCCCCCTCTGGGCTCGCGAGAATGAGTCCGGCTCCGCTCCCTTGAGAGTTTGCCGCTCCATCCACATGCAGGATCCAGTCCTCCGCCCCCTCGGATGAGGGAGAGTCCACACGCTCATCCGGTCGCGCCTCCTCCACGTCCTTCTCGGTCCAGGAGCACTCGACAAGGAAATCCGCCAATACCTGAGACTTCATGGCTGACCTTGGCCGGATGGACAGATCAAACTCATTTAGCTTAATGGCTCACTTGGCCAACCGACCGGAGGTGTCAGGGCGAGATAAGATAGCTCGGAGAGGCTGGTCCGTAAGCACCACGATAGGGTGGGCTTGGAAGTAAGGCCAAAGGCGTTGAGTAGAGACCACCAAGGCGAAGATAATCTTCTCGGTTCTCGAATACCTGGTCTCAGCGTCATGGAGTACTTTGCTGGTATAATAGATTGGCTTCTGGGCCCCGACAGCATCCATGCGCACAAGTACGGAGCTGACAACCTCGGGGGAAGCGGTCAGATATAAGAAGAGCTCTTCTCCATTTTCAGGCTTGGACAACAGCGGAGGGGTGGAGAAACTGCTTCAACTCCTCAAAGGAGCCCTGGCACTCCTTTGTCCATTCGAAGCCGTTGACCTTGCGCAGCGCCTTAAAGAAGGGCAGGCACCTTTCCGCCGACCTTGACATGAAGCGACTTAGGGCCGCCACCCTCTCCGTCAGGCGCTGCACTTCCTTCTTGTTGGCTGGGGGCCTCATCTCCAGGATAGCCCTGATCTTGTCGGGGTTGGCCTCGATCCCCCGCTGGGTCACCATAAAGCCCAGGAATTTGCCTGCTGCCACTCCAAAGGCGCATTTGTGGGGGTTGAGCTTCATTCGATACCGACGCAAATTGTTGAAAGTCTCCTCAAGGTCAGCCACATGGTCCTCTGTACTGGTGCTCTTGGTCAGCATATCATCCACATACACCTTCATGTTGCGCCCCAGCTGGTCCTCAAAGACCTTGTTCATTAATCTTTGGTAAGTGGCCCCGGCGTTTTTCAATCCGAAGGGCATCACCCGGTAACAGTAAATCCCCTTCTCTATGATAAAGGAAGTTGCTTCTTCATCCGCCGGGCTCATCTTGATTTGATTATACCCCGAGAACGCATCCATGAAACTGAGCGTCTCGTGCCCGGAGGTGGCGTCTACTAGCTGGTCGATCCGGGGCAACGGGAAGCTGTCCTTGGAGCACGCCTTGTTGAGGTCGGTGAAATCCACGCACATCCTTCAGCTTCCGCTGGCCTTGCGAACCATCACGACGTTCGCCAGTCAGTCTGGGTAGCGCACCTCACGGATGTGACCAGCCGCCAGCAGCTTCTGCACCTCCTCATCAATAGCCCTCTGTCGGTCTGGGGCAAAACTCCTTTTCTTCTGTCTGATGGGCCGGCACTCTGGCCGAATGTTGAGCTGGTGCGTAATCACCCCTCGAGATCCCGGGCATGTCGGACGCTGACCATGCGAAGACGTCGGCGTTGGCCCGCAGAAAGGCAAGGAGTCGGTCACGAGCTTCCTCTGGAAGTAAGGCTCCAACTCGAACCGTCCGCACGGGGTCCTCCCCGAGGGGGAAAGTGAGCAGCCGCTCGGCCGGTTCCCCCCTTTTCTCTAAGTCTCGCGGGTCAAGGGCCTCTGGTGCCGGTGCAGGTGCCGTCTCCTGGGGACTAGGGGCCAAGTGATAGCAAAGTGCCGGTAGGCCCTGCTCTCCTCGCATCTCGCCGACCCCTCCGTTGGTCGGGAACCTCACGAGGAGCCGCTTGGTGGATATGATAGCATCCAAGAGGTTGAGCCCAGGTCTCCCGAGGATTGCATTGTATGCGAGGGGCATACGAACCATCAAGAACTTCATGAGAACGGTGCTTTGGCAGGGAGCCGTACCAGCCGTTATGGGAAGAGTGATTTCCCCCTCAACCCTCACGGAGTCTCCCGTGAATCCCATCAAAGGCGTGGCGACCGATCGAAGCAGACCATGCGACAAGTTCATACGAACAAAGGCATCATAGTTTAAAACATCTACAGAGCTCCCACTATTAACTAAGATTCTTTTTACAGGGTGCTTAGCGATCGTCATGGACACGACGACGCTATCATCATCCTTATTTACAACCCCTTCCAAGTCCTTTCCGAAAAAAGGAATTACAGTCTCAGCTCCCCCCTCCCCCTTTTGTTTTTTCAATAGGCCTCCTGCCCCCCAGGAAATCATCGCCACCGTCTTCCCCATCGGGGCATTATCGATCACCGGCAGCGCCGGCGCTGATGGGCCAGGAGCTCCCGGGTCGCCCCTCTGGACGAACTTTCTCAGGTGGCCCCGCTGGATGAGGTCTTCGATAGCTTTCTTCAGCTGCCTGCAGTCGTCGGTGTCGTGGCCATGGTCCCGGTGGTAGCGGCAGTAGAGGTTCTTGTTCCGGGGGATCTTCGGGTTGATGGGAGGAGGGCGTTGCAGATAAGGCTCCCCTTCAATCTCGAGTAGGATCTGAGATATTGGGGCAAGCAGTGGGGTGTAAGGCCCGTCTCTCGGTGCGGGAGGTCGAGGACGGTTGTCTGGTCGGCGAGGAGGCTCGGGCCTTCTGGGACGGGCTTCTGCAGGTTCTGGCTGGGTCAGCTTCCTAGGGATGCTCCCGCCAGCTTCATGCCGGGAAAAGTCGGCTTCGTCCGCCCGGATATACTTCTGGGCCCAGATCAGAAGTTCAGAGTAGGAGCCCGGCGGCTTCTTGTCAAGAGAATACGCGAAGCGAGAAGGGCGAAGCCTCCGCTTCAGAGCCAGGGTAGCCACCGAGTCTTCCAGGTTGTAGACCTCCAGGGCGGCCTCTTTAAATCGGGCAACATAATCCCGCAAAGACTCGCCATTCTTCTGCTGAACGGCAAATAGACTGTCCGCCACCCTCGGGATCTTCCGGCAGGCGTCAAAGTGGGCTAAGAAAGCCCTCTCCAACTGGCGGAAGGAGTCGATGCTTCGTGGCGGCAGACGAGAATACCAAGCTCGAGCAGCCTTCTTCAGAGTGGCCGGGAAAGCAACGCACATAAGTGAGTCAGTGGCCCTCTGGACTTGCATGAGTACCTTATAGCTTTCCAAATGATCCAGGGGATCCGCGGTCCCGTCATATGGATCTAGTTGAGGAAGGCGGAACCTGGTAGAGATGGGCTCCTCCATGATGCGGCGGGACAAGGGAGGCCGACTGTCGTAATCTGTCTCTGGCAGGTGGGTGATTCGACGGCTAAGCTCCTCCAGCTTCTGATTGCACTCCTTGAGTCGACGCTCAGCTCGACGAGGCATCCGGCCATCGAAAAAGCCCTCTTCTGAAGATTCAGAAGAAGAAGAACGAGGGCGGCGATGCCGGCGCGGGCGCTCCGCCTCCTTCCCGTGCCACCGCTTAGGACAAACGCTAGCATGGCGAGAAGGAGACCGGAGCCTTTTAGAGGCTTCACGGTGATAAGGCTTGGCCGGAGATCGGCGGCGATGATCCACAGGGACCGGCGATCTCCGACGGGAGGAATGCTGGCTGGGTTGCATCACCCCCGGGATAGACGGGTTCAGCTCCGACTGCTGCAAGGCCGCCTGCTGGTGCTGCAGGCCCTAAACCATCGCCGCTAAAGACTGAACCTGCTAGCCAGGACAGTGAGTCGATCTTCCTGGAGTTGCTGCGGAGCAGACACAGAAGCATCGTTCTGTGGAGCAGGAGGCCCTGCCCCTCGGAGATGCAGAGGCTTCGGGATACTGGATGCGAGAGTCGGGGGGGCCTCCGCGGGTGGACCAGCCCCGCAGCGCTGCCCCCAGCGCGACCGGCTGAAGCTCCCTTCGTCCGGGTCGTCACCATGACTTTAAGATCTGGAAGAAAGGAGAGAGAAGAAAGCTGCTGGCTCGACGTCTTTCTCACACTCCCCCCTACCTGGCGCGCCAATCTGATGACGCCAAGTCACCTTCCTTAAACGTTGGGGAAGACGGACGTCCCTCTCCTCGGAGTCCTGCAAGATAAGTCCCTGGAGACCGGTGACACCGGTAGGGACCCTCCGACGATCAAGTTAGTCACTCGGGCTCAGACAAAGAACCGCTCAGCGAAAGAGAACTGAGGCGGTTAGGGTTTTTCTGGAAGGAAGAAAGCTCAGAAAACCAGAGTTCAGATCCCACTTACAGTGCGAGCACGTGCTTTTATATTTGTCTGAATACCTTATCTTACTATCACGGGAGATCACCACCGTACCATCGTTACGCGTGCTGGAGGCATCCCGTACTGCTTGCTGACGTGATATCATACGTGTCCGACAGCTGCGAAGGCATCCAGTGCGCGCCGTCGGCTGATATGACCGAGCACAGTTACACGTGGTGGTGAATCGTACGCCGCAGCGAGGCATGGCCATGCACAGGGACATGCAATGCACCATACGCCGTTATGAGGTATGGCCCTCCGTAACGGGGCGCAATCACGGGCATACTGAGAATCACGTGGGTGCACCGTGCGACCTGGAATCGCCATTTTTCTTGACGGTCGAGCTGCATGCCTATTGCTGATGACCCCCGCCCCGAGACCCGATGGGGTCCCGGGGGCGGAAAAATGCCGGTGCACCCCGGGACCGGTGGGGTCCCGGGGCCAAGAGATGATGACCCCACCCCGAGACCCGATGGGGTCCCGAGGGTGGGGAAATGTCGGTGCACCCCGGGACCGGTGGGTCCCGGGGCCAAGAGATGATGACCCCACCCCGAGACCCGATGGGGTCCTGGGGGCGAGGAAATGCCTGTGCACCCCGGGACCGGTGGGGTCTCGGGGCCAAGAGATGATGACCCCACCCCGAGACCCGATGGGGTCCCGGGGGCGGGGAAATGCCGGTGCACCCCGGGACCGGTGGGGTCCCGGGGCCAAGAGATGATGACCCCACCCCGAGACCCGATGGGGTCCCGGGGGCGGGGAAATGCCGGTGTACCCCGGGATCGGTGGGGTCCCGGGGCCAAGAGATGATGACCCCACCCCAAGACCCGATGGGGTCCGGGGGCGGGGAAATGCCGGTGCACCCCGGGACCGGTGGGGTCCCGGGGCCGCCGTTACCTTTATTCTGACGACGCGGGATCAGTCATATCAATTATCATTTTATTATAATAAGATTTCTCCCATTTATGATTCTAACCTATGAAGCCCAGGTAGCTCATGACTTTTAAGATTCAGAATTTTTCACTAAAACTATAGTTCGGAATAAAATGGAGCACAACTTATTTAGGTTCAGAGATGCTGGAAATTTCAAGTTTCAAAATGTCAAGGTACTCGAGTTTGTGGCCCCAATCAAAATAAAGAACCTATTGTAGAAGTCTCAAATGCACTGTGTGTGCTAGTGGTAGCATGCTGTGACCTTGTAACTGCAGTCCTTTTCTACATTTGATGTCTGTGACAATTGGGTGTCATCTTCCTATAAATAGTGATACCCTTAGTTAAGTGTGTTCCACTTGATTCTTGCTGTACAAAGTAAATAACAAGCAGTGCAAATTAAGCACAAAATATGGGACAGTTATCTTCAGTAGTTATTGTTATGAATTTCAGGAGGGATCATTTAATATCTGTGTGCTCAAATGCTGTAGGTTATGCTCTTCCATAAGGACTTTAGTTACTGGACAGATACTTGGAAATATGATGCTTGTTTTATGCTCAGTTGTCCTCTTGTTCTTGTCTACATTCTGAAGACAATTTTAATGCTAAATAATTAACTATTTATTTCTTACACAGAATTCTTTATGCTCTTTAACTCTTGACTCTGTCTTGATTTGATTTTGAATGCCATTTCAGTGCACAAGAGAAGGCTTCATCCAAAAGGTCAAGGAACAAGAAGGGGAAGGATGCAATATTCAAGGGTTCTTGGATGTCAATAAAGTTGCTGGAAATTTTCACTTTGTGCCTGGAAAAAGCTTCCATGGATCTAACATTCGTGTGCATGACTTGTTGGCCTTCCAAACAGAAAGTTACAATGTGAGTAGCATATGACATAACATGAGTAGCATAAGTTTACCTTGTCTTGCACTGTATATGGAGACTTTTGAACTTCAGTCTAGCTCATTTGTCTAACATGGCATGATTGCTGACATCTTTCCATTAAAACACCAGATAAGCAACAAAATAAATAAACTATCCTTTGGAAAGGAGTTTCCAGGTGCTATAAATCCACTTGATGGGTAAGTTGCATGGATTGCTTAACATTATTCAGCTGACTGATAGGAGTAATTATTCTTATCCGCAATATAACAATTTTAATGCTTCCTTGGTTTTGATAAAAATTTCAGTGCACAGTGGACACAACAAGCCTCATCTGGGATGTACCAATATTTCATCAAAGTGAGTACATCACTTGCAACTCCATGTTTTGTCATGAAGATTTTTGACTGGATTATTATGGACAAGCTTGGTCTTTTATCATCTTTTTTGTACACCCAATTATTTGATATTATTATTTTTGATCTGGGAAATGTTTGATTTCCTTATCTTTATACCGATATTATATAAACTCCTTAGCTCTTTCTTTTGACATCATATATAATTACACAAGCATTGTTATGGGACTGTATTTTGTATTTCTCAGGTTGTTCCCACAATTTACAGCGACATAAGAGGACACAGAATTCACTCAAACCAGGTGAAGTTGACTTTGATCTGTAACTCTTCTCTGCAATTTGACTTCATATATAGTCTGGCACCTGAAATTTACGTTTGTTGTACATGCAGTTCTCAGTGACAGAGCACTTCAAGGATGGACATGTTTATCCCGGGCCACCTCCTGGAGTGTTCTTCTTTTATGACTTTTCACCAATTAAGGTGAGTGAAATTAGATATCTAGCTTGCTTATATGCGCTTGTTTTGAAAGTCTTTTGTGGTTCGATCAAAAAGGAATGCTTAACCTTCTAAATATGTGAACAAAATTTGAATGTATATCTGAGAAAATCATGCTTGATGAATGGCTCCACCAAATTGCATATGCTTAGTCTTAGTGATAGGTTGCATGAAGTCTCTCCATTGTTTTAATCAGCTTAATTCAGCATCATGATGTGTTCTGTGTATGATCTGATCTTCTTGAAATATAAAGCAATCAAATGAAAAATTGTTCAAGCTTTATAAAAATATCTGCAATTTAAAACTACTTATTTTTGCTGCTATCTTCAAATTAGAACTGAGAAGACTTTCTGATCGTAAATCCTATACATATGGAAAAAGCAATTTCTTTCTCATCTTTTGTGGTCTCATAGTGAGAATTAGAAAAATTGTCCTTTGTAAATGGTTTCCCTGTGCAACTTGTTGGCAGGATAGACATGAAAGTAAGTTTAAAGGTTTGTGAATTTATCAAAAAAATGGCAAGTTGAGTTGGGGAAATAGTCTATGATTGAAGTAGTGCTTGAACAAGATTTAGGTTCACAATCAATGGAGATGTGCTTGCTACACTAATAAAACATCAAATTGTTGGCAAGTTAAGCATAACTTACAGCAAAGACAGGTAAGAAATTGAGGATAGATGTGAACAAGGTTAACAAAGGTAAATATCTTTGTGTAGGTTTCAGCTACTGCTTCGACTCTTGAGCTGAAAAATAATAACGCACTTGAGGAACATGGAAACCAATTGTGGATAATTGATCCATGACATTGCTAGGTCAGATTGCACTACAACGAACTTGAGACTATGATGCTGAAACAATGAAAGAAAGAGTGCCCATGTGGCATAAAGACAGAAGAGTCTTGAAGATGTTAATATCATGGTTTTATATATCATAGCAACTAGATGGTATAACCAATATGATACCATTCTGACAAGAAAATGACACTGGATGCCCCTTGGGTTGCTGACAATGTTTGAGATGGGACATCCCGGCCAAGTTGGAATATGTTGATATTGATTGGTATAGATGCCGATTCAATTGGAATGACGGTCATAGAGTCAAAATGAGTTGGTACCCGATATTGAGATTGGTTCAACTGGTTTGCATGGCTTCCTAGATAGGGCTTAATTTCACAATCTTCATAATATAGAGATGGCTAAGATGCGTGAAGCCATCTAGGTTAATAAGCTTTTCATGAAAAAAATCTGCTGAATCTATAGTCCCTGTTGATTAGTTAGCTTATGATGGAAAAAAAAGAGCAACCTGAAGACAGCTCTATTGACTAAACTAAATACTATCCTTTATTCTAAAAGAAGACGAATGTAATATGAAAAAGAAGGTTGAAGTTTGTGATATTTACCTAACTCTTGATACAGAGAAACTTGAAGAGCATTATATCTTATCATATGTCGATTTGTTAGAAGTTGAATCTTTTTAAGCTGGGGGGAATTGATATAGTTAAAAATTTTCATATCTACTAACTGTTTAAATCATAGACGCTAATGCCTAGAAAGATGCTCTTCAAGAAAGCTTATGTTATAGAGGATCACTGAAGTCTAAAAAGAAAGCAAGGCTACATCAAAAATTATGTCTAAACGAGCTTGAAGGACGATCATTTGAGATTCATACTAAGATAAGATGGTTAGATAAACATACTTTAAAAACCATTGGAATGATGAGCATTTCATCAAAGAAGAATAAAGGTGACAATCAACTTGTAGATGCCCGATGACCTTAAATTTTGAAGACCATCTTCAGTGGCATTAAAAAAAAAAAAATAGAATGCACGCTAGTCCAAATGGAAGCTTTAGTAATATCAACATAATTAAAGTTATTAAGTAAATCCACTTCTATGACAATTAGCTTTTTAATGCTTTTTGAATCACATAAAATGGAGGTGGGATAAGAAAGTTATGAACAATTTTATGTCAAGATGTGCCACGGGTGAATTTCTAGAAAATTAATGAGATGTCATTCTACAATCCATATTTTAAAGGATGATTTTCTTTTATTTTTGCCCAATGTTTTATATTTATTTCTCCTAAATACTCATGCTAGATGAGTTAGAAGTCAATTAGGAGTTAGAATATATTTTTAAGTAATATCTCTTTTGTTTTATTTGGAATAAACATATCAAATGCATCTAAAATACTAGTCCTCTTGTTACGATAAATGGTGGTGCATGTGGTAAGTTTGAGGCTTGCACCAATTGTAAGCCAAAGGAAAAAAATAGTATTAATCTTGAAATCTAATGCCAGATATTAAGCAAAGATAATTAAGATTGGCAGATTGTATATTGCTAGCGGATGTGGATGTATCTCAACTCAACTCAACTCATCTAAGCATTTTCCCAATTACATGGGGTCGGCTACATGAATCTGCTTCCTCCACTTTGCTCTATTCAGGACCAAGTCAACATTTAAATTACAAATAGTTATATCTTTTTTAATTATTTTCGGTCATGTTAGTTTAGGTCTACCTCTACCTCTATCCTTACCATAAATTGTTAAAAGATCACTCTTTCTAACTGGAGCATCTAAAGGTCTATGTTGTATATGTTTAAACCACTGTAATCGATTTTCTTTCATTTTATCTTCAATTGGGGCTGATGTGGGTGTATATTACATTAAATTTGATTGGCATGTGGCATTAGAAGTGTTTGGCAAGATGTGAGGCATGTAGGTTGCCCCACCAAAATGTTATGGATGCAACGTAAAATCCAAAACTTCAAGAGTTCATATTGTGGAATATCTAGAAATGTTGCTGGATCTTTTCCCTTTTTTTTTTTTTCTTCAATCTATGGTGTTTATGGGAGGTTACCACAATAAAAGTTTTCTTTGTAGCACAACAAATTAGATCCACTTTTCCGTATACCTTCTTTAAACTATGCTCAATATGGAATCTCTCTCTCTCTCTCTCTCTCTCTCTCTGTTAAACAGAGACATGCATGTGTACGCATTTCCTGGATTACATCTTATGAGACTTCTATAATGTTTTTTTTAATATTATGGGTGCTTTAGATTCCAGCAGAGTGCATTACTGTATCTTTCTCATATTTGTTGGTGTGATAATTAATTCATAAATATGTTGCAGGTGATATTTACAGAAGAAAATAAATCTCTGCTGCACTTCTTGACAAATATATGCGCTATAGTTGGAGGTTTCAATGCAGCTTATCCTACTCATTTTCTACTTTTCTTTAAATGAATTCATTCTTAAAAAAGGGGGTAATAACTTAGGTTTATTAGCCTGTCAAAGTCTGCTTAGCAACCTATTTATTAAAGAAATTTGAGGTTCAATGCAACTAATGCTACTCATCTTATACTTTTTTGTCTTTGATTTTTTCATAAGTTTATTGGGTTTCATTAGGTAAATTTTTTAAGAAAAAAGAATGTATGAGGTGATGCTTGGTATCATCATGACCTGAAATCAGGTGCATATGTTGTCACTAACCATGCATCCATGTTTTACTATTTTGGAGCTAAAAGATGGGTGTAGGAGTTTGCTCCATTGTATGCTCCATCTTCAACTGTTGGTTAGCTGATGGAATTCATATTGCTTCTATGTTGTTTTTCACTCCAACAAGCATGAATTAGAACAAAGCTGCTAGAACCTGATTTTGAGAATTTTGGATGATGCTCAGGTGTCTTCACAGTTTCTGGGATAATTGATGCATTCATTTATCATGGCCAACGGGCAATTAAGAAGAAGATGGAACTTGGAAAGTACAGGTGATTCCTTATGTTTGAGGAACTGCTGCCCCCATTTTCCATCTCTGGGGGCCTATTGGAAGATATGATTGGGGAGACCACGGTGCTGGACAAGATGCTGCTGCCCCTCATGGGGGCTGCTGAAATTATGACCATTTGAGCTCAATACTGCTCAAACATGTAACAGGAAAAATTCATGGATTTTTCCTCTCCTTATAGATGTCATTTGAGTGTTTATTTATAGTATCTACTTTATAACCTGAGAAGAGTTGTTTTATAGTATTTCAAAAGTGGTTGTTAGGGTTTTGATCCTTTGTGCTCTTGATTGCCGTTGAAATTCTTTTTGGTTTAATACACTTCCGTCATATAATCTAATGAAACAAGTTTTCATGGTGCACCCTGCAATTATGTTTCTTTTGTTCATTTGATTTGTCAGCAGTTAGAGCTTTAATTTAACAAATAAATATGTAAACATTTTGTGAAACCATGGCCACGAGATCATACTGAGATTCTGAAATCTGCTCAGGTTTAACAACCAATGGAGACCACCCAGTAGAGACTTGACCTTGTGGCAGCGACCCTCATTTGGAGGCCTTGGTTTTCAGTCTAGCCAATGTGTTACACCATTTAATTTAGTGCTGAATGGTTATAGATCATGTTTATTTACATGCTGTTTCCCTAGATGTAGGATTCTAAAATATAAGCTAGGCTGGACAAGAAAACGCGATTGAAATCCGGATTTATCTTGGTTATCCTGACAAACTTTTACCCTGATAGAAATTTGTAGGGAGATGCTATTATAAGACGATGAGAGGGAACAAGTCGCTCTGAAATTTATTTGTTCGTTTTCAATGGATGTTACCATACCATCCATCCATTGATTTCAAATGCCCAAAAACCTTTTCCATCCATTGGTTTCAAACGTCCAAAACCTATCCATGACGCAGCCCAGACAAACCTCAATCTAAGATTTAAAACATTGCATTCCCGGAACGACCTCAACTTCTAAGTAGTGTTTGGTAAAAAAAAAATTATATGGATAAGTGTACGGGATAGAGTTTGTCCCCTGGCTATCCCCCTTGGCTATCCCATTGATCATATCAAATGCAAAAAGGTAAATCCATAGGATAACTTTTTTTTATTCTTATTTGAGGGATAACCAGTTATTCCTGCATTTTAGAAATAAATTGAGGGGATATCCCATGATTAACCATGGTTAACCATGATTATCTCTTTGGTTAACTTTATTCCCAGCTATTCTTTATAGTTATGGCTTTTGGGAATAAGAGGGGATATCCCCTCTTATCCTCTATTTCAAATACTACCTAAATGAAAATGAAATCCTTGCTACCCCACCCCCTCTGGAATAGACAAACCACCATATCCATCTGGAAACAAGCCCCTTACCAAATCCTGTGACACATTTATCCCTTTCTTCCTCGATGCTTTGTATGCATGTACACAATACCACCCTCCTCTCCAACACATGCTGTAATTTCTTGTGGCTAGCAAATAGAATTGATAAGAAGAACTAGGACCACAAGAACTCACTCTCATCAAATAAGTGAAAGCGGTACAACATGTAACTCAAAAAGACTCCAATCAAATAAGTGAAAGCTAAAGCTAAATGACATGTAACTCAAAAGGAGCCTAAGGTGTGTAAATTTCTATGTACATCACAACCTCACTCCTTTTTTTTTTTGGCTCCACCTCTCTGGTGCATGAATCCTCATTGCTTCAACCGCAGCGGTGGCGGGTGCGACTCCACGAGTATCGACCAGAGGACATGAACATCCTCGTATGGGCATGACTTCACATCCTCATAGAGGATATATATTCCTCTATCTATTAAAACATCAAGAACAAATATTAGGAATTACTGGGCAGTGTAAATCCATTTAAAGTGAAGAGAAATGATTTTAAGAAGAGTTAACCACAGATTATCTACAATAAAAAAGAACGTTAGGGAAAAAACAATGCAAAAGAATAAGAAAACAGTGAAATGTGCAGGGAGGGAAGTTTTCCAGTGAGAGCATAGAAAGCTAGTAAAAGGATTTGCATGGTGCATTAAGAGGATGAGGAAGTACAGTTGGAAAGAATGCAGATGCCATAATTAGAGCTGATATCAAAAGAATAAGAAACAGAAGAATATGACAACAGAAGGCAAGATGCGAATATAATTAACTTGGAGTGGAGTTGAACATACTCTTCCTGTGGGCAGAATGCATGCGGAGCCACAGCTTCTTCAGTGGGGAGAGGAGGAATTGAAGCCACCCCATGTGGAGGAGTGGGGGTGTTATTGTTTCGTTGGTAGGGTGAATGAAGGGTGAGGGTGGGGAAATAGGAGGGTGGGGGTTGGAGAGAGCAAGTAGCTACTGGTTTGCTTTAGGCGTGGATGAAGTCTATTGCACTATTCCTTCTGCCACATTCCACCCCCCCTGCAGTCCAATCATGAAAAGTACTTTCTTTTGGTACTGTGTCACCCTCCACCTTTAACACTTCCCTCTCAAGCTCTCTCTCTCTCTCTCTCTATAGCACAGAAAAGTTGTTGTTGCCCTCCATACCATAAACAATTGAAAGATATGCTGGTCTTTATTTTTCTTATGGTTCAGAACGAACAAAGCACCCTTTTTCTTTCTTCAGACCTGCATGATATCAGCTCTGCAAATAATAGTTTTATTCCTGTCAAATTAATTTGTGCAGGTGGTCCACCATCTCATAATTTGTCAACAAAACAGGCCTAAGGTCACTTGCAGGTAGGCCCTTATTGTTTTGAGACACTGATATTTCTCACAATAGGCTAGGCCATAAGAGTTCGTCAGCGAACAATATGTGGCACCTGTGAGATGTTGTGGCACTTCTGAGATGTACTGTGGTGGGAACAAAACTACACGTATCATATGACCAAGGGCATGGCAATCATGATATGTAAGCAGCTGTTACAACATCGGTATAATGGGCTAATAAGCCATTAAATTAAGGATACCTTGAGAAGAGCATCTACTTTTAGTTGGATACCTCGATTTGCCAAGCTAGTTCTTATATAATGTTTCTTGATTGGCTTTTCTATTAGCAGCCTTGTCTGTGTCTCTGAGAATTTCATTAGATCATGGTGGGATTCGAGTTTTAAAATCCCTGATAACTTAAATAGTGATACAAATGTTGGCCCTTGCGACATAAAAATAATAATCAATCTGAACTTGCATACAGTAAAAGCATTTAAGTGTGCTATTACTGTGAGATTTCTTCATACAGGTAGGATAATCTCTAAGAAGGATCATGACCATCTTTTGGTATTCAAGGCATGACTACAGAAAACTATAACATGGCAAGCTGCATAGGTTGAATGTGATCCTCTCCCAAGATAGAAGTACTCTTCTTCTTAGGGCAGTGGCATTCCATAAGAGGTTCAGGACCGGAATGGACCCTGGCAGTTGCCCAGAGCACATGAAAGACTCAGAAGAAAAGAAATATTAAAAAAGATGGTTTACTAAAACTGAAGCTAACATCCAAACTACTTCCCAATCCATTGCTCCAGTTAATTGCAATGAAAACTAACTAGCTATATGGCTAATGAAAAGATTTAGGTAAGGGAATTAACCTAAGGAGACAAAAAAGCTTATGTAGATTAACAAGGATGTATTGTCAGTCTTTAGAACAAAGCAGAATGTGAAAAACTGAGTACACCATGTTTCGTGCATCGCATCTTGTCCACAGGATGCTTACTTGATGTCATGCCCCAGACCCAAATATTGGGCTAGGGTGACAACTCGCCGCGTGCCGGGCACGCAAGGTGTCTTAAAAATCTTGATATACGATTCAAATGGGGCAATAAATATGAAAACCAACCATAATACAAATGATAGTTATAAGTTTTGGGTTTCAAACCCTACACCCAAGTCATGCTAATAAAGTTGGGCTACAACAAGCCCTACACACAAACATAATAGGATTACACCAATGCAATGGTTCTTATTTTATTTATTAGAAGCTCCATCAACTCCGAATATCCATCATCAACCCTGAGGCTCTGAAAAACATTGTGAAGGTTTAATGAGTTTACACTCAATAAGTAAGCCTATTATACAATCATATCATACTTGAATATATTTAACATGCTATCAACATATGCATTTTGTCAACTTAACATAAATTGAACATTCGATAAGCATCAGGATATGCATTCTAGCAAACTCACTGTTTATGTAATTATAGATTTCTATGTGTCCCACGGCCCTGCAATACCTCAATCAGAGCACATCCTCCAGATGTGTGGCCATATAAAATCAACAGAACACATTGTACGATGTGTGGGGCCATACCATAACAGAACACACTCTACGATGTATGTGGCCATATGAAAATCAACAGAACACATTGTAAGACATGTGGGGCCATACCATAACAGAACACACTCTACGGTGTGTGGCCATATCATAACAGAACACGTCTACAATGTGTGGGGCCATATCATAACAGAATACATCTCCAGTGTGTGTGGCCATATCATAACAGAACACAGCTACAATATGTGGGGCCATAGTAAAGGAGAACCGCGGCGACCCATATAAATCTATTTAACATTTTCATCATAATTACATCATGCATCTGTATCTCACATTACCTCACAGTGGTTTGCACAGTACTAGGAAATGCATATAGTCACCTCAATATAAACATATCGTACAGGCAATCACATTTCTGGCATATACATCAATAAATCATTTCTTACAATATTACCAATCACTATAATCATATAATTGTTCATTTGTAATCCACAGTTCCATGCTACATAGACAATTCAGATAATTTCTATTTTCTTCTTATTTATAAAAATGCATGCAAACTGTATATACTCAATTTATTAATTAAATAATTATTAAATTTGCATAATAGTCTTACTTACCTCCTACGCAAAATCCAAATGATGCACCAACTAATCAGATGTCTGGGCACCTACAGGATCAATGTACATAATTAATTCACTGAAATCTAATTAATAAAATGACCCTTAAGACCCTACCCAGACTAGTTCACGGGCCCAACTTTGGGCTCGAATATCTCCCACTATACACACCCAATTGGGGAAGTAAAAATACCCCAAGAAACTAGAATTAACCAGATTCTAGCCATATAATTTTCTTGCTAATCTCGGCCCGTTACGGGGCCCAAAAACTAGCCCCAAAACTGCTCGCAGCACGGCCCAATAGGCCCAGACCAGGCCGGCCCAGCGGCCCATGGCCAAGCCTCCATCCCCTGCTCCCCTGTTTCGCCGAAACAGGGGACACCATCCGGCCGACGGCCAGGGCCGCCGCCGGCCTAATCCGTCCGGCCCGGCCACCGGAGGCCGAGCCGGAGCCGGCCGTCCTTCCCCATTCTTTCTCTCTCAATTTCTCTCCCTCTCTCTTTCTCTCTTCTTGCTCCCGTGAAATTCACTGTGCCGGCGTCAATTCCGGCCAAATTGGAGTCGGTCCGGCCGCCGTTGGCCGGACCAGAGCCGGCCGCCGCGGCCGACCTCCCCTCTCTCTCTCTCTTAATTTTTCTCTCTCCCTCTCTTTCTTTCTTTCTTGCCGCACTGTGCGCTCGGTGCCGGCGGCACGGCCGGCCACCAAGGCCGGCCGGACCTCCACCGGACGTACGTCGGCGCCGGTGGAGGTCACCGGCCAACTCTCAGGCCCGGTCAGGCGATGGGCACGCTGCCGGGCCCGAACCAAGGATCGGCACGGTTCACTGTGCCGATCCTGCACTCTCTCTCTCTCAGGCTCTCTCTCTCTCTCTCTCTCTCTCTCTCTCTGGCAGGGGGACATACCTGAGAATGATGCGCGCCAGGATGAAGGAAGGAGTCCTCCTCCTTCACATTTTAATCACCTGTGCGATGCCTCGGTTCGGGAGTTCCCGAAGACTAAACGCTTCACCTGGAGCGAAGCGTCAGCCAGGAAAACCAACAGGCTAGAACCTGGTTCATCTGAACCAAACCTGGTTCATCTAAACCGGGTTACTACATCCTCCCCTCCTTATAAAAATTTGGCCTCGAAATTGGTATACTATAAATCTCAAAAGTCAACAATCTAAGATAGATAAATTACCTTCAAATAATTGTGGATACTTTGTTTTCATCTCTTCCTCCAGTTCCCAAGTAGCCTCCCTCTCAGAATGATTACTCCATTGTATCTTGACATAGGGAATGGTACGCCGCCTCAGTACCTGATCTTTGCGGTCCACGATACGCATAGGATGTTCCTCATATGATAAATCCTTCCTCAACTGAATAGGCTCATAAGCTATAACATGACTGGGGTCTGAAACATACTTCCTCAACATAGATACATGGAATACATTGTGAACACCAGATAAAATCGGAGGCAGTGCTAAGCTGTATGCAACCTCCCCAACTCTGCTCAAGATCTCAAAAGGTCCAATATAGCGTGGACTAAGCTTTCCTCTAATCCCAAATCTCATCACATCCTTGGTTGGTGATACCCTTAAGAATACATGATCCCCAACCTGAAATTCTAACTCCCTTCTTCTGACATCAGCATAACTTTTCTGCCTGCTCTGAGCTGTACGAAGACGCTCCCTGATCAAATGCACCTTATCTACTGTCTGCTGGATCAGCTCAGGGCCTAGCAATTTTCTTTCCCCCACATCATCCCAACATAAAGGAGATCTGCACCTCCTACCATACAAGGCCTCAAATGGAGCCATGTGGATACTGGCTAAGTGATTATCCCAAGCCCCACCCAAGTCCATCACACAGGCTCGCAACATGTCCTCCAGAATCTGTATGGTCCTCTCTGACTGTCCATCAGACTGGGGATGATAAGCTGTGCTAAAGTTTAATTTGGTTCCCAAGGCCTTATGAAGGCTCTTCCAAAACTGTGATACAAATCTGGTATCCCGGTCAGATACAATAGAGACAGGAACACCATGAAGTCTCACGATCTGCTCAATATACATGCTAGCCAATCTATCACTCGAGACTCCAACTCTGAAAGGTAGAAAGTGGGCTGATTTTGTCAGTCTGTCCATAATAACCCAAACTGCATCATTACTCCTGGGAGTTTTGGGCAAACCAGTCACAAAATCCATAGTAATCTTTTCCCATTTCCACTGAGGAATCATCAGAGACTGAAGGGGTCCCGCAGGCCTTTGGTGTTCGGCCTTCACTCGCTGACATACCAAGCACTTGGCCACAAACTGAGCAATCTCCCTCTTCATACCTTTCCACCAAAAATTCTCCTTTAAGTCTCTATACATTTTAGTACCACCTGGATGAACAGTATAGGGAGAGTAGTGAGCCTCCCTCAAAATCTCGGCTTTCAACTCCTCATTGCTAGGTACACAAAGTCTGCCTTCAAATCTCAGGGATCCATCATCCATTACATAAAATCCACTCTGAACTCCTGACTGAACAGCAACCTTAATTCTTTGAAGATCTGGATCTTCCATCTGGGAGGACTTAATTTTGTCAACAAGAGTCGGCTGAAGAATAAGTGCAGCAACAAGTCCATCAGACTGCTGTACTCTCAGTCCAATCTCCCACCTCTCGAGGTCCTTCAGAATGTGAGGCTGGGAGGTAAGCATAGCAGCTAACTCAGAAGAGGTCTTCCTACTCAAGGCATCAGCCACAACATTAGCCTTCCCAGGATGATAATGCAGATTCAGATCATAGTCCTTCAGAAGCTCCAACCACCTCCTCTGCCTCAAATTGAGCTCCTTCTGTGTGAAGATATATTTTAGACTCTTATGGTCTGTATACACATCACACGACACCCCATAGAGATAATGCCGCCAAATCTTTAAAGCAAAAACCACTACAGCTAATTCCAGATCATGAGTAGGATAATTCTGCTCATAAGGCTTCAGTTGTCTGGAGGCATAAGCTATCACCTTTCCACTCTGCATCAGAACGCATCCCAATCCTCTTCGAGAGGCATCAGTATAAAGTGTAAAACCCTCAGATCCTGACGGAAGAACAAGGATGGGAGCTGACACTAATCGCTGCTTTAACTCCTGAAAACTTTTCTCGCACTCCTCTGTCCAATCAAACTTTACTCGCTTCTGGGTTAAGCGAGTTAGAGGTAGAGCAATGCTAGAGAAGTCTTCCACAAATTTACGGTAATACCCAGCAAGTCCCAAGAAACTTCTGACTTCCGCCACATTGGAAGGTCTGCACCAGCTAATAATAGCATCAATCTTTTTCGGGTCCACAGAAATGCCGTCAATAGAGATTATATGACCCAAGAAAGATACTTGGTCCAACCAAAAATCACACTTCTGCAACTTGGCATAGAGCCTCTTCTCCCTAAGAATCTGCAGCACCATCCTCAAGTGATCCTCATGCTCCCTGTGACTCTTAGAATAGATCAAAATATCATCAATGAAGACCACCACAAACTGATCCAAATATGGCTTAAAGATTCTATTCATCAAGTCCATGAATGCTGCCGGGGCATTAGTCAATCCAAATGGCATCACTAAAAATTCGTAATGGCCATATCTGGTTCTGAATGCTGTTTTAGGCACATCTCCCTCCTTGACTTTAAGCTGATGGTAACCTGACCTGAGATCAATCTTCGAGAATACTCGGGCTCCTTGGAGTTGATCAAACAAGTCATCAATCCTCGGCAAAGGGTATCTGTTCCGCACTGTTACCTTATTAATTTCCGGTAATCAATGCATAGCCGGAGACTGCCATCCTTCTTCTTAACAAATAGAACTGGAGCACCCCAAGGAAACACTGGGTCTAATAAATCCCCGATCTAGGAGCTCCTGCAACTGATCTTTCAATTCTTTTAACTCAGCCGGGGCCATGCGGTAAGGAGCCTTGGATATAGGCCCAGTTCCAGGAATTAAGTCAATGGAGAATTCAACCTCCCGATCTGGGGGCAAATCAGTCAATTCATTAGGAAAACATCAGGAAATTCTCGAGCTACAGGAATATCCTCCAACTTGGTCTCCTCCTTTTGAAGATCCTTAACAACAGCAAGGAATCCTTGACCACCACTCAATAAATACTTTCCAGCCTGTAGCGCTGAAATGAACACAGAGGCTAGATGTGACTGACCCCCAGTAAAACTGAATTCAGACTGATTTGGAATTTTGAAATTGACAATCTTCCTGAAACAGTCTACTGAAGCATGATAGGAGGCTAACCAATCCATGCCAAGGATAACATCAAAGAATTTCAATGGAAGGACAAAAAGATCAGCATATAATCTCATATCCTCAATGATAATCAAGCAGGATTTGCATACTGTGCCAACTTTCATAATATCACCATTTGGAAAGGCAATGAGCAACTCATGGTCTAGAGATTCAGGTGTCAATGATGTATTCTTGCTAAGATAGGTGTCAGATATAAATGAATGCGTGGCACCCGGGTCAATAAGTGTTTGAGCATACGCAGTGCCAACTTTAATCATTCCTGGATATAAGTAAATTTTGTTTTAACATCAAAGATTTAACATTTAATCTAATGTTCTAGTAATTACCAATACATTGCGCTAGAAAAGGGTATTATACTAGGTATGTATTTAAATGGTTTACCTGTCACCACAGAATTAGAAGCGGCAGCATCCTGCTGAGTGAGGTTGAAGACTCTACCCTGGGTCCTCTGTGGCTGCTGCTGCTGAATCAACCCTTGACTAGAAGAGGGCTGCTGAGTCTTCTGAAGGGGACAGGTAGCCATTTTGTGATCAGTCCTCCCGCAGAGGTAGCAGGCACCCGACACACCACGGCAAGGCCTTCCTGGGTGAAAACTCCCACAGCGAAGGCAACGTGTCTCTCTATTCCTCTGTCCTGCTGGGGCCTGCTGCGCACCTCTCTTCCTGACCTGGGTTGGGGGTTGGCCCGCAATAGGCCCCTTTTTCTTCCTCTGCTGCTCCCAATCCCTCTGAACTGTATTCATATCTCTCTCAATTACCAAAGCCTTATTCACCACAGCACTATAGGAATGAAGCTCAAATGCATTGACTGCCTGCATCAGTCTGGGTCGCAGCCCCTCTGTAAATCTGGTGATCTTGGCCATTTCATTAGTCACAATACTTGGAGCAAAGCGGGCCAATCTGGTGAACTCAGCTTCATATTGGGCCACAGAAAGATTCCTTTGCTCCAACTTAAGAAATTCTGATTCCATCCTCCTTTGTACACTCCTGGGAAAGTACTTGTCAAAGAATACCTCCTTAAACTCTCCCCAAGACATAACCTGACCACCCCGACGCTGCTCCTCAACTAGCCACCAGTCATAAGCCTCCCCCTGGAGAAGATAAGTAGCAAATCTGATCCGCTCCAACTCCTGGCTACCATGGGCCATAAAAGCCTTCTCCATATCTCGCACCCATCTCTCAGCATCAATAGGGTTGCTAGAACCAGAGAAAGGAGCAGGGGCAAACTTCTTGAAATCTGCAAAGCTACGGCCAATCCCTACCCAGGGTTGAGGTGGAGTAGGCTGGGTCAATGGTGTGAAATGAGTAGTAGGTACAGTGGACTGAATTTATGGAGCAGGAGGGACAAATAGAGTCTGTGGCATAGTGGAAGCAGGCTGCGTCTGCGGGACAATAGGGGTAGGCTGACTCTGTGGAACAGTGGGAGTAGGCTGAGTCTGCGGAGCAGGAATGGCAGACTGAGAGGATAAAGCCTGATGAATTTGTTGTTGCATGTCCCACATCGACTGTGCCATACCCGATAGAACCTGAAGCATCTCGGTCTGGAGTCGCTGATGATCAGTCCCAACAGGGTTGACAGGGGCAGCACCTCCAGTAGCATCCTGACCTCCTGGTTGACCAACATTTCCAACCTGGGAGCCCTCATCATTTTGTTGGCTCCTAGTGCGAGCCATTACTATCTCCTGATAAATTAGTTATTATAAAAATCATGATCAAACTTTTCATATCAGGCTCCCAAAACATAAGGTTTGAAATTCATATAAAGTGATAATTGTCTCAATGTCAACCTATTTGTTTGCCTAGGGTGTCATCATGTATGTGATCCTAAGGTCAATAACCTAGGCTCTGATACCACTAAAGCTGTCACGCCCCAGACCCAAATATTGGGCTAGGGTGACAACCCGCCGCGTGCCGGGCACGCAAGGCATCTTAAAAATCTTGATATACGATTCAAATGGGGCAATAAATATGAAAACCAACCATAATACAAATGATAGTTATAAGTTTTGGGTTTCAAACCCTACACCCAAGTCATGCTAATAAAGTTGGGCTACAACAAGCCCTACACACAAACATAATAGGATTACACCAATGCAATGGTTCTTATTTTATTTATTAGAAGCTCCATCAACTCCGAATATCCATCATCAACCCTGAGGCTCTGAAAAACATTGTGAAGGTTTAATGAGTTTACACTCAATAAGTAAGCCTATTATACAATCATATCATACTTGAAATATTTAACATGCTATCAACATATGCATTTTGTCAACTTAACATAAATTGAACATTCGATAAGCATCAGGATATGCATTCTAGCAAACTCACTGTTTATGTAATTATAGATTTCCTATGTGTCCCACGGCCCTGCAATACCTCAATCAGAGCACATCCTCCAGATGTGTGGCCATATAAAATTAACAGAACACATTGTACGATGTGTGGGCCATACCATAACAGAACACACTCTACGATGTATGTGGCCATATGAAAATCAACAGAACACATTGTAAGACATGTGGGGCCATACCATAACAGAACACACGGTGTGTGTGGCTACGGGTGTGTGGCCATATCATAACAGAACACGTCTACAATGTGTGGGGCCATATCATAACAGAATACATCTCCAGTGTGTGTGGCCATATCATAATAGAACACAGCTACAATGTGGGGCCATAGTAAAGGAGAACCGCGGCGACCCATATAAATCTATTTAACATTTTCATCACAATTACATCATGCATCTGTATCTCACATTACCTCACAGTGGTTTGCACAGTACTAGGAAATGCATATAGTCACCTCAATATAAACATATCGTACAGGCAATCACATTTCTGGCATATACATCAATAAATCATTTCTTACAATATTACCAATCACTATAATCATATAATTGTTCATTTGTAATCCACAGTTCCATACTACATAGACAATTCAGATAATTTCTATTTTCTTCTTATTTATAAAAATGCATGCAAACTGTATATACTCAATTTATTAATTAAACAATTATTAAATTTGCATAATAGTCTTACTTACCTCCTACGCAAAATCCAAATGATGCACCAACTAATCAGATGTCTGGGCACCTACAGGATCAATGTACATAATTAATTCACTGAAATCTAATTAATAAAATGACCCTCAGACCCTACCAGACTAGTTCACGGGCCCAACTTTGGGCTCGAATATCTCCCACTATACACACCCAATTGGGAAGTAAAAATATCCCAAGAAACTAGAATTAACCCAGATTCTAGCCATATAATTTTCTTGCTAATCTCGACCCATTATGGGGCCCAAAAACCATCCCCAAAACTGCTCACAGCACGGCCCAATAGGCCCAGACCAGGCCGGCCCAGCCGGCCCATGGCCAAGCCTCCATCCCCTGCTCCCCTGTTTCGCCCGAAACAGGGGACACCATCCGGCCGGCGGCCAGAGCCGCCGCCAGCCTAATCCTGTCCGGCCCGGCCACCGGAGGCTGGGCCGGAGCCGGCCGCCGCCGCGGCCGGCCTCCTTCCCCATTCTTTCTCTCCCTCTCTCTCTTTCTCTTCTTGCTCCTGCGTGAAATTCACTGTGCCGGCGTCAATTCCGGCCAAATTGGAGTCGGTCCGGCCGCCGTTGGCCGGACCAGAGCCGGCCGCGCCTCCCCTCTCTCTCTCTCCTTAATTTTCCCTCTCTCCCTCTCTTTCTTTCTTTGTTGCCGCACTGTGCGCTCAGTGCCGGCGGCACGGCCGGCAACCAAGGCCGGCCGGACCTCCACCGGACGCACGTCAGGCGCCGGTGGAGGTCACCGGCCAACTCTCAGGCCCGGCCAGGCGACAGGCACGCCACCGGGCCCGAACCAAGGATCGGCACGGTTCACTGTGCCGATCCTGCACTCTCTCTCTCTCTCTCTTCCCAGGCTCTCTCTCTCTGGCTCTCTCTCTCTGTGGCAGGAGGACATACCTGAGAATGATGCGCACCAGGATGAAGGAAGGAGTCCTTCTCCTTCACATTTTAATTACATGTGCGACGCCTCGGTTCGGGAGTTCCCGAAGACTAAACGCTTCACCTGGAGCGAAGCGTCAGCCAGGGAAAACCAACAGGCTAGAACCTGGTTCATCTGAACCAAATCTGGTTCATCTAAACCGGGTTACTACATTTGAAACATCATGATAAATTTTAGGAGACACACCAAGGTGGTGAAAATACAAGTTTAAAAAGTTTACAACAATTCCAAGCCCACGGTCATGGCCCTTCCTATTTTACACTACCAAAATCAGAACTGTCACCCAGCTGAAGGGCCACTCCTCTACAAGCCTTATATATATATATATATATATATATCAAAAAAGAAAATCTGAAGTTTGCTGCAATTCAAAATATCTTCCTCCCATGTCAGCAGCTATTTCTATTTTGATCAAGAGTTCTTTTCAGCGAGAACCTTTCTAGTGATTAAAACCTATGCCTCATATGACCTCCTTTAAGTTAGATGTTAAAGTTCATGCCCATATACATATCTTTTTTCCGCCCAACCAAAAGGATTTAGTTCTCACTCTTCTCAGGGGGCTGTCTGATTGCCAATAAGTTTTACAAAAACAGATATCCATAAAGCACGATTCTCTCTGACACAGAATTTATGAAAACTAGGGGAAGACCTTTTTTATATAAAACTCAAATGAGGTTCTATAACCTGTCAACTTGACAAAATAGAATTTTATAGAGAACAATCAAACAATTGTTTTGTAAAACTCATTCATCTTGAGCTTTTTATATACCCATTTTCAAAGAAATTTTATTAAGATAATTCCAACATATGGAACCTTTCTGTCTCTTCCTCTCACAATTTGTGTAGTGCTCAGCTCAAAGCAACCCCTATTAATACCCAAAAGTTCTAATCAAGGTTTTAAATCTTATGGAATAGAGATGCCCTAATTTTTTCATGGAATGTGACATCTGTGTCCTATCCCGTCTCAATCCTTGACCCAGTCAGATGCTTTCTTAGAATGCTTTTTTTAAAAAAAATTATTTGTGAAGCTTTAATATTTATTTAATTTTTAAACATATTTAAATTTCAAAAGTTATATATTTATGATATATTAAATCTATTTAAAATTGATACTATAATATATTATACTTAAGATAGGATGGAACAGGCAACTGAGGTCGGTCCCAAAATCTTTTGGGACAAAATATTTTAAATGTTTTAGCTTATGTCCCGTCAAGACTTGAATCATCGATCCTAATGCTATGGTATGCATCATAGCACAAAAAACATATTATATATGTTAAAAAGCAGCCAAACAAAAGTTGAGTAAATGCTTGCAAACAAGCTTTGATAAATTTTTTCTTTGAACATGAAGGTTAGTATTCTCTTACAAAGAAAATCATCACTTACTTTGAAAAGCAGGTATCCACACTGATATTTTCATTCTAGCCACTTGACAAGCATTTTTTTGGAAGATCGTAGAACAACATTGTACATTGTATCAACTTTTCTTCTATGGGTCAACCATTTGATACCACCCATGTGGAAAAAGGTCTTATCAATAAAATTATCTTTAACAATTTATTCTCTTCGTAATATCTATTATAACATGTGAATTTAAGATTGAATGCTTGTAATGATTGTCCACAGGAAGGAATAGCAAACGTATGTTGATACACTGGTTGGCAACAAGTTTAGAAGCAACCTTTCTAGACTGAAATCTCTACCGTTAGTCACTCCAATCTGATTTGGCTTCAAACATCATCAAATAAGGTACCTTTAGAAAACATATCGAAAGTCTCTATCATTGGTCACTTCAATCTGATTTCAAACATCACCAAATAAAGAAAGCATACTAAAATAATGCATGCTAAGTATAATCAACATACTATCACATTCTTGGAAGTCCTTTTTGTAGCCCTTGCTGCTAGTTCTTTCTCTCAAAGGCTAAATCATTTTCAGAAGTAATTCATCAAGATATTCTTACACAAGTCCTACTTCCCAACCATCCATATTAAGTCTGACGTGCACTTTTCATTGTGTGTATGTGCATATCTAAGTATATTTAAGCAATTTTGCACTGCTCCATTGCCATAATGGTGCAAGCCTATGGCTTCTTACAGACCAATCCTTTCTTGATTAGTTCATTTCATTTCAAGTGTTTAATCAGACATCCACCTCCACATTCTTGTGTTCGTATGCACTCATCATGCGTATAGGCATTCAAGATCTATCATATCGACCCATACCATACAAGTTAGGTACTAGTAAGCTATTGAGTTTTGATTTGATATGAACCGAGTTGAGAGGGAGGAAAAAACGGATGCCCTATCTTGGTACATAATGTATACAATACCATACCGACCCATACAGTATCGAATTGGTAATGTACCAACATGGATCTCAATACCGATTTGGCGGACTTTGTAGACATCCTTTTTTATTAACCTCAAATTATGTTCATATAAAACATATGATTTTGGATATTAGATATTATGCTTAGCTTTGATCTTCAATTAAACTCTCAAACTCTGCTGATATTTCAAGTTTTCAACATTGTCCTTTTTATATCAAATAGGATATTGAGCACATAATTTCATTTAATGTACCAACATGTGGAAATATAAAAATGGATTCCTTGGTGCAGTAAAATTTGGCTCATATTCTTGAAGTGAAACTATTCTTTCAATAAGGGAAAAAAAAGAAGAAGAAGCAAAGTTAAGGATGGAAGGAATAAGAAAATGACACGAAGCAAAAGTATGCGCTTTAAAAAGAAGAGATCCCAGAATATTCAAAGTAATAGCACAAAAATTCCCAAGGGATGCATAGACCTAGCAAAGCCACACTGTCTTTTTTGACTGAAAACTGGAGGAGGCTAAGTTCCCCCAGAAAGCAACGCCACACTCACACAAAACAGAAACAGTCGAGGCAGACAAACAAATACAACTGGCAAAGCCATTTAAAGGACAACCAAGAATTCACCAAGTAGCAGTGAAAAAGTAAGCGACCAATAGTTATCAACTGCCATTTGCTAAGGGAGAAAAATACCCCACAAGCCACCCACATGGACCAAGAAAGCATGGCCAGACTGCAGGATGAACCAGGAAGAAGCAACGAACTATCAGAAGCAGAGTTTATTTTGTTGTGACAAGGTCATCACTTAAGTACCTCACAAGTTTCCCATAATCTACACCTACCAAATGATATTATGTATAATTTAGAATTATGTGAAATTATATTGAGGAAAATGCTTGTTGGAATCAGACATGCTACTCATATGCAACAAGTTTTTTTGTGCTTTACACAGCACCAGCTTCTGAAGCACTAATCCAACTCACAAGAGGATTTTGTATGAATCACAATCTAGATGTCTGATTAGCATTTACTGCATCACCACATTCTTGGGTACTTCATGGGTTAAAATAGCCATGCTGTTAAAATAAGATTGCTCTGTTGGAAATATACCCTTAAGTGAAAAAAGAATATATAACAGTAGGAGCACCATCCTTCAAATGCAAGGTCTTCTGAATCACCCACCATACAACCAATAAAATAAAATAAAGTAAAACCACAGGTGGCTTGTATAAGAACCATGAAATAAAAATGTCATCCATGATCTTCAATGTAAACAAGCATAAAGAGTATACTTTGTCATAGGCATTTTCGGGTATGGGTGTCAAGTGCTGGTGTGTGTCTAAAAAGCAGGTTCATTCGATCTCCATCATAAGATACAAGAAATCCAATAAAATGGATCCAAAAATTGGGTGTGTGTAAGGAGGCATATATTGCAAGACCAAATTTTGTTTACACTTGGAAGCCATCCATCACAAAATCCCATCTAGGGCTGAACTTTGGGTGGCCATCTCAGCCTGACTCAAATTATGGGCAGGATTGGACATGTTATACTACAAACTGTGCCAGGCTTGGGCTGGCAAATTCCAACCCATCCATCCATTTCATCCATTTGGAGGTCACCATGTTGACTATGATTATGTTGAAGATAATGGGATTAGTGATGCTTCAACATATAATAATTGTCAAGAAGCTTAATATGCAAAAAAAATATATAACGACAACAAAGTCTTAATCTCAAACTAGTTAGATTCAGCTATATGAATCCCTTTCTTTTACCATATTCGGCTCGATTTAGGGCCATACTTTCTATAATATATATATATGCATGTGTATGGGACCACCTACATAAAATGAGAAGAAACAAATGACTAGGAGCCAAAAGTGGGAATATGCTGCAAGGTCATTGTGGAAGAATGCTTGCAATGAAGGAAGAAATAAGGGATGTCGTGAAGTGACAGACAATCCTCAGTACCCAAATAAAAAGCTACTTTCAGATCCTAAATGCTCAAAATCCATAACAAGAAGGAAAGCAGGCATACATAGCCAGGTTTATCCAATCCTAATCAGAGAATTTGAACAGGAACCAACACAAGTGTCAAGTTGACAGATTACTCCAAAGTTCTCATTGTCAGTAGCAAAAGAATCCTAGCACCAAATGTGCCATTTGGAAATGTTTGATCCAAGACATCCTTCGGAGCTAAATTAAAAGGATATTGTATAATTTTAAGGATGACAAAGGCTAACTAGCTAATTATGATACTTGGTTTATCTTTTTTTCTTTGTGACATAAATCCCAACTTAAGAGTTTCAATGACTACATGATCAAGTTCAAGGAAGATGGAACATGGGGTACCTATCTTATTCGAAAACTTGAACTAGTCTGACTGTGAGAGAGGAATTTTAGATTCTTCCAAGTATAGGTTTCATATTTTTATGTATATTATTCTCAAATTAATTTTTAGGGTGGTTAGAATGAGCTGACCAAGTTGGGATGTCATTTTACTAGAACACTTCTCGTAAGTTGTGAGCTACATCAAGTCTCTAGTTCATAAAGGTTAGCTTTCTTCCTTCAAGAAGTTGTATGGGTAATGTATGATTTCTCAAGCTTATTTTCAAGACAATTGAGTAAAAATTTGACTTTTAGATTATTCATAAGCATGCAATTTGAATGAAAAATTTAAATGGATCGTGAAGATTCAATTTAAATTTTAAGAAATTTCTTGATAGTAGTTTAGCGATGTCTCTACATGCTAAGGTGATCACAAATTTAACCACAGTTTATAGAATATACAGGAATTTCACAAGTCCTTCTCACATATCTACCTAGAATCAAATATACCTCATTATCGATATCAGAGCAATCTCCTAGACTGAAGTTACCATCCCTGTTTTCTTCACAATGAATACACTATCCAGCAAGTCCTGTTTATCATGGAAAGTTTCCTTGAATTTTGCACCAGTTTCCAACATTTCCAAAGGCTAACCTCTGAAGCAGATTGACCAAATTATAATCCCGTCATCTGTATTTAAATTTTAAACAATTGGTTTTTATTTTATCCAGAAAACCAGAACCCTGTTATTTTCAGCTTAAGATCCTTCAGACCTCATGCTTTTTATACCCAGTTCTTCAAGCATGAAAATCCTTCGATCCTAGACCTTGTTTAGCACATATAGTTCCAATTCTTGCATTAACCGTGGAATCAATGTCTAGGTTTCTGTCTTCACTATGGGCACCATGAATTAACAAATTATGTGGTAGATCTGAATAACCAATGAAATCTCTTGACTCTTTTCACTTGCAAAATAACCTAGTAAATGCTAGTCTCTAAACATAAGCAATCTATGCCTAGCTCAAGCTCGCTTGTTTTATAATAGAGCAGAGCTTGAGCCAACTCATTTAATTTTGAAAGCTGTTCAAGAATAGCCCATTTAAGATATCCAGGGAAAGCTTAAATTTTTTTAAGACTTTTATTCATATAGTTAGGCTGATAATTTTGATTATATTTTACTCTTACAATTGAAATACGTTCTCTTCTATATAACCTAAGTTAACTTATAATAAAAATACAAGAAATAATTTTTATAGATAATAATAATTAAAATAATGTAATGTATAAATTATTTACCAATCATATTTCATGCTAAATCAAGCCCAGTTCAAGTGAGCTAATCCTAGATCTAGCACAGCTTGTTTGCTAAGCTAAACTTGAGCTGGCTTACAGAAAGGTTGCTCATTTCACAACCCTAAATCTAATAGAAAAATTGGCATAAAACTCACAAATTCTTACAGATCAAGCTGCTAGTTTTCATGCTAAAGAACCTATTTTTTTCATCATGTGTAATTATACAGATGTGACATGAGGGAATGGCATGATCATCCTCATCACAAGGCAATATGGTTCATTTTAGGAAATATAATGACTATACTTGTGTCTTGATCATTATCATTCAATCCCTAATCATCCTTGCATCAGGTACTTCTCCTTTATTTGTAACCTTCGTTCCAATCCTTGTGATCCTCTTGACCTTGGAACCATCTAGCCACTCCATGCACCTAGCTCCTCAAACCTCGTCTTCCATTCCCCCCATTAGCATCAAAAGATTTCTTCCACCAGACTTTCTGCCTTTCCTGCCTCAGGTGGTTAATACTCTGTAACCTGTAGTCCCAGCATCATATAGTAGATTATAATGCAGTATTTAAGCATTGAAATGCACCTGCCAAGCTAGTTGTTGTCAGTCAACATTACTAGTAGACTACTCCATTAACTCTCAACTTTTCTAGCTTATTAATCTCTTCACCAGCCTATATGTTTAAATCAACAATGTCATCATTTCAGGGATTCTGGGGCAGCCAATCATTCAGCCTCAAAATTCATCAGCCTACTAAGTGCCTTTAAATGCTTCTACTCCTCAGCAGCAATGTACTCTCCTGGTTCATCATATTTATCCTTAAACCCATTACCTTAGCCACCATCTACCGATACATTCTAACACTTTTTATGCATTCACTTTCTTTTCTGCTCCTTGATCTACTACATACCAATTGACTAGTCCATTTTTCTTGCAGCATGCAACATCTATATCAAGTTCCTTTACTTTCACATTCCTTATCGCCATGTCTCAAGTCCAAGATGACCTATAGTTTTGATTCTATGCATCAATAAGTTTGTGTTTGCACTCAGGTGTGTGCTCTCAAATCCAATAGTTATAGCATATAGCTGAAACCAAAAAACATTTCATTTTTTTTGATCATGCAAAGTTTGAGCAAATCCTAGTTCCACCAAATACTTACTAAAACAACAGCATGTCAATCCATCACAGACAACCATGGATTGAATTGCACCATTTGTTTTAAAAAAGATGATAAATTCGAACATCTTATTCAAGACTTGTCATGTCAGCACCAGGCAGTATGGTACAAGTCATTATGGTGGGGTGACTGATGTACCATATGTCGGGCTACAAATGGGTCAGGGTCATGCTTGATCCTATTCTCATCCAATTTTATTTTTGGGTCATGATTTTGGACCCAGACTCAACCTATTTTCTGAGCAGGTTAGGTCAAGTCAGGTCTATATAAAAAATTTTAGATTCAACATACTATTTGGATCAATTCGGGACTAAGTATGACTTGTAACCAACCCAAAAATATTACATTTGACTCAAGCTTCTAACTATTATTTTCTAACTAAATCTAATAACTAATAATTAAATATAGAATCATCAAAAAAATTAAAATAATACTAAAAAGAGTTAACTTAAACTAAAACTTTCATTTAAAACTTTTAATTCCATCCAACTAATTGATCATTCTTAAGTATTATGATTTTTAAAATATATTGATATACATGAAGATATTATAAATAAGAACTATCAAAGCAAATAATGAAGTATGAATACTTACATATAATTAAGTTGAAATAGGTGAGAGAAGATGTAGTGGTTAAGATGTGAATCATAGATTTAAAGCAGGATGGATTAAGTGGAGGAGTGCTTTGGGAGTATTGTATGATCGGCGCATCCAATTAAAATTGAAAGAAAAATTCTATAAAACCGCTATTACGCCAGTTATGCTATATGAAACAAAGTGTTGAGCAATATTAAAACAACATGTGAATAAATTAAGTGTAACAGAAATGCGTATGTTAAGATGGATATGTGGTAAAATTTTAAAAGATAGAATTAGAAATAAACATATAAGAGAAATAATAGAAGTAGTCCCAATTGAAGATAAAATGAAAGAAAATCAATTAAGGTGGTTTTGACATATACAATGTAGACATTTAGATGCTTCAGTTAGAAAGAGTGATCTTTTAACAATCCAAGGTAAGAATAGAGGTAGAGGTAGACCTAAACTAATATAGACGAAAATAATTAAAAAAGATATAACTATTTATAATTTGCATATCGACTTGGTCCTGAATAGAGCAGAGTGGAGGAAGCAGATTCATGTAGCCGACCCCATGTAGTTGGGAAAAGGCTTAGATGAGTTGAGATGAGTTGAGTTGAGTTGTAGATGTAGTAGTTAAGATGAAAAGAAGAATTAGTTTAAATGCGAGTTCATTCAATGAATTAGCAAAGATAATTCAAGTTAAGAGAAATAAGATTTATATAATTCATATTTATAGGCTGAGTTGGATTAGGCTTAGATCAGAATAGATTCATTTTTTATGAACTTAAATTAGACTTAGATGATACACAAGTCAAGTTAGGTTGAGTTAAAAAGTACAAGATCTAGATTCAACCCTTTTGATTAGATCTAATTTTTAAACTCGACCCAGCCTATGTGTTTTCAAATATGGATCGAGTCGGGTCCAATTGAGTCGAGACCAAGTTAGATCACAAGTCAACCCAGCCCATTATCAGCCTTAGCTATATGTTACTATATTACCAAATCAAGCCCCAATACCATATTAGTAAATACCATATTATTACCTTACTAATATGGTATTGCATGCTTGGCATTGGGTGCTATGGCTTGGTACATCAAACCTTCATGGTATCAAACATCTAGTGTCTTCCGCTTTGGTAGGTAAATACTAAATGTGCTACTTAACAACTTATATCCTCAAACTCCAAAAATGATGGTAGCAGATGCAACAAAAATCCATATTCACATGGATTAGAATTTGTGGGATACAAAGGGAGAAAAGATTCACAAACCAGCTTAACAACTTAGCATAAAATATTTGTCAAAGAAATAGAAAGTTTTGGAACCAAATGTAATCATCAAGCATAACTGTACAGAAAAAGTGTTACAACAGATGACAAAACTACAAGATGGAGGCTGGGCTCATGATATGCATATTGGGAAAAAGAATTATCAATTGACTGAAACCATATGTGCATAAGTTACTTCCTTGCGAGAACATACAACATGGAACAATAACCTGATGGAAGACATTTAATGCACAGTCACATGGATTTCTAAAGGATAATGGTAATACATATTTAAGAATCTATGGAAGCTTTTAGATGATAGCATGAATACTTGCTGCAACATATTTGTCCTTCTTGCCCTCCACAATGCTCCAGAGATGTTACCTGTGGCATACTCAATTGAACCCTGTGAACAAGCAATAGAAATTATAGGAATGTAATTCCTGAGGAGAATTGACAAGAAAACTATGATAGATGGTGAATTTAGGAAACTTATCAAATTGCTCTCCTGGAAGTAATGACTTCATCTTAATCATTAAAATAGAAATAATTTTGCTAATAAAAGTCAATATGTAAAATTTTCTACCTATGGAAAGGCTACTTGAATAACCTTCAATGCAAGCAGCACAACTACACCAATTAAAATATTCTTCGGGGATCTCATCTTGATAATTTCAGCCCCTGCAATGAAAAATGTGTACTCAACAGTGGGGGAAAAACTGAACAAAATTTCTACAATTCAAGAAGGTTAGAAATTTGGATGATCTTTCACCATTCTCTTCTTCAGTAACCTCTATTTTCAGTGATCTTACCCCCGTATCAGAGGAGTGCCAAAACAACACAGTGCATGTATCCCAACCACAATCAAGATGCTGCGGCTAATCTCTCTCTTCTTCAATGTCAGTACAATTGGGATGAATATTTGCCAATCATTCTTCCTAGAATACAAGATAGTCCAATCACCCCGTAACATTTCATAAAATCTAAATACTTCAACATTGAATACCAAGGAAAAACCAACATTTAACATTAGATATGACAATACAAGCACCATTGAAAGGAACCTTTGAGTCACCATCAATATCATCCGATCAGCCTTATCATCAAAATATACTCTATTGCTTCCAGATTTATCAACAAGTGTACATAAGAAGGTAATTTTTTTCCCCACAGATAAACTACAGTCATTCAGAAAGATGCAAACTTAAGAAGAAGAAGAAACATTGAAAGCAACCTATTAGGAGTTTCAAATTGTTGCCAATATATTCAAACAGATCAAATTTATAACGTGTGGCAAAAGAGGGGCAAAAAAAACAAAAACAAATGGGAGAGCCTCACGCACATTGTTAAAAAAAAAGAAAAAGAAAGAAAGAAAAAACAAATCACTCACTAAAGTATTTTGTTAGCACTCAAAAGGAGAAGGTGAGAGGGAGCAAACACTTCCTCCTGTTGCACCTACTCATTCTTCCAAGCATACAATATCAAGGAGAAACCAAGGCCTCGCAACTGAGATTCCCTGTAAAGCTGTGAGGAAGACCATGGCAACAACTTCTCAGCCGAAACGCAAGTCTGAAACATGAAGACGGCATTGCCATTGGGGGCCCCGAAGAGCCAGTTGTGGACATCCCAAAACACCTCCACAGGGAGCCCGTCGACGAGGATCGTCTGATTTCCCCGGAACTTCCATGCGAGTCTCTTCACCTGCATCACCCTCTTCTTGTCAACGCGGATCTCAAGGCTTGGATCCTTGAGCCCGACCGTCTCGCACTCGATTGCGATGTCATGAGCTTGGCCATTGTCGCAAAATTGAGCCTTTGTGCAGTAGACCTTCTTGCCGTAGATGTGCTCCCTCCTGGCTACGAACAAGGCGTTCGAAGGCGGCGGGCTCGCGCTGGTCTTCCGGTAGGCTTCCTTGGTCAAATCTCCGAGCAGGAGCACCATCTCGAGATCGAAGAGCACCGCAACGTAGAAGCCTTCCAGTGGCTCGGGCCCGGGTCCAAATTTGGCGGCAGAGAGGTCCCAGAAGATGTCCACCTTGCTGTTCTCCGCCTCCAAGCTCTTGGAGCCCTTCCTCTTCGAGAAGAGCCATGGCTTTATGTCCACCTTGCAGATGCTCTGGTTGGCAGCGTCGTCGATCCCGATGCTGAGCCCCTGGCTCATCAGGTTCTTGCTCCATGTCACGGTGATCACGCAAGTCCGGCTGCAGAGCCGCGACTGGTAGACGCAAGTGACCAGACTCTGCGCGGTCTTGCCGGCGCCCGACGACGAGGAGTCAGCAACCTGGACGCCACTCTCACCGAAGCAAGAAGGGAAATCCCTCATTCTCCTGGCCAGAACTCGATCTCCCGGGCGGCGCCTTTCACCAAAACAAAGAGATCGGGGCGGTTTTTCAGAGCAGAGAAACAGGGAGCCCCACTCTCCTCATTGCACTAAGAACTCAAGGAATTACCACAAACACCATACAAAAGCTTTGCTAATGACTCAAAGGAGAGGAAACAAAAAAAAAAAAAAAAATTCAAGAAGCTCTCAAGAATCACTTGGGGAAGGAGGAACAAAAAAAAAAAAAAAAAAGCCCACAAACTGCCCCCTTTTCCCCAGTTTCAAGAAGCCAAGAGCATCATCAAATCCATCCTCTCCAACCGAAAGAAAGAAGGGAGAAAAAAAAAAAAAAGAAGAAGAAGAAGAGATCCAGTCCTGCCTACCTCATTGCATCAAGAAACTCCAACTGCTTCTGTGGCCGAGAGAGAGAGAGAGAGTTTTTTTTTGGTTGGGGGGGCGGGGAGGGTGTGGCAAAGAAAGTATGAGTGACAGGACAAGGCCCTCCTGCCAGAAGAGCAGAGTCCACAGGGCAAAGCAGGGGAATGTGGGCGGTAGAAAAACACAAAAGAAAGAGCAGACAGAGGGGGCGCTCTTTACGCTGTCAGAAGCCCCCAGCCAACTCCTCCAGCACTGCTCGCGAGAGGAGGGAAGAAGGGTAAGTGGAGAAGACTGTGAGAAGAACAATGGATGGGTGGGCTCTCCTTGCATCAAACCCTCCACCCCGCGTCTCAGAAAACATCAATGACAACAACATCACTACCAAAGAGAATAAAATAACGACACAAATAATCATCCTTCTCTCTCTGTTTATAACTAAATAAATAAATATAAGACCTTTATTTTTTCCAGACAGGGCACATGCATTACAGAAGAGATGTTACCTTTCTTTTAACAGGGGAAGGGAATTTAAATAAAGAAACGGCAGCAATAATAATAGCAGGGCCTGGTAGAATAATGGTAACTGCAATCGATGAGAAGAGCAGCGGTTTTTTTGGATCTGGGGCCTTGGATAACTGCACCCTTTAAAGTTTAAACCCCCAGAGCAACCTTTCAATGCCCGCACGGCAGTAACTCATCCACGGCCAACTCAAGAATGGCAGGCCTACTACTACTACTACTACTACCACTCGAGATACGTGCGAGTAAAGGAATTGGATGGCATTGCATGCCATCTTTCTGGGGAATTCGTGTACTTCATGAGAGCATGGTGGCCTTCTACTATTCATGATCCTTTTCTTGACAAGAGGTTCGAGGTTGGAACTTGGAACCTTTGCATTGTTATCGTAGACAATAAAACAAAGAAATAAAGTTGAGGTTGATCTGTCGTTTTTAAGGGCGAGGGATTCTTTGGATTCATGTAGACGACGCGGTCACGGGTTTATGGTCATGTTCAGGTTGGCATTTGTCATGTCATGGGACTCTGTTAGCCTCGCTTCATCTGATGTTACGTGTGATCAAAGTTTTCATGGGAGATGCATGTGGGATACGAGGAGAGAACTATGAAAGTAAAGTCTTCTCGATCTATGATCCTCGGAGCTCAGGTAATCAGTCTGCTCTGACTTCCCTTCATAACATTTTATAACGCTCTGAAGCTTTGAACATTAAAGCAAGCACGAAAACAATGACAGTGTGATTAATGGGGTGAACAGCATGCATGATGCTGCCATTTTGATTACATCTAAACCTCACGTATGTTTAGAAATTAAGGCTGGGTTTAGTACATAAAATAAAATAAAATAAAATAAAGAAGAATAGAACGGAATAAAGAATAAAATAAAAGTTATTCTATTTCATGTCTGATAGAGGATAGGATAATAATTCATATAAAACAACAAATCAGATAAAAATAAAAATAAAGTAGTAGTTTGACAGAATAAAAATAAAAATACTTATTTTAATAGAATAAGTTATTCTTCTTCTAATGGGATTAACTATTTTTTAAGGATAAAATTTTATTCTATTCTTGAAAAAATATATAAAAAGAACTAAAAAAATTCCTTATCCCCCCAAAATCTGAGTGCCAAATGCGCCTTAAATTCATGATTGTGTGTCGAAATAGAACTGTTTATGGGTCCTATAACATCATTAAAAATTTGGAACGGGCTTGATGTTGGTCATGGCTTTTCCTGTGCTTCTCGGAATGGTTTCCCTGCGCTCAAGTAATATCTGTTATGCACACAGCACAGGCCCAGCTCGCATAAATACTACTGAGTGTTCACTGCGAGGCATCATATTTTGTCCATGAGAGATGGACCGTTGTTGGGAAGCGTGGACATGCATACAAAAGGGACGATTCCTCCCTCAATGGCCTATCATGTCAATGACCTCTCTCAACAGTTCATTGTTGGGAATCTCATCTTGTACAAGAACAAAGAGATATTTAAGCTTTAATGATCTCAACCTTTACCTTCACCAATGGACAGAGCAAGAATAAAGCCCATCACCAGCTCAAAAAACCACCATCTTTAGACTCGGTGTCCCATGGTCACTGTCATCCGAATCGGTCATGATGATATGCCGAAGCTAAGGGGAACATTTGCTTGTGTGAGACTTATTAGTGGCTAACTGATCAAAAGACCGAGTCCCAAATTATACTCTACATTCTTAATATAATTTTGTTTCATACTGGTGCTTATAATTTTTATAACGATTATCTTTCAGAATACAAAGAATTTTTTTTTTTGGTAAAAGTAGCACTACTATTCATCAGAATAGTGAATCAAGAATGCTACTATCTATTATTTCATAGTATACAAAATGCCTAAAGAAAAGATTCTTTTAATTGTCTGAATGCAGATGAAGTGTTCTATTTATAATTTCAAGTGTCTATTGGAAGTATCCTTACAGGCTTGATCTGCACTATATGATTAAACTTGATTTTATCGGATGTCATCAAGAGACGTGAAGAGAAGAGTTTATATGCCGCTTACAAAGCGTTCATTACGCCCTTGTCGTCACACGCGCATGCACGTACGCATTCGTATGAGTGATGTTACGTATCACCCTCTAACTCTTTACTTATTATGAGTCCAAATAGGCTTGAGAAGAGATTTACATATAAAGTGAATCAATTTCTTTAAAATTTTTTCTGTGAAACTAAAAGTTATCAATTTTTTATTTAAAATAATAAATATTAAAGACCCATTTTTCAACAAGACTAACACACAAGATGCCTGTCAAAAAAAAAGGAAAAACTTCTAACTGGCTGCAGAGCCTGAGTGCATGAGAGAGAGAGAGAGAGAGAGAGAGAGAGAGGGCATGCCAAGAGATTTCAGGCTTGGTGGAGCTTTTCCTACCTTAGAGCTTCCTTTCTCTCCCTTCTGACCAACTTTACTTCCTTTCCTTGATTTCCACTGACATGTAATGATAGATATCAAAGCTATATCTAGATATTGCATCTTTTCATTTGATGAAAAGATAGAAGGTTGTCTAGAGGGGCCATCCTAGATTTAACTTTCCATCCATGTCCATGTCCAAGATCTCATGGTTCAAGAAATTTCCAACAATTTACAAGACAAGAAGAAATGTGGGGTCCATTTTTCTTTTTGGTCCAAATGGTGACCTTACCATCCAAATTAATTCTGATTCCAATGTTTAACAGGACTGTAAATAGCCTACGTCTCCATCTAAAACACAATTCTAAGCAAGAACTTTCTGTCAGTAGAGACCTCTCTTTCACTAACATTTGTTATGGTACCACTTGGCTACAACAATTTATTGGTACCAATCCGAAAAACATATGGATGTTGCCATCCCACCTACCCTTCACCAGTGTTCAGTTGTCTCATCCATGAAAGTCTATTTTATTGTAATTAAGTGAATTAAGACGGTAGATTTTCTTCTTACACTTGAATAATTAAACTAACCTTTTCTTGGTCATATCGGCTCAAAAGTTTTACATAGCCAAGATGCTAGCTAATCAGATGACAACAACTTCTACCACTTCTACAGCTAGCTATTAATATTTTGCAAGCAAGCTAGCTTGACCTTCAAGTTGTTGAACTGCAATGAGAAAGTCGAAATAAAGATGGTGATCAATGTCCTTATCAGTGTAGTGGAAGCATTTGATTGAATTCATTGTTCACTGTTTGTTAAACAAACAGCAATCAAAAAGAAAGTTGGATCCACTTAACTAGGACAAAGGGGATATAACCGAATAGTCTTTCCAAAATAAATACGTCAGCAAGTGTTAGCTCTTTTGTTCTACTCATTTTCAAATCAAGCCAATGAATCTATTTTCACTACAAGAATTTTTGGAATCACCGACTCCATTTTGGCATCGCTAAACCCAAAAAATTCGTCGTTAATCCATTTAGTAATGCAACAGCGAAGCCAAAAATTTCATCGCTAACATGATCGTCGCAACGAAAATTAACGACGCCGAGAATTTTTATCGTTAATTAGCAACTATTTTAGTGATGCCATTACTTGCGTTGCTAATTAGCGATGCATCATTAGCGACACCAGTTAGGAATCACTAATCAAGATTAGCAACTCTATAAGACGTTGCTAATCAGGCGTTGCTAATTAGCGATGCATCAATTTTGCTAATTACCGACGCTAGTTGGCATCACTAATTTTTTTATATAAAATTTATAATTTTTTTGATTTTAATTAACCAACTTAAATAATATTTAAATTTTAAAAAATGCATTCATAAACAGAATAATTCATTGAAAATAGAAATAAAATATCAAAAATTAATATTGTTGTCGCCAAATCACCTTGAAGCGTCAGGTAAGATCTGGAACCCAGTAGTTGGCGAGGATGGGGATGGGGATCTTCTGATGCTCTGTCCTCGGATTAGAATCCTGCAAGGAAGTCCCCGTGACTGGATGTTCCGACGAAGACCCTCAACACTCAAGTAAGTGGCTTAGGAAATAGTAGTCTATCTTTTCTTTTTTGGGAGATAGCTAGAGACTTAGAGAAATTTCCAAGTTGAAGAAGTTGAAGTCCCTTCTCTCGTAGTGAACAAGGATTTTTATACCTGGTCGGAGGTCCCTCTCATTCCTTTTTGGACAGTTGTTGATTTTGAGACGCTTCGTCTTGGCATGGAACAAGCGGCAAGGCCAGCAGTGACAGATGGTGTTCGTCCTTTGGCTTGTTAGGACTGGTAGGCCACCTCCTTATTTGACATGGGCAACTTCGGCTAGTTAGTGGGCCACGTTCTGTCAGGCATGGCGCTGCAGACGGTAGGTGGGGCAGGTCTTGTCGCTGGTGGGTCACGTGGGGCCACGTGGGGTGATGGCGGACCACGTGAAGCTGCAGATAGTAGCGGGCTATATGGCGTTGAGGCCGACTCTGGGGTTGGAGCCAGGGCCGACATTGGAGTCGTCTTGGGACCAATGCTGGAGCCAGTGCTGAGGGCCGGAGTCGGTCTTGGGAGTCGGTCTTGGGACGATGCTGGAGTCGGTCTTGGGGCTAACGCTGGAGTCGATACTGGGAGCATAGGTGACACGCCAGATCATGAAGACTTTGATTGTTTAGTTTTACCTCCGTCAGTTAGCCCTCTTTTGTTAACTGTAACAGCTTGATCAGCCACATCAGATGCCCCCTGCTCTTAAACTCGAGCGGTCACCTTTCTCGCTAAGCAAAGGAGCGTAAACTTTTAATGCCCTCGATCATCGCCTTTGATTATGGGCACGCGCCTTCTTGGGGGGTCAATCCTTCTCATTTAAGTGAACATGGGATGTTGTACCATCATCGTGTAAGAGATTCTTTCTCTAAAACTGAAGAGATTTTTCTTGGAATCGAGGCCATCTCTATCGGATAAAGTGATAGCCATCATTGCGGTGACGTCACTGGCATCCCATCATTGGCCACAAGTCATGCCTTTGTGCTTTTGATCGAGGCGCCTTACCTTGGGAGAATGAGATCGTGCAACGGTTTGGATACGCCCTTAATGGGGAACCTCCATGTGGCAATTGAATCAGGCGGGACAATTCGAAAGACGAGCATAAGAGGGGGTCATCCATGTTAAGGAGCTTCTTGTGCACTTGAAGCTTTCTTGTCTCCTGAGTCTTGTGTTCCTGGGGCCCTTCACCTGTGTTAGTTGTCTCCTTGCTCCAGGTCAGTCCTCCTCTAGACTCTTTTTGCTTTCTTCCTTATGGGCCCCGATAAGAAGGGCAAGAAGCTTGTAGCAACCTCCCCATCCTCGTCCTTCTTTGAGGACAGGATTCCATTAACCCAGCTACAAGCTACAGGTGAGATCTTGATCTGGAACTGTCTGGCAGCCATAGCTTCACCATCATCACCTATAGCCCTACCGTCGGCTTGGGCTAGTAGGGTGATGCAGCATAAGGGCAGGAGTGATTAGGTAGTCAATGAATTGATAAAAATTTATTTTTTTTTAAAGTATTTTAGAAGATGGCTAATTCACCAAAAATAAGAGAAAGAGTAAGAGAGCAGATTATTTGATGTAGAAAGTAACGGTTCAGGAACAGAACTTTTAGAAAAATGAAGAAGCTTATCAGGATAGTCTGGAATTGAGAAACTCCAAAGAACATGCTCATGAACTTTTACAGAATCAGAATCAAGAGTAAGAAAATGTTGATTTACCTGACAATGATGCTCCTAGCGTTAATAGAAGATCTTTCGCTAGCAGGTAGGATTTTTGAATGAGAAAACTATCTTCCACGTGAAGTTTTTTGATCTTGATTCAGGGCAAAAAAGGCATCCTTGGCTTTGGAGATGAATCAAAAGATGAGCAGCGACTTTGGAGATGAATCAAGAGAGGGGCAGCATCTTTGGAGATGAATCAAGAGAGGACGATGATTTTGGAGATGAATCAAGAGAGAGGACGACGGCTTTGGAGATGGATCAAGAGAGAGGGCGGCGGCTTTGGAGATGGATCAAGGGAGAGGGTGGCAATTTTTGGAGATGGATCAAGGGAGAGGGCGACGGCTAGGGTTTCAAGTATGGATGCCTAGAATTTAGAGAAGAGGGTTGGTGATCGGTTATGAGATGATGATATGAGGATTAGGATTTTTAGTGAAATTTGGTAGAGAAGACTAAACTAGGGTTTGGTAGCAAGAACACTTTGGCTTCATACCTAACTTCCACATGGAGGATCAATTGCTTAAGGCAAAAAATAGAACTTGAAACAAAGTTCTCAAAATATTTCATTCATTCATTCATATTCTTCATTCATCTTTTCAAGAGAAGGATTTTATAGACCTCTCATGCCATTACAAGGTAAGCTCAACAATTAGAGTACTAAATGATAGGATTACAAAATATGGTAGAATATTGTCATCGTAGAGCAAAGATTCTTCTTTCTTTCGTCTGGTTCGATCAAAATGACAGCAGCAAGATATGGTTTCTAATTATGGAGGCAAGGGACTACAAGCAAATAAGGAAGTTTTGGGGTGACATCATTCTTTCTTTCCTTTTGTCAATAAGGTCCATATGAGCACAAGATCCTCTTCAGAATGGTTGAGATGCTGATCTTCATTCCCATTAAAGCATAGTAGGGGACCACCGAATTTCTTCTCATGGGACGCCCAAGGTTGCCAAAATTATTGGTGGCGATATGGAGGGACAAGGTTGATTCCACATCATCAATCCTGATATAGATGGATCCAATCCATGCAGAGCTCCAAGGGTAGGGTATGAATAAGGTTGAAGAAGATCGAATGGTCCAATACTGCCTAATCTGGGCTTCTTCTAATATCTTCAGCAAGGTCTCAACAAGAGTAATACACTTCCCTTGAATTATTATAGGACTCAAATAAATAAAAATATAACCTGGACATTGGACTAAACCAAACTTGACTGACTCAGTAACAGACTGGACTCGATCAACTAGAAAAAATACAGGACTTCTAGGGTTTCAGAGATCCAAATGAATCATGTAACCTTTTTCTCACTCTTGCTCATGCACCAATTTTCTTGGGGTGGAAGGAACTCGACCCCGTCGAGTAAGGGTCGATTTGACTCTGGTACTCCTCTAGCAGGTCCGGGTCCAAGCTTTGCAAATCTTCTCTAGAAATCCATGAGTCCTCAGATTCGGGCTGACCTTGCCAATGAACCAAGTATCGCTGGTAACCTCTATTTTGGGTCGAATAGCTTGGTCATCCAGAATCCGCTTAATCCTATCCTTCCGCTTAAGCCAAATAGTAGGTGGACATACACAGGGATGAGCTCGCTCTCAAAAAAAGGGTTAGGTCCGAAAGCCTCACTAGGTATCATTGCTGGCTCTCTATACTCTAATAAATCTGAAACATTAAAAGTAGAGCTAATGCCTAACTCAGAAGGTAACTCCAGCACATAAGCATTGGTTCCCACTTTCTTCATCATCCTAAAAGGACCATCTCCATGAGCATGTAACTTTCTAACGGTTTTCGAAGAAAATCGCTCAGGCCTTAACCTAACCATGACATAATCTCTTTCTACAAACTCTTAAACTCATTTTTGAAATTAGTCAACCGTTTATATGTTTTATTACTTAAGTTAATCTTTGCGCTAATCTTTTTATGCAAGTCCTTAATATGCTGTGCAAATGATGCTGGAGACTCGTATGTGAATAGGTAATGGAATTAGGTCAAGTGGCTTGTTGGACTTATACCCATGGATAATTTCGAATGGGCTCTTTTTAGTGGACCTATTGACCGAAGCGTTGTAGGAAAATTCAGCTCTAGATAGTAACAAATCCCAATTCCTAGTGTTTCTTCTACAATGCATCTCAAAAGATTTTCTAGACTACGGTTCACTACTTCTGTCTGACCATTGGTTTGGGAATGGTAAGCTGTGAAAAAGTTTAACTTAGTCCCTAACTTAAGCTAGAGGGTCTTTCAAAAATAGCTGATGAACCGAACATCCCTATTGAAACAATGTCTTAGGTAAGCCATGGAGTCCATGGAAACGATTTTATCAAAGAACAGTTGGGCTACCCTAGACGCATCGAAGGTCTAGGAACAAGGCAAGAAATGGGCCATCTTGGAGAACCTATCGACTACTACACAAATTGAATCATGTTTTCTTTGGGTTCTAGGTAATCCTAACATAAAATCCATACTCAAATCTTGCCAAGGATGCTCGGGTACGGGCAAAGGGGTGTAAAGGCCAGTGTTCTGTTTCTGCTATTTGGCAATAGTGTAGGTTCTATACTTGGCCACAATTTGTGCTACGTTCCTTTTTAAACTAGGCCAAAAGAACTAGTCTTCTATACCTAAGATCATCTTATCCTTACCAAAATGACCAGCTAGTCCTTTTGCATGGGTCTTCCAAACTAAAAATTCTCTTAACGATATTCTAGGGATGCAGAGCCTATGGTGCCGAAATAAATAACCATCTAAAAGGATATACTCACTATACTTACTAGATGGTCCCTGAGTCAAAGTCTGGTGAATGTCCTTAAAATTGGAGCATGACTCATACTCTTCCTTCAGTTGCTCAAACCCTATAACCTCAGCCCTAACAGAATTCAAGAGCAGGGGTCGACAACTAAGGGCATCTGCCACTTTATTCTTGGTTTTGGCTTTATATTTCAATACAAAAGTGTAGGCCTGGATGTATTCTACCCATTTTGCATACTAGGGTTAAGCTTCTTTTGAGAATTTAGGAACCTAAGGGCCTCATGGTCAGAAAATAATATAATTTCTATGGTAGCAAGTAGTGTCTCCAACACCTCAAAGCTTGCACTATCGCATAAAATTTTTTATCATAGGTAGAATACCTAAGCTTAGCATCATTGAGCTTCTCGCTGAAGAATGCTACTGGATGGTTCTTATGGCTTAGGACTCCTATCCGTACACCTGAGGCATCACTGGCAACCTCAAACATTTTGGAAAAAAGTAATTTCAAAATGGGTGCTTGGGTCATTTTGTCCTTAAGTTCTAGGATGGCTCTATTGGCTGATTTGGTCTATTCAAAATCTTTCTTCCTAATAAATCGGTAATAGGTACGACTATCGTACTAAACCCCCTAATGAATCTCTTATAGAAGGTAACTAGGCCATGGAAACTACAAACTTCATGGACACTAGTAGGCACTGGCCACTCAACTATGGACTTGATCTTCTCTGAATTAGCCAACACTCCTTCAGGGGTCACAACAAATCCTAAGAAGACAACTCTATTGGTCAAGAAATCACACTTTTTGAGATTAGCATAGAGATTAGCATTCCTAAGGGTGTGACATACTAGCCTAAGGTGTTCTAAATGGTCTTTCTTGGTCTTACTATAAATCAGGATGTCATCAAAATAGACTACAACAAATTTTTCTATGAACATCCTAAGAACTTGGGTCATGATCCTCATAAATGTACTCGGTACATTGGACAAGCCAAAAGGCATCACTACCCACTCATATAGGCCATCTTAATTTTAAACATGGTCTTTCACTCATCCTCGGGTCTAATTCTAACCTGGTGATAACCACTCTTAAGATCAATCTTCAAGAATATGGTTGCATTGGCCATCATGTTAACATGTCATCTAGGCAGGGTATGAAGAATCTATATTTGATGGTGGTCTTATTGATAGCTCGACTATTTATGCACATCCTCCATGTACCATCTTTCTTAGGGGTTAATAGGGCTAGAATAGCACAAGGACTCAAACTTTTCCTAATAAACCCTTTCTTAAATAACTCTCCAACCTATTTCTATAACTCTAGATGTTCAGCTAGGTTCATCCTATAGTGGGGCAGATTGGGTAAAGTGGCTTCCGAAACTAGGTCAATGGCATGCTGAATATCTCTAAGGGGTGGAAGATGGTAAGGAGGTCTTCGAAGAAGACATCTTTGAACTTTCTGAGGGTGCTTACGGGGGTCGGATCTTGGGTTTCCCTAGCTGTCAACATCCAAATGGGTGAACCTTCATTGATTTCTTGTTCTAATTTCTTAGCATTAATGAGGTTCAATCCAGGTGTCTTCTCTTTTAATTGACTCAAACCTCTCTTGATGTCATCCTTAGGTGGGGTAGGGTAAACCATAATTTTCTTTCCATGATAATTAAAGGAACATAAATTTGATCGGTCAAAAAGGGTTGCATCACGATCAAACAACCAAGCCTACCCAAAATGAGACTGCTTACTCCCATGGGTAAGACATCATACCATATCGTTTCCTAATAAGACTAGAACTGGATTTGAACTTGGCATCTCATCTTGATATGTATGGAGGTAGAATCTATCCATGACACCTTATAGGGGTTAGGATGTGGAACATGTGTTAATCTTAGAGTTTTGATTGCACTGGATGAGATAACATTAACACAACTTTCACTATCTATGATGAATTTGCAAACCTTAGCCCCTATCTTGAGAAAAGTATGTAGGATGTTAGTCCTACGCCAATCCTCTTGAACTTTTGTTTGAGACATGATGCACCTCATAACTCTTAATAGGTCAAGCTCTATGGATTCTTCTCCTCCCTCATACTCCTCAACTAAATTCAATCCAGCCTTATAAATTTCTTTCTCGCATTCCTCATTAGGCTCGTGATTTTCTTACTCAAACTCACCTATGTGTAAGGACCTAGCGGGACATTGGCTAGCAAGTGGCCTGTCTTATGACACCTAAAACATGCTGAGTGGGAACAGGGGTCCTATAGGTTTTGGGTGCCTTACCCTTGTCATCTGATCTGTTCACTGAGGTGCCTAGGTTGGGTCTATTGTTTGGGGCTTGACTGGGTCCTGGTCTCTGGGTTGGGGTATAGTCCTGGAAGGTTCTTGTCTACGGAACATGGGTTGTCTCTAGAACCTCTTAAAATTTCTAGCAACTTGGTAAGCTTGCTCCAGATCATTGACTTCTCTCAAATATAGTTCTCTCTGAATATCTTTCCTTAGACCCTAGACAGGATGGCCTCTTCCGAGTCAACAATGTAATATCTCAGAACAAATTCATCAAATTTCTCAATGTACTCAGAAACGGTTTTGTTGCATATCCTTTGCCATTAGTCTAAGAGTTTCTATTGGTAGGACATGGGTGCATACTTCTCTCTTAGTCTAACCTTCATGGCTCTCCAGGTGGTTATGGGAACATCACCTCTCCATCTAATCAACATCTCAATATTCCCTCAGTATAACCTAGCCTGTCAAACTAATCTAATTTTAGTAAATTTATATTTTCTCTTCTCGATCATCTCATACCATTTAAAATATTGATCCATTACATTTTTCAATCGACAAACACCTTAGGGTCTAAACTTCCATCAAAAGTGGGTGCTTCTAATATGATATTCCTAAGAATTCTCTCATCTGGGTCCACAATATAAGGATTGGGTCTCCTATGGTAGTACTAGGATTTGGGGCTCTTCGAGGGTCTAACTTAGGCTCAGTTCTGGTCTCACGACTCTCTCTAGGAATCTCACTCGGTCATTCAAGGGTCAACTGTTCAGTAATGGTCCTAAGCATGGCTCCAAAATCATTATCCATGGGTGGGTCTGATGGTGACTGATTCTGACTTGGTTGGTATGGGGCTCCTGATCTAATGGTCATACACAACTCAAGCAAGCACACAAAAAACTCAAGATTGGCTCGTACTATAGTTTACTAGACCTAGCAGTCCAAGTAAAGTGAGTTGACTAAGTTACAACCATGATAATAAGTATGTTGTCCACTAGTCAGGTAGGAGGTGGGAGTGTGAGAAGCCCTCCTGCTTTTGCAAGGACCCAATTAAGAAACCACAACACCATTTGGTCATTTGACTCTTGACCCCCAGTCTTAGACACCAGCTTCTAGACACAAATGTTGACTTGGGTGCAACTAGTTTTCCCAAGTTAAGTTGAACCAAACTCGTGGGTGTCCCTAATACTCAATTAAGTGCTATTCGATTTCAAAATTAAGGCTTAGGTTCATAATGCAGGTTGGTGGTTTTCTGGGCCAAGGAAGGGTGATGAAATCTCCACCTTATCTAGATGCTCGATGCCTTTAAATAACTTAAAGAAGATGAATACTCAAGACATGAATTAGCATGTCGGGTCCTCAACCAGAAAGAGTCACGTCTGGCCTTGGCTCATTACTCCCATGGGTCATAGATATATCTGCATATATCCGCTCAGAAGGCATGACCTTTAGGGTTCAGGAATGCAACAATACTTTTTTTTTGTGTATGCAGAATTTCAGCAGGATTTGATCTCAGCACCAACAGGTTGCAGAAAATCTCAGAAAATAATAGTAAGAATTTAATCATGAAATTTATATGCATATAGCAGAGGCATGGTTTCTTAATCATGAAATTTATATGCATATAGTAGAGGCATGGTAAATTATCAAAAAATAATTTTAAGTTAAATAATCACATTCTGATAGATTTTACAATAGAGGAAGTTGTAGGTCATGTACAAAAATTACAGCAGAACAAAAATCTAGTGTGCAATGCAAAACATGTCAAACCTTGCTCTGATACCAAGATTGATGTGGCACAAGGGCAGGGATGATTATGCAGTCAATGAATTGATGAAAAATAATTTTTTCAAGTATTTTATAAGATGGCTAATTCATCCAAAAATAAGAGAGAGTAAGAGAGCAGATTATTTGATGTAGAAAGTAACGGTTCAAGAACAGAAAAAAATGAAGAAGCATACCAGGATAGTCTGGAATTAAGAAACTACCACTACAAAAAAATAACTTTTACCTACGATTTTCGCACCTACGATTTTAAAATCGTAGGCAAAAGATATATTTCCCTACGATTTTTTAAAATCGTAGGCAAAGATTTCATAGTCAATAGGTTAAAACCTTTCCCTACGATTTTTTGAAAATCGTAGGGAAAGGTCAAGAGCCTTTCCCTACGATTTTAACAAAATTCATAGGGAAAACCTTTTCCCTATGATTTTCATGAATATCGTAGGGAAAGGCTCTGGACCTTTCCCTACGATTTTTAAAAATCGTAGGGAAAGGCTATACAAATTTTTGGAGGCAAAATCTCCTCCAAAATTTTTCTGAAAAAATTTTTCCCTACGATTTTCAAAAAATCGTAGGGAAAGGTTCTGGATCTTTCCCTATGATTTTTTGAAAATCATAGGGAAAGGTTATACAAATTTTTGGAGGCAAAATCTCCCTCTAAAATTTTTCTAAAAAAAATTTTCCCTACGATTTTTTTAAAATTGTAGGGAAAGGCTCAGGATCTTTCCCTACGATTTTTTGAAAATCGTAGGGAAAGGCTTTCATTGAAAGAATGCAGACTTTTACCTACAATTTTCATGAAGATCGTAGGGAAAGACAGCCAACCTTTCCCTACGAATTTAATAAAAATCGTAGGAAAAACCCCTTTTTTCATATATCCAATCCTTTCCTATGATTTTCACGAAAATCGTAGGAAAGACTGATACCTTTCCCAAATTAAATTTTATATTTACTATATTATATTAATTATATATTTTATATGATATTATTAATGATTATAAATATTAATAACTATTTATTCCTTATACTGTATTTATAATTATATTATTATTTATTATACCATTAACATGTTATATAATTCTAATCAATATATAAATACATAATGTATATAGAAACATGTTATAAAGTTATTATAATATAGATATATTATATCAATATATTATGCAATATAATATTAAATAAAAATATTATTATGTATATATATATATATATTTTAGTTATCTTTTTTAAAAGATATTTTTTATAATAATTATAAGAAATAAAAAAGTAAATTTTTTTCTATTAATTACCAAACGGAATTTGTAAAGATAAAAAATAGATAACCAAAATCTATTTTTTATAAAATAAAGAAAAAAAATGTTGTTAGAAATCAAATGCCTTCATGCAAGCGAACGAAGGATATCATTCTAGGACATCGATTGAATTTAATTAAATTCAATTCAATGCTGCATATGAGGTGGCCGAGGCCCATTGCACGCTTTGTGCACCGGAGTCCCCTGATGGTCCTTTTCGATTATTCACAACTTTCCTCATTACGCCTCCCTTTGTGCGTGAGCTCGCTTACCTAATCCTTTCCCAGTGAAGGACTTAGGCCAAGGCCTTGCCAAAGCCACAATGCTCGAAAGCCTCAATTGGTCTCCCAAGATCCTTTCTCTCTTTCCCTTCCTTCCTCCACTCTTCCTTCTGCCGTCAACGCTAAAAACCTTAACCCCAATCCACCTTCGAATACTAATCCTAACCCCAACTTCAGTCCGAACCCCACCGTCGTGATACCGCCGCCTCAGTCAATTTCGGCCTTAGCCCCTTCATTCCGGCCGTGGGATGCCCCTCCCATCCCATAATACTCCATCCAAAATCCAAGCTTCCAAGGCCCGATGGTGAAAAACCTCGGCATCCAACCTCGTGGGGTCTCAGATCCGGTTTTGATCATGCTGCTATTAAAATTAATCTGGATGGATCCAGTTGGGCTATATTCTATATGCAATTATTATTTTCCTTATAGTGATGTTGCCCGCAATTATCTGAGTGGCTGACAAAATAAAAATGGCTAAGCATACTTATTATTACCGTATCTAGTAAAGCATCCTTGCCGTCCATGTGGTTAGAATATGGAACATCCATCTAAAACGGTAGTTTGGCATGGTTGTCATTTCTTTAAAAAAAATAAAATTTTTTATTTTTAAAATTTATAAGAACAAAAATCGTTGATCATCATCATTTTTTATTTTTTATATTTTTGATAACAAAATATATTTGAATCAAATATTATTTTTTTTTTTTTTATACAGTAAAAAATGATTTTAAGAAGGTTTGGAAGCAAATGCTATGGAAAAAAATTTATTTTATTTTTTTTATACAGTAAGAAATGATTTTTTTTATAGATAATATCTTTCCCTACGTATTTAATGAAATACGTATTTTCATTAAATACGTATTTTAATGAAATAATTTTTTTTCTTTAATTTTCATTAAATACATATTTTAATGAAATAAATTTAATAAATTTTAATGAAATAAATTTTCATTAAATACGTATTTAATGAAATACGTATTTTCATTAAATATGTAGGGAAAAGGGGTTTTTTTCTTGATATAGCCGTTCCTCCTTTTCTTACTATTTTCATTAAATATGTAGGGAAAAGGGTTTTTTTTTCTTGATACAGCTGTTCCGTCACTTCGCTCGATCTAATCAAACGCGACGGAAGGGAAGGCCAATGGGCTAAAACCCATTTTCATCGTTCAATTTCTTTCTTCGCCGAACCGTTCTCTCCCCTCTCCGCTTTCTCTTTCCGCCCTCTCCGCTTTCTCCTTCATTTTAGCCCTAGCTAGCTCGCTCTAGCCCTCCAACGAATACGCCTCTCCCCTCTCTCGAAGCCTCTGCCCTAGCTAGTTCTCATCAAGATCTATCTGGGTTCTATCTGGGTTTGATTGCAGTGTCTGGAGTCGTGAAGCTGGTATTGTAAGTGATCTAGAAGTGTTTTTGGATCTTAGTTCAACGGGCTCTGAGGTATTATGATTCCTTGTTGATGTTTTGTTTTTTTGTTTTAGTATCAGTGAGGAGTTTTTCTTTTGGTATAGCGTTAGAAAAGAGTTAGATTTGATTTTTTCTCTTGCGATTTCTTGCGAAAATTTTAGATTCATAGTTTTTCTTCGGTCTAGCGTAAGAACAGAGTTAGATTTGATTTTTTCTCTTGCGATTTCTTACGGAAATTTTAGATTCATAGTTTTTCTTTCGGTCTAGCGTCAGAACAGAGTTAGATTTGATTTTTTTTCTCTTGTGATTTCTTGCAGAAATTTTAGATTCATAGTTTTTCTTTCGGTCTAGCGTCGGAACAGAGTTAGATTTGATTTTTCTCTTGCGATTTCTTGCGGAAATTTTAGATTCATAGTTTTTCTTTCGGTCTAGCGTCGGAACATAGTTAGATTTCATTTTTTCTCTTGCAATTTCTTGTGGAAATTTTAGATTCATAGTTTTTCTTTGGTCAACCGTCAGAACAGAGTTAGATTTCATTTTTTCTCTTGCGATTTCTTGCGAAATTTTAGATTCATGGGTGTTTTGGAACTGGGCTTTATTTTATTCTATACTTAATGTTTAGCCATACTTCCGATGCTTGTGTGGATCAATTTTTCCTAATCCTTCCAGATATTTAGAGGTTGATTATATCACCAATTGCAACACTGTCAATCGCCATCCAGGATCGCTAGCTGCTCGTAGTAAACATCGATCTTGTTCTCATAAAAAATAATTAATTAATCACATGGCACACATTTAATATAACATTCTCAAACCCTTATGCAGGTTTTTTTGTCTTAGATTCTCCTATGTCAAAGAACCAATGGCTGAATTTAGATTATCTTGCATAATTATAGTTTGAATTCCCTGACTTTGCTCAAGATTCGTACACATGTCATTGTCTCTTAAAAATTTTTAATCAACTTGTTTAAGTTAGTCAAGTAACAGCACTAAATTTTTTGTAGCACCATACTTTCCAATACAAATTGATTTGAGTGAAGGTGAAACTTATTTAGGACACTACTTACATGTGTATAAATTACAGGATCTATCAAGATGACAATTGATAAGAGCTGGACTTCCATAAAAATCGTTTGTCAAAGGAATATCTTGATGGTGTTAAGATGTTTATTTCAAGGGCAGAGGCTTATGTCAATGAAGACGGTAAAGTGAGATGCCCATGTCGAAAGTGTCTTAATCTTTATTGGCAT